>OZ025258.1:33088933-33583348 GCA_964019135.1 Arenicola marina
CCGCATATTCAGCTATAAAGATTTCGCACACTTCACGAATTAACAGCGAAATGGTGTGGTCAGGTACCCGGAAGCCATACATGAGTGAGTGGTAATGATCACCTGTGGCTAGGTACCTCAGATTTATGGCCAACTTCAACCCAGGTTCCAGAGCCTCGCGAGACAATGCACTGCCTGGTGATGCCAAGGACATACCAAACTTCATAGCTGCTGATGAGGCCTTCGCCCTGAGGACCTGGCTTAGGAAACCGTTCTCCAAAAGGCAACTCACTCATGATGAGATTATTGGCTGTCCAGGGCTCTAAGGATAGTTGAGAACGCTTTCGACATCCTAGCACACAGGTTCCAGTGCCTGCTGACAACCATGAGGCAACGCCCTGACACGGTTTCCGTAGCGTCACCGTAGTGAGACCGTAGTGAAACCGTGGCACAACCGGGCACGACCGTAGTATCACCTTGGTATATCGTGGCATAACCTTGGTAAACCGGGAAAAACCGTAGTCACACCTTGAAAACCCGTGGTGATACCTTAGTGGTACCTGGATGAACCTTGGCCTACCGTGATGCACCGTAGTAACACCGTGGCCTACTGTTTTCGCGCCAAAATGTTGCGAGATGGCCCCGGTTTGTCCCGGTATATAGACCGGGAAGGACCGGGGAGGACCGGGGTAAACCGTAGCCAACACCGGCACAGTGTGACCTAGGCTTTACATGGAATGGAACGCAAATTTATTAAACATCGACTGATTCCGACTTTTTATGTAATACTGTTTATATGCTTGATTGTATGTATGATATGAGTAATAAGAGAGAAAGCAACGCAAGTCGCAAGTCGCAAGAAAATTGGGGTAAATTATGGTTTATGGTTTTGTTTCGTGATTCTGTTCTCCAGTCGCAGAAGTAGTTGTTTAAACATTTCTGGATTCACACGTAGGAAGTTCTTAAAGGTTCTCCCATCTTCAACACGCAATTCGTTCATCAGACGTGTGTACTGCCCTAGTGTCACTCGCCTCTCGGCCCAAGGTCTCACCCACACAGTTCTCTTTTTCGGGCCGTCTTTCTTTTCATTCTTCTGTTTTGCTGAATAACTTGGAGCATCGCCATGTTGTTTGTAGCCTGCTGTCTGTTCAACTGCAGTTGCCAGTTCATCAGTTAAAGTCTGTTCCAGTAGTTGTTGACGACAAGATTTAGGATGCGTCTCCTTCCAGGGATGAAGCACCAAGTGATTTTAAACCAATGTTTTCCCACTTTCATACTACCCTAGTGCTGCCGCCACTCACCGTGGCCCCAGAACGCCACGGTCATCCCCGGTTGCTTACGGATGGCCCCGGTAGCTTGCTACTACGGTAGCACTAAGGTTTCACAAGGTTTGAAGATACCGGGGCTCGGTCCCGGTTCATGCCGGTAGTTTTAAACAGTTCAAAACCACCGGGGCGCCCTACGGTTCACCACGGTACACCCCGGATCACCCCGGATTGATTACGGACTCGCTACGGTTGCACAGGGTTGTCCAAGGTTGTCCCCGGTTTTCAGAACCGGGGTAAACCGGGACCATGAACCGGCACAGTGTGAGCTACCCTTAAGGCATATACCGGGTATATGACTTATAATAATAAATTTCCCTAATTTTATGTGATGGGAAATGTCATAATCAATTCTCAATTATCTTAGTTGTCGCTGTAAATAGTTCTACGTATAATCAATAAATCTACTTATAATAGGAATTATAGTTATTGTTATTTATAAGGATATATTATTAAAATATTATATTAATAGATTCTGTAGTTAATAAACCTGTTTGATAGTCATAGATTTGTTCGCTTTACCTCTGTGAGGATTGTTTGCATATCGTAGGCCTATATTTTGAAATTACAAAGTGTCTAGTCTCGAGGGCTGTACGTCTAGGGCTTTGATCTGTATTTGTGTTGTTATGTAACATAATTGACATACTTAATAAATAGGCTATCCATTGTCTCATCTCCATCATCTCCTGTCCCAAGCTGTCAGCACAGGCCTCGGCCTGGTGGAATAATAATAATAATAATAACTGACTATAAGTAAGTCTTGCGGATGTTTATTACTGTTAACGTTGAAAAAAGTGCCACCTCCCCACCCCCCCCCCCCCCGGTCGTAAAAAATTTGTGGACACCCGCGGTCACTTTCACACTCAACCCCTGGTCGCAACCCCCCCCCCCCCCCCCTTTCCATCCGCCCCTGCATATCAAAGATTGGGATGGCATAGGCGGCACAACACTGAGCACAGAAGGTCTGTATTGACATAGCGACCTGAGCTAGAATGTAATGTGCAGGAAATTGCTATGCATGGGCCTATATCGATACAAACACTTACTGAACCCCTAAATCTTAAGCAATCAGAGGTCGTACTGGTAATTGATCGTATTATCTAAAAATATATAGACCAGCTAACCTTCGTTCATTGACTCGATTATATTTATTACCGATTACAATGGCATTAAATTTCGAATTATCGACAATGTGGTAGTGTGAATTAGGTCGATAAACGACGCCATGTGATGCTCGCGCGATATGTGTCACCAATTTTGTTTTATGACTCGCATCAAGTAAATGATGAACAGAACGCCCAAACCCACTTGTGATGCACCAATCGATGATTCATCACAATTTTATTTTATTGCACTCGCCTCAACGACTGTGATAAATAAATCATCGTAGAATTTAAGGCGACCTTGATAGTGTACCCCATAAATAAAGACGTCACAATTAGAGATAGTACTCCGAAGCTGCAGTATATTTATGGGCAATAAACCAATTTGGAGACAGTGGATTAAAAAAACAAAATTAATGCACGTTCTACATGGCTTTTGTCGTGACACGGCCGCTTTTGTATAAAAGAGATTGAGATTGATGAAAAAAATACGCCTTCCGAAGTACGTAGCCGAGAGAAGAAGACAAGACTAACAACTCCCAAGATGATGAGGTACATCTGTATCCTGGCCGCTCTCCTCCACATCACCTATGGCAGTAAGTAATTACATATAACACAGTCTATATCTTTTCTCCATGACATTCCATTTCAAGCGTTGGCGAAAAAAAACGTTTTGCTTCCAGTAATTTCAGAAATTCTAGATACTTAACTTCCAGACTTTACGCAGTCACGGATGTGTTACACAGTGTTAGGATGATGACATAATTAGACAATTAACTTTAATGAAAATTAAATCGCGCACATCAGCATAGCTAACAGATCTCCACCAAGCTATCCCTGACCTCCTGTCACCCCTCATGTGATGCCAGTTATTCTATGCTGACATATGAAATGTTGAGTAGAAACAGGGTGATAAACCAAAATGCTCTTGATACTGACGACATAACTTACATAACTTTGGGCTGCAAATCTTACAAATATTAGATATATTTACTTGTAATCTAATTGTCAATTGTCTTGCTTTCTTCAACCTGATTAGACCACTAAAACATTACGAAATAGAAATAATTTATTGGCATTTCCCTGGAACTACCGATACATGTACACAGTTGTGAAAACAATCACTTCAATAAAATAGATATTAAATAGGAAAAAATATATCACTCTAGCAATATGTAACAAAATTCCTTATTTGGTCTACGACATGTAGATACACGCGTGTTGCCATGTAACAAAAACACAGTGTGCTGTGAAATGATGTAAGCACCGTATGCTAACATCATGTAAATAAATAAAATGAAAGAGCATGGTGTTACAGACATTTTATGTGTATGGCATAGGACATATAACGTTCTTGATTACCATGCCATCACGATTTGTAAAGCATTGCTAGGCCTACTTGTGTATCTTTTAAACTGAGCCGGCATAAGCGCGAACTTAAGGATCGCCTTTATCAAGCATTCGCATTCGTTCACATCATCACCATCTTGTAATATGCCTTTCTAGAGCGATAAAGATTGCCGGAAAAGTCTGAGACCTCTATCGCTCTAGAAATGCATATCACAAGATGGTAGTGATGTGAACTAGCATACGCAAACATGCAAGTAGAATAGAACAGTTTGTCCCGATGGTCCAAATGGTGGTGGGGTTCGCCAGGTGGCGCTGCACATTAGCATGGCGGTTGGTCGGGAACAGACGTACGCTACAACACTTTTTTACTGAAATATAACCGAAACAACATGGTATTGACACACTTTCTTGGTGTCAGAAGATATGCAGAATATGTAAGCATTATCATTGCGCGCGTATGCATTGCAGCAAAAGCCACAGTCGATTCTGGACTCGCGTCTAAAGAAATTAGCATGGATACCGTTGTGCCCCTAGAGAAGCGGACTTGCCTGAGGGTACTTGCGCCAAGGTATCATGCAGAAATCATGATTTCAAGGTATCCCAGGGTCGCACGAAATATATGCCTCCAACATTATTGGAACCATTCTATTCACACACATGAATTCCGAACATTTCAGTATCGCTGGCGGCCTTGGCATAACATTAATATGTTGTCTTCTTCTCACAGGTGGCAGTACGTGCACCGATTCCGCTGGCGGCAACTGCGTCTGTTCCTGCGATTGCGATCCCAGTGAGTAGTAATCATCATACATCCTACGGGTACATCGTACTTAATACTTTTTACATCAAAAGCCATCGGTTGGCCGTTATGACAGTCTGTCGTTACAATTCACTGCCCCACTGCCTGATTTGTCTCTCAGCCTATACCTTACCACGTCCTTCATATTCACTGCCTTCGTCCCTTCAGTCTGTGCCTTACCACGTCCTTAATATTCACTGCCTACGTCCCTTCAGTCTGTGCCTTACCACGTCCTTAATATTCCCTGCCTTCGTCCCTTCAGTCTGTGCCTTACCACGTCCTTATAATATTCACTGCCTTCGTTCCTTCAGTCTGTGCCTTACCACGTCCTTAATATTCACTGCCTTCGTTCCTTTAGTCTGTGCCTTACCACGTCCCTAATATTCACTGCCTTCGTTCCTTCAGTCTGTGCCTTACCACGTCCTTAATATTCCCTGCCTTCGTCCCTTCAGTCTGTGCCTTACCACGTCCTTATAATATTCACTGCCTTCGTTCCTTCAGTCTGTGCCTTACCACGTCCTTAATATTCACTGCCTTCGTTCCTTTAGTCTGTGCCTTACCACGTCCTTAATATTCACTGCCTTCGTCCCGTCAGTCTGTGCCTTACCACGTCCCTAATATTCACTGACTTCGTTCCTTTAGTCTGTGCCTTACCCTGCACGGTTGGCGTTGATGGACCCACTGCGGTGACCACATTTGACGGCAACGGCTACACGATGGACAGCAACAACAAGTTCATCATCTCGCGGTTTGCCCAGGATATTAATGACCAGTGCAAGGTATGTAGGGCCGCCCAACCGCTTGGGTTCCTCATCGATGTTATGATTGGCAAGCTCTGGCAATAGTCAGGATCAGGCGACGGGTCATCGCTGTTAAGATTGGCAAGCTCTGGCAATAGTCAGGCATCAGGCGACGGGTCATCGCTGTTATGATTGGCAAGCTCTGGCAATAGTCAGGCATCAGGCGACGGGTCATCGCTGTTATGATTGGCAAGCTCTGGCAATAGTCAGACATCAGGCGACGGGTCATCGCTGTTTTGATTGGCAAGCTCTGGCAATAGTCAGGCATCAGGCGACGGGTCATCGCTGTTATGATTGGCAAGCTCTGGCAATAGTCAGGCATCAGGCGACGGGTCATCGCTGTTTTGATTGGCAAGCTCTGGCAATAGTCAGGTGCAGGCGAAGGGTCACCGATGTTATGATTGGCAAGCTCTGGCAATAGTCAGGCATCAGGCGACGGGTCATCGCTGTTTTGATTGGCAAGCTCTGGCAATAGTCAGGCATCAGGCGACGGGTCATCGCTGTTATGATTGGCAAGCTCTGGCAATAGTCAGGCATCAGGCGACGGGTCATCGCTGTTATGATTGGCAAGCTCTGGCAATAGTCAGACATCAGGCGACGGGTCATCGCTGTTTTGATTGGCAAGCTCTGGCAATAGTCAGGCATCAGGCGACGGGTCATCGCTGTTATGATTGGCAAGCTCTGGCAATAGTCAGGCATCAGGCGACGGGTCATCGCTGTTTTGATTGGCAAGCTCTGGCAATAGTCAGGTGCAGGCGAAGGGTCACCGATGTTATGATTGGCAAGCTCTGGCAATAGTCAGGCATCAGGCGACGGGTCATCGCTGTTTTGATTGGCAAGCTCTGGCAATAGTCAGACATCAGGCGACGGGTCACCGATGTTATGATTGGCAAGCTCTGGCAATAGTCAGGCATCAGGCGACGGGTCATCGCTGTTTTGATTGGCAAGCTCTGGCAATAGTCAGACATCAGGCGACGGGTCACCGATGTTATGATTGGCAAGCTCTGGCAATAGTCAGGCATCAGGCGACGGGTCATCGCTGTTTTGATTGGCAAGCTCTGGCAATAGTCAGGTGCAGGCGAAGGGTCATCGCTGTTTTGATTGGCAAGCTCTGGCAATAGTCAGACATCAGGCGACGGGTCACCGATGTTATGATTGGCAAGCTCTGGCAATAGTCAGGTGCAGGCGAAGGGTCACCGATGTTATGATTGACAAGCTCTGGCAATAGTCAGACATCAGGCGACGGGTCACCGATGTTATGATTGACAAGCTCTGGCAATAGTCAGGTGCAGGCGAAGGGTCACCGATGTTATGATTGGCAAGCTCTGGCAATAGTCAGGCATCAGGCGACGGGTCACCGATGTTATGATTGACAAGCTCTGGCAATAGTCAGGTGCAGGCGAAGGGTCACCGATGTTATGATTGGCAAGCTCTGGCAATAGTCAGACATCAGGCGACGGGTCATCGCTGTTTTGATTGGCAAGCTCTGGCAATAGTCAGGCATCACGCGACGGGTCATCGCTGTTATGATTGGCAAGCTCTGGCAATAGTCAGGCATCAGGCGAAGGGTCATCGCTGTTTTGATTGGCAAGCTCTGGCAATAGTCAGGCATCAGGCGACGGGTCATCGCTGTTATGATTGGCAAGCTCTGGCAATAGTCAGGTGCAGGCGAAGGGTCACCGATGTTATGATTGGCAAGCTCTGGCAATAGTCAGGCATCAGGCGACGGGTCATTGCTGTTTTGATTGGCAAGCTCTGGCAATAGTCAGGCATCAGGCGACGGGTCATCGCTGTTATGATTGGCAAGCTCTGGCAATAGTCAGGTGCAGGCGAAGGGTCACCGATGTTATGATTGGCAAGCTCTGGCAATAGTCAGGCATCAGGCGACGGGTCATTGCTGTTTTGATTGGCAAGCTCTGGCAATAGTCAGGCATCAGGCGACGGGTCATCGCTGTTTTGATTGGCAAGCTCTGGCAATAGTCAGGCATCACGCGACGGGTCATCGCTGTTATGATTGGCAAGCTCTGGCAATAGTCAGGCATCAGGCGAAGGGTCATCGCTGTTTTGATTGGCAAGCTCTGGCAATAGTCAGGCATCAGGCGACGGGTCATCGCTGTTATGATTGGCAAGCTCTGGCAATAGTCAGGTGCAGGCGAAGGGTCACCGATGTTATGATTGGCAAGCTCTGGCAATAGTCAGGCATCAGGCGACGGGTCATTGCTGTTTTGATTGGCAAGCTCTGGCAATAGTCAGGCATCAGGCGACGGGTCATCGCTGTTATGATTGGCAAGCTCTGGCAATAGTCAGGTGCAGGCGAAGGGTCACCGATGTTATGATTGGCAAGCTCTGGCAATAGTCAGGCATCAGGCGACGGGTCATTGCTGTTTTGATTGGCAAGCTCTGGCAATAGTCAGGCATCAGGCGACGGGTCATCGCTGTTTTGATTGGCAAGCTCTGGCAATAGTCAGGCATCAGGCGACGGGTCATCGCTGTTATGATTGGCAAGCTCTGGCAATAGTCAGGTGCAGGCGAAGGGTCACCGATGTTATGATTGACAAGCTCTGGCAATAGTCAGGCATCAGGCGACGGGTCATCGCTGTTTTGATTGGCAAGCTCTGGCAATAGTCAGGCATCAGGCGACGGGTCATCGCTGTTATGATTGGCAAGCTCTGGCAATAGTCAGGTGCAGGCGAAGGGTCATCGCTGTTATGATTGGCAAGCTCTGGCAATAGTCAGGCATCAGGCGACGGGTCATCGCTGTTATGATTGGCAAGCTCTGGCAATAGTCAGGTGCAGGCGAAGGGTCACCGATGTTATGATTGACAAGCTCTGGCAATAGTCAGGCATCAGGCGACGGGTCATCGCTGTTATGATTGGCAAGCTCTGGCAATAGTCAGGCATCAGGCGACGGGTCATCGCTGTTTTGATTGACAAGCTCTGGCAATAGTCAGGCATCAGGCGACGGGTCATCGCTGTTATGATTGGCAAGCTCTGGCAATAGTCAGGCATCAGGCGACGGGTCATCGCTGTTATGATTGACAAGCTCTGGCAATAGTCAGGCATCAGGCGACGGGTCATCGCTGTTATGATTGACAAGCTCTGGCAATAGTCAGGTGCAGGCGAAGGGTCATCGCTGTTTTGATTGGCAAGCTCTGGCAATAGTCAGGCATCAGGCGACGGGTCATCGCTGTTTTGATTGGCAAGCTCTGGCAATAGTCAGGCATCAGGCGACGGGTCATCGCTGTTTTGATTGGCAAGCTCTGGCAATCGGATTGTTGATGTGCGTATGGCTCCCTCACCCATCACCACATCAGTGTACAACAGAATGCACGCATATGAGCCGAGGCCGACACAGGCTGACGCACCGTAAGCGGCGCTATCCACACTACCATTGTCTAAACCTAAACTACATATCTTGAAGTTGTCCTTCGCTTGCTATTTTTAGCCATCTTAGCACACATAATTATTAATTTCTTGCCAATAACTCAGGCAGGCAGGCAATCAGCTTCTGAATTTGAACACTTGGTTCCTATGACCAATTATTACAATACATTCCGTGAGAAATGCCAGTTTTAAGTATAATATGATACAAATGGCTTGTCGTACTCAACTCTTTGTGTAGAACGGCTCAAGACGATGGTAGATATTGTATGCGGGACTCAAATGCCGGGGATATGGACAGGCGAAGTCCACAAGTGTTGACTTGGAAGTAGCATCCCCATTATAGGCAGGTTACGTGTTCTCTTGAACTATGTCAAGAATTGTTGTGTGTTTTTTTCACAGTTCCAACTCCGTGCGGATACTGAGGATGGTCCTAATGGCTTACAGCAGGGCTGGGCAGGCGTCGCTTTCGGCATACACGCTAGTAACGCCGAGAAGTTTGATGTTAACTATCGTCTGTCTCTGACGCAGAACGTGGTGGACGTCAGAGGTCGGGGCTACGGTGATGTGAGTCACAAATGTATTATATGATAGTTGTATCTATCTCTCTGCTGATAGCACAAATATATTGCACTGAGCATCCTAACATATCGTAATCCTATATCAAGTAATTGCTTCTTTGTCAAAATTTCGTTAATAACTTCCACGTGATTGCATCACATCAAGCAAGACACATCCCTGATTTATACACACCAGGATTTTATTAAGGCTTTTGATAACATCCCATCCTGCCCAACTGACCAGTAATCCCCTCCTGTTGTTGTTGTTCCCGTAAAATCAGCCGGTGATCGTCTCCACATCCGGGTGCCATCAATCCGAAACCGGAACTCACCCCTGGACATTCTGCGTGGATTTGAGCGCTGAGGGGGTGTTCGTTGTCCGTGGGGAAGTGCCTGCCCTGGGCTGCTGGATAGAGGTCCGCTACGAGGAGGGTGTCGACGGTGCCAACGACCAACTGACCCTGAATGTCTCCTCCGGCTACAACGGTCAGTTGAACGGGATGTGCGGCGACCGGGATGGCGATCCCGACAACGACGACCAGTTCTGTCCTCGCGACAGCGGAAACATCTCAGACGATTGCATCGACGGAGACTCACAGAATAACGGCTAATGCAGGAAACGGCGAAGTCTTCAAAGTTATCATAGACTCCACGCACCCTTTTATCTGTCAATCAATGTAGTCTCATTGCGTAATTGAACGTAGAATAAATATCTAGATGCAACTTGCAAATCTGTCTGCCTTTCAGTTGTTCTATAAGAAGCAGAACTCCGTGAGATAAAGAACGGTCAAAGCGCGAAAGTTAGTTGACAGTCCACTAAGTGAAGTC
Source organism: Arenicola marina (assembly GCA_964019135.1). NCBI lineage: Eukaryota > Metazoa > Annelida > Polychaeta > Arenicolidae > Arenicola > Arenicola marina. Next base: position 33,099,059 of record OZ025258.1, read on the forward strand.
AAGATAAAACAAAACGGGCATAGTGAGAATGATGACAATACTGTGACGTAATTTGATGACACTGGGCCGTCAATTTTCGCGCTTTCCCCGGGGAGGAAATCCCTGGGATACAAAGCGGTCAAAGTTAGGACGTTGACAGCCCAGTAACGTTAGTTCGGGAGATATTAAACGATGAAAGCGCGAAAGTTGACAGCCCATTAACATGGGGCTCACAGGTACAACCGCTAGATGAATATAAATATTTCAAGCGATAAAAACGGCCGAAAGCCTTGTGGCCGTTTTCTCTGTTGGCTCTACCTTTTACCACCGCCTGCTCCCGAAACAATCACCCAGGGTTCTACCTGGTACAACAGCCTGCTCCCGACCCAATCACCCAGGGCTCAAACTTGTACCACCGCCAAGGTGGTACGTCATGGGTGTCACGTGGTTTGCTGGTGTGAGAAACGCAAAGCAAGCAAACAAGAAAGGTTTCGAGGTGCGGGACAAGACGATCGAACGCTCTCCCGTGGCTGACGTATTGCCAGTAATGGCTCGTTTTTCTCGGTTGACGCCACTTACAACGACATGCTGTGGTAACAGCATGCAGTGCTGCCGCGCGCCGGCTTGGAGCAGTGCTGAATGATTTATGCGTGGCGCTATATCTGGCGAATGCGCGCAAAGTCGGCTTTCGCCGGTTACATATCGACGTTCCTTCGGGTCTAAATATACTACCGGTCTGATAACTGCTTGAACATGTTCACTACGTTGTGCAGGTTGATTTTAATGACCCCCTGAGCTGATCATACCTTTCGATGGATATAACGCATAATGAACTCATTTCAAGCCTGACAAACGCTCTTGAAATTATCGGTTGAAACGTAATGTAATGTTATACATAGCTAGTCATATTTATATATTTATGTCATATATATAGATTTTTCCAATCCGCGAGGTCTGTGTTCATATAATCTGCTATTATGTTAATAAAGGGCGAAAGGCCCACGGATATGGACCGGGTATGTGGCGAGGGGCTTCCAGAACGGCCATCACCCACAATATGTGGACAATCACATATATGTAACACGCATTCTATGGCCAATGAAAACAATATGACAAGTGTGTGTATGTGTGGTGCCCGGCGATTCGTTAATTGTCATTTATCGATGACGTCACGGAAGATTTCGAATTATTTACCGTAGCGATGTAGGTGTAGCACATTATTGTTGCATGGGTTGTACTTTAACGTAGATGCAGCAATTTGTACTCAAGAGCATAATAAAGCTTACATACTGCTAAAACTCTTCTATTTACCACAAAACTCGTGCGAAACCAATCTTATCTTTAATACTTTAATAATGCATTTCACAGCAAAGGGTGTTTCTAACAAAAGTAAGTTAAAAATACGTGAGTTTAAATAGTGTTGGCTCTTTTGGGTCACAAGGGCCTGTTTAGTGGGTTTAATGGCACAAGAGAGCGACTAGTGGATCTAATGTCACAAGAGAGTGATTAGTGAGTCTAATATCACAAGGGAGTGATTAGTGGATCTAATGTCACAAGAGAGTGATTAGTGAGTCTAATATCACAAGGGAGTGATTAGTGGATCAAATGTCACAAGAGAGTGATCAGTGAGTCTAATGTCACAAGAGAGTGATTAGTGAGTCTAATATCACAAGGGAGTGATTAGTGGGTCTAATATCACAAGGGAGTGATGAGTGGATCAAATGTCACAAGAGAGTGATGAGTGGATCTAATGTAACAAGAGAGTGATTAGTGAGCCTAATATCACAAGGGAGTGAGGAGTGGATCAAATGTCACAAGAGAGTGATGAGTGGATCTAATGTCACAAGAGAGTGATTAGTGATTCTAATGTCACAAGAGAGTGATTAGTGAGTCTAATATCACAAGGGAGTGATGAGTGGGTCTAATGTCACAAGGGAGTGATGAGTGGATCTAATGTCACAAAAGAGTGATTAGTGAATCTAATGTCACAAGAGAGTGATTAGTGAGTCTAATGTCACAAGAGAGTGATTAGTGAGTCTAATATCACAAGGGAGTGATTAGTGGGTCTAATGTCACAAGGGAGTGATGAGTGAATCCAATGTCACAAGGGAGTGATGAGTGGATTAATGTCACAAGAGAGTGATGAGTAGGTCTAATGTCACAAGGGAGTGATGAGTGGGTCTAATATCACAAGGGAATGATTAGTGGATCTAATGTCACAAGAGAGTGATTAGTGAGTCTAATATCACAAGGGAGTGATTAGTGGATCAAATGTCACAAGAGAGTGATCAGTGAGTCTAATGTCACAAGAGAGTGATTAGTGAGTCTAATATCACAAGGGAGTGATTAGTGGGTCTAATATCACAAGGGAGTGATGAGTGGATCAAATGTCACAAGAGAGTGATGAGTGGATCTAATGTCACAAGAGAGTGATTAGTGAGTCTAATATCACAAGGGAGTGATGAGTGGATCAAATGTCACAAGAGAGTGATGAGTGGATCTATTGTCACAAGAGAGTGATTAGTGAGACTAATGTCACAAGAGAGTGATTAGTGAGTCTAATATCACAAGGGAGTGATGAGTGGGTCTAATGTCACAAGGGAGTGATGAGTGGATCTAATGTCACAAGAGAGTGATTAGTGAGTCTAATGTCACAAGAGAGTGATTAGTGAGTCTAATGTCACAAGAGAGTGATTAGTGAGTCTAATATCACAAGGGAGTGATTAGTGGGTCTAATGTCACAAGGGAGTGATGAGTGAATCTAATGTCACAAGAGAGTGATTAGTGAGCCTAATGTCACAAGAGAGTGAATAGTGAGTCTAATGTCACAAGAGAGTGATTAGTGAGTCTAATATCACAAGGGAGTGATTAGTGGATCTAATATCACAAGGGAGTGATTAGTGGGTCTAATGTCACAAGGGAGTGATGAGTGGATCTAATGTCACAAGAGAGTGATTAGTAAGCCTAATGTCACAAGAGAGTGATTAGTGAGTCTAATGTCACAAGAGAGTGATTAGTGGGTCTAATGTCACAGAGGAGTGATGAGTGGATCTAATGCCACAAGAGAGTGATTAGTGAGCCTAATGTCACAAGAGAGTGATTAGTGAGTCTAATATCACAAGGGAGTGATGAGTGGGTCTAATGTCACAAGGGAGGGATGAGTGGATCTAATATCACAAGAGAGTGATTAGTGAGCCTAATGTCACAAGAGAGTGCATAGTGAGTCTAATGTCACAAGAGAGTGATTAGTGAGTCTAATGTCACAAGGGAGTGATGAGTGGATCTAATGTTACAAGAGAGTGATTAGTGAGCCTAATGTCACAAGAGAGTGATTAGTGAGTCTAATATCACAAGGGAGTGATTAGTGAGTCTAATATCACAAGGGAGTGATGAGTGGATCAATTGTCACAAGAGAGTGATTAGTGAGTCTAATGTCACAAGAGAGTGATTAGTGAGTCTAATATCACAAGGGAGTGATGAGTGGATCAAATGTCACAAGAGAGTGATGAGTAGATCTAATGTCACAAGAGAGTGATGAGTGAGTCTAATGTCACAAGAGAGTGATTAGTGAGTCTAATATCACAAGGGAGTGATTAGTGGGTCTAATGTCACAAGTGAGTGATGAGGGAATCTAATGTCACAAGAGAGTGATTAGTGAGTCTAATGTCACAAGAGAGTGATTAGTGAGTCTAATGTCACAAGAGAGTGATTAGTGAGTCTAATATCACAAGGGAGTGATTAGTGGGTCTAATGCCACAAGGGAGTGATGAGTGGATCTAATGTCACAAGAGAGTGATTAGTGAGTCTAATGTCACAAGAGAGTGATTAGTGAGTCTAATATCACAAGGGAGGGATTAGTGGGTCTAATGTCACAAGGGAGTGATGAGTGAATCCAATGTCACAAGGGAGTGATGAGTGGATTAATGTCACAAGAGAGTGATGAGTAGGTCTAATGTCACAAGGGAGTGATGAGTGGGTCTAATATCACAAGGGAATGATTAGTGGATCTAATGTCACAAGAGAGTGATTAGTGAGTCTAATATCACAAGGGAGTGATTAGTGGATCAAATGTCACAAGAGAGTGATGAGTGAGTCTAATGTCACAAGAGAGTGATTAGTGAGTCTAATATCACAAGGGAGTGATTAGTGGGTCTAATATCACAAGGGAGTGATGAGTGGATCAAATGTCACAAGAGAGTGATGAGTGGATCTAATGTCACAAGAGAGTGATTAGTGAGTCTAATATCACAAGGGAGTGATGAGTGGATCAAATGTCACAAGAGAGTGATGAGTGGATCTATTGTCACAAGAGAGTGATTAGTGAGACTAATGTCACAAGAGAGTGATTAGTGAGTCTAATATCACAAGGGAGTGATGAGTGGGTCTAATGTCACAAGGGAGTGATGAGTGGATCTAATGTCACAAGAGAGTGATTAGTGAGTCTAATGTCACAAGAGAGTGATTAGTGAGTCTAATGTCACAAGAGAGTGATTAGTGAGTCTAATATCACAAGGGAGTGATTAGTGGGTCTAATGTCACAAGGGAGTGATGAGTGAATCTAATGTCACAAGAGAGTGATTAGTGAGCCTAATGTCACAAGAGAGTGAATAGTGAGTCTAATGTCACAAGAGAGTGATTAGTGAGTCTAATATCACAAGGGAGTGATTAGTGGATCTAATATCACAAGGGAGTGATTAGTGGGTCTAATGTCACAAGGGAGTGATGAGTGGATCTAATGTCACAAGAGAGTGATTAGTAAGCCTAATGTCACAAGAGAGTGATTAGTGAGTCTAATGTCACAAGAGAGTGATTAGTGGGTCTAATGTCACAGAGGAGTGATGAGTGGATCTAATGCCACAAGAGAGTGATTAGTGAGCCTAATGTCACAAGAGAGTGATTAGTGAGTCTAATATCACAAGGGAGTGATGAGTGGGTCTAATGTCACAAGGGAGGGATGAGTGGATCTAATATCACAAGAGAGTGATTAGTGAGCCTAATGTCACAAGAGAGTGCATAGTGAGTGTAATGTCACAAGAGAGTGATTAGTGAGTCTAATGTCACAAGGGAGTGATGAGTGGATCTAATGTTACAAGAGAGTGATTAGTGAGCCTAATGTCACAAGAGAGTGATTAGTGAGTCTAATATCACAAGGGAGTGATTAGTGAGTCTAATATCACAAGGGAGTGATGAGTGGATCAATTGTCACAAGAGAGTGATTAGTGAGTCTAATGTCACAAGAGAGTGATTAGTGAGTCTAATATCACAATGGAGTGATGAGTGGATCAAATGTCACAAGAGAGTGATGAGTAGATCTAATGTCACAAGAGAGTGATGAGTGAGTCTAATGTCACAAGAGAGTGATTAGTGAGTCTAATATCACAAGGGAGTGATTAGTGGGTCTAATGTCACAAGTGAGTGATGAGGGAATTTAATGTCACAAGAGAGTGATTAGTGAGTCTAATGTCACAAGAGAGTGATTAGTGAGTCTAATGTCACAAGAGAGTGATTAGTGAGTCTAATATCACAAGGGAGTGATTAGTGGGTCTAATGCCACAAGGGAGTGATGAGTGGATCTAATGTCACAAGAGAGTGATTAGTGAGTCTAATGTCACAAGAGAGTGATTAGTGAGTCTAATGTCACAAGAGAGTGATTAGTGAGTCTAATATCACAAGGGAGTGATTAGTGGATCTAATGTCACAAGGGCGTGATGAGTGGGTCTAATGTCACAAGGGAGTGATGAGTGGATCTAATGTCCCAAGAGAGTGATTAGCGAGTCTAATATCACAAGGGAGTGATGAGAGGATCAAATGTCACAAGAGAATGATTAGTGAGTCTAATGTCACAAGAGAGTGATTAGTGAGTCTAATATCACAAGGGAGTGATTAGTGGATCTAATGTCACAAGGGAGTGATGAGTGGGTCTAATGTCACAAGGGAGTGATGAGTGGATCTAATGTCACAAGAAAGTGATTAGTGAGTCTAATATCACAAGGGAGTGATGAGTGGATCAAATGTCACAAGAGAGTGATTTGTGAGTATAATGTCACAAGAGAGTGATTACTGAGTTTAATATCACAAGGGAGTGATTAGTGGGTCTAATATCACAAGGGAGTGATTAGTGAGTCTAATATCACAAGGGAGTGATGAGTGGATCAAATGTCACAAGAGAGTGATTAGTGAGTCTAATGTCACAAGGGAGTGATTAGTGAGTCTAATATCACAAGGGAGTGATTAGTGGATCTAATGTCACAAGAGAGTGATTAGTGAGTCTAATATCACAAGGGAGTGATTAGTGGATCTAATGTCACAAGAGAGTGATTAGTGAGTATAATGTCACAAGAGAGTGATTACTGAGTCATAATATCACAAGGGAGTGATTAGTGGGTCTAATGTCACAAGGGAGTGATGAGTGGATCTAATGTCACAAGAGAGTGATTAGTGAGTCTAATATCACAAGGGAGTGATGAGTGGATCAAATGTCACAAGAGAGTGATGAGTGGGTCCAATGTCACAAGGGAGTGATGAGTGGATTTCATGTCACAAGAGAGTGACGAGTGGGCCTAATGTCACAAGGGAGTGATTAGTGGATCTAATGTGACAAGAGAGTGATGAGTGGGTCTAATGTCACAAGAAAGTGATTAGTAGATCTAATATCACAAGAGCGTGATTACTGGATTTAATGCCACAAGAGAGTGATGAGTGGATCTAATGTCACAAGCGAGTGATGAGTGGGTCTAATGTCACAAGGGAGTGATCAGTGGGTCCAATGTCACAAGGGAGTGATGAGTGAATCAAATGTCACAAGGGAGTGATGAGTGGATTTTATGTGACAAGAGAGTGGTTAGTGGATCTAATGTCACAAAGGAGTGATGAGTGAGTTTAATATCACAAGGGAGTGATTAGTGGATCTAATGTCACAAGACAGTGATTAGTGAGTCTAATATCACAAGGGAGTGATTAGTGGATCTAATGTCACAAGAGAGTGATTAGTGAGTCTAATATCACAAGGGAGTGATTAGTGGATCCAATGTCACAAGAGAGTGATTAGTGAGTCTAATATCACAAGGGAGTGATTAGTGGATCTAATGTCACAAGAGAGTGATTAGTGAGTCTAATATCACAAGGGAGTGATTAGTGGATCTAATGTCACAAGAGAGTCATTAGTGAGTTTAATATCACAAGGAAGTGATTAGTGGATCTAATGTCACAAGAGAGTGATTAGTGGGTCTAATATCACAAGGGAGTGATTAGTGGATCTAATGTCACAAGAGAGTGATTAGTGGGTCTAATATCACAAGGGAGTGATTTGTGGATCAAATGTCACAAGAGAGTGATTAGTGAGTCTAATATCACAAGGGAGTGATGAGTTGATCAAATGTCACAAGAGAGTGATTAGTGAGTCTAATATCACAAGGGAGTGATTAGTGGATCTAATGTCACAAGAGAGTGATTAGTGAGTCTAATATCACAAAAGAGTGATTAGTGGATCAAATGTCACAAGAGAGTGATTAGTGAGTCTAATATCACAAGGGTGTGATGAGTGGATCAAATGTCACAAGAGAGTGATTAGTGAGTCTAATATCACAAGGGAGTGATTAGTGGATCTAAAGTCACAAAAGAGTGATTAGTGAGTCTAATATCACAAGGGAGTGATTAGTGGATCTAATGTTACAAGAGAGTGATTAGTGGGTCTAATGTCACAAGGGAGTGATGAGTGTGTCTAATGTCACAAGGGAGTGATTAGTGAGTCTAATATCACAAGGGAGTGATGAGTGGATCAAATGTCACAAGAGAGTGATTAGTGAGTCTAATATCACAAGGGAGTGATTAGTGAATCTAATGTCACAAGAGAGTGATTAGTGAGTCTAATATCACAAGGGAGTGATGAGTGGATCTAATGTCACAAGAAAGTGATTAGTGAGTCTAATATCACAAGGGAGTGATCAGTGGATTTAATGTCACAAGAGAGTGATGAGTGGGTCTAATGTCACAAGGGAGTGATGAGTGGATTTAATGTCACAAGAGAGTGATGAGTGGGTCTAATGTCACAAGGGAGTGATGAGTGGATCTAATGTCACAAGGGAGTGATGAGTGGGTCTAATGTCACAAGGGAGTGATTAATGAGTCTAATATCACAAGGGAGTGATGAGTGGATTTAATGTCACAAGAGAGTGATGAGTGGATCTAATGTCACAAGAGAGTGATTAGTGAGCCTAATATCACAAGGGAGTGATGAGTGGATCAAATGTCACAAGAGAGTGATTAGTGAGTCTAATATCACAAGGGAGTGATGAGTGTGTCTAATGTCACAAGGGAGTGATTAGTGAGTCTAATATCACAAGGGAGTGATGAGTGGATCAAATGTCACAAGAGAGTGATTAGTGAGTCTAATATCACAAGGGAGTGATTAGTGAATCTAATGTCACAAGAGAGTGATTAGTGAGTCTAATATCACAAGGGAGTGATGAGTGGATCTAATGTCACAAGAAAGTGATTAGTAGATCTAATATCACAAGAGCGTGATTACTGGATTTAATGCCACAAGAGAGTGATGAGTGGATCTAATGTCACAAGCGAGTGATGAGTGGGTCTAATGTCACAAGGGAGTGATCAGTGGGTCCAATGTCACAAGGGAGTGATGAGTGAATCTAATGTCACAAGGGAGTGATGAGTGGATTTTATGTGACAAGAGAGTGGTTAGTGGATCTAATGTCACAAAGGAGTGATGAGTGAGTTTAATATCACAAGGGAGTGATTAGTGGATCTAATGTCACAAGACAGTGATTAGTGAGTCTAATATCACAAGGGAGTGATTAGTGGATCTAATGTCACAAGAGAGTGATTAGTGAGTCTAATATCACAAGGGAGTGATTAGTGGATCCAATGTCACAAGAGAGTGATTAGTGAGTCTAATATCACAAGGGAGTGATTAGTGGATCTAATGTCACAAGAGAGTGATTAGTGAGTCTAATATCACAAGGGAGTGATTAGTGGATCTAATGTCACAAGAGAGTGATTAGTGAGTTTAATATCACAAGGAAGTGATTAGTGGATCTAATGTCACAAGAGAGTGATTAGTGGGTCTAATATCACAAGGGAGTGATTAGTGGATCTAATGTCACAAGAGAGTGATTAGTGGGTCTAATATCACAAGGGAGTGATTTGTGGATCAAATGTCACAAGAGAGTGATTAGTGAGTCTAATATCACAAGGGAGTGATGAGTTGATCAAATGTCACAAGAGAGTGATTACTGAGTCTAATCTCACAAGGGAGTGATTAGTGGATCTAATGTCACAAGAGAGTGATTAGTGAGTCTAATATCACAAAAGAGTGATTAGTGGATCAAATGTCACAAGAGAGTGATTAGTGAGTCTAATATCACAAGGGTGTGATGAGTGGATCAAATGTCACAAGAGAGTGATTAGTGAGTCTAATATCACAAGGGAGTGATTAGTGGATCTAAAGTCACAAGAGAGTGATTAGTGAGTCTAATATCACAAGGGAGTGATTAGTGGATCTAATGTTACAAGAGAGTGATTAGTGGGTCTAATGTCACAAGGGAGTGATGAGTGTGTCTAATGTCACAAGGGAGTGATTAGTGAGTCTAATATCACAAGGGAGTGATGAGTGGATCAAATGTCACAAGAGAGTGATTAGTGAGTCTAATATCACAAGGGAGTGATTAGTGAATCTAATGTCACAAGAGAGTGATTAGTGAGTCTAATATCACAAGGGAGTGATGAGTGGATCTAATGTCACAAGAAAGTGATTAGTGAGTCTAATATCACAAGGGAGTGATCAGTGGATTTAATGTCACAAGGGAGTGATGAGTGGGTCTAATGTCACAAGGGAGTGATGAGTGGATTTAATGTCACAAGAGAGTGATGAGTGGGTCTAATGTCACAAGGGAGTGATGAGTGGATCTAATGTCACAAGGGAGTGATGAGTGGGTCTAATGTCACAAGGGAGTGATTAATGAGTCTAATATCACAAGGGAGTGATGAGTGGATTTAATGTCACAAGAGAGTGATGAGTGGATCTAATGTCACAAGAGAGTGATTAGTGAGCCTAATATCACAAGGGAGTGATGAGTGGATCAAATGTCACAAGAGAGTGATTAGTGAGTCTAATATCACAAGGGAGTGATGAGTGTGTCTAATGTCACAAGGGAGTGATTAGTGAGTCTAATATCACAAGGGAGTGATGAGTGGATCAAATGTCACAAGAGAGTGATTAGTGAGTCTAATATCACAAGGGAGTGATTAGTGAATCTAATGTCACAAGAGAGTGATTAGTGAGTCTAATATCACAAGGGAGTGATGAGTGGATCTAATGTCACAAGAAAGTGATTAGTGAGTCTAATATCCCAAGGGAGTGATTAGTGGGTCTAATGTCACAAGAGAGTGATTAGTGAGTCTAATATCACAAGGGAGTGATCAGTGGATTTAATGTCACAAGAGAGTGATGAATAGGTCTAATGTCACAAGGGAGTGATGAGTGGATTTAATGTCACAAGAGAGTGATGAGTGGGTCTAATGTCACAAGGGAGTGATGAGTGGATCTAATGTCACAAGGGAGTGATGAGTGGGTCTAATGTCACAATGAAGTGATTAATGAGTCTAATATCACAAGGGAGTGATGAGTGGATTTAATGTCACAAGAGAGTGATGAGTGGATCTAATGTCACAAGAGAGTGATTAGTGAGCCTAATATCACAAGGGAGTGATTAGTGGATCTAATGTCACAAGAGAGTTATTAGTGAGTCTAATATCACAAAAGAGTAATTAGTGGATCAAATGTCACAAGAGAGTGATTAGTGAGTCTAATATCACAAGGGTGTGATGAGTGGATCAAATGTCACAAGGGAGTGATTAGTGAGTCTAATATCACAAGGGAGTGATTAGTGGATCGCATGTCACAAGAGAGTGATTAGTGAGTCTAATATCACAAGGGAGTGATTAGTGGATCTAATATTACAAGAGAGTGATTAGTGGTCTAATGTCACAAAGGAGTGATGAGTGGGTCTAATGTCACAAGGGAGTGATTGGTGAGTCTAATATCACAAGGGAGTGATGAGTGGATCAAATGTCACAAAAGAGTGATTAGTGAGTCTAATATCACAAGGGAGTGATTAGTGGATCTAATGTCACAAGAGAGTGACTAGTGAGTCTAATATCACAAGGGCCTGATGAGTGGATCTAATGTCACAAGAAAGTCATTAGTGAGTCTAATCTCACAAGGGAGTGATTAGTGGGTCTAATGTCACAAGAGAGTGATAAGTGAGTCTAATATCACAAGGGAGTGATGAGTGGATTTAATGTCACAAGAGAGTGATGAGTGGGTCTAATGTCACAAGGGAGTGATGAGTGGATTTAATGTCACAAGAGAGTGATGAGTAGGTCTAATGTCACAAGGGAGTGATGAGTGGGTCTAATGTCACAAGAAAGTGATTAGTGAGTCTAATGTCACAAGGGAGTGATGAGTGGGTCTAATGTCACAAGGGAGTGATTAGTGGATCTAATGTCACAAGAGAGTGATTAGTGAGTCTAATGTCACAAGAAAGTGATTAGTGGATCTAATGTCACAAGAGAGGGATGAGTGGGTCTAATGTCACAAGAAAGTGATTAGTGGATCTAATGTCACAAGAGAGTGATTAGTGGAGTTAATGTCACAAGAGAGTGATGAGTGGATATAATGTCACAAGGGAGTGATGAGTGGGTCTAATGTCACAAGAAAGTGATTAGTAGATCTAATATCACAAGAGCGTGATTACTGGATTTAATGCCACAAGAGAGTGATGAGTGGATCTAATGTCACAAGCGAGTGATGAGTGGGTCTAATGTCACAAGGGAGTGATCAGTGGGTCCAATGTCACAAGGGAGTGATGAGTGAATCTAATGTCACAAGGGAGTGATGAGTGGATTTTATGTGACAAGAGAGTGGTTAGTGGATCTAATGTCACAAAGGAGTGATGAGTGAGTTTAATATCACAAGGGAGTGATTAGTGGATCTAATGTCACAAGACAGTGATTAGTGAGTCTAATATCACAAGGGAGTGATTAGTGGATCTAATGTCACAAGAGAGTGATTAGTGAGTCTAATATCACAAGGGAGTGATTAGTGGATCCAATGTCACAAGAGAGTGATTAGTGAGTCTAATATCACAAGGGAGTGATTAGTGGATCTAATGTCACAAGAGAGTGATTAGTGAGTCTAATATCACAAGGGAGTGATTAGTGGATCTAATGTCACAAGAGAGTGATTAGTGAGTTTAATATCACAAGGAAGTGATTAGTGGATCTAATGTCACAAGAGAGTGATTAGTGGGTCTAATATCACAAGGGAGTGATTAGTGGATCTAATGTCACAAGAGAGTGATTAGTGGGTCTAATATCACAAGGGAGTGATTTGTGGATCAAATGTCACAAGAGAGTGATTAGTGAGTCTAATATCACAAGGGAGTGATGAGTTGATCAAATGTCACAAGAGAGTGATTACTGAGTCTAATCTCACAAGGGAGTGATTAGTGGATCTAATGTCACAAGAGAGTGATTAGTGAGTCTAATATCACAAAAGAGTGATTAGTGGATCAAATGTCACAAGAGAGTGATTAGTGAGTCTAATATCACAAGGGTGTGATGAGTGGATCAAATGTCACAAGAGAGTGATTAGTGAGTCTAATATCACAAGGGAGTGATTAGTGGATCTAAAGTCACAAGAGAGTGATTAGTGAGTCTAATATCACAAGGGAGTGATTAGTGGATCTAATGTTACAAGAGAGTGATTAGTGGGTCTAATGTCACAAGGGAGTGATGAGTGTGTCTAATGTCACAAGGGAGTGATTAGTGAGTCTAATATCACAAGGGAGTGATGAGTGGATCAAATGTCACAAGAGAGTGATTAGTGAGTCTAATATCACAAGGGAGTGATTAGTGAATCTAATGTCACAAGAGAGTGATTAGTGAGTCTAATATCACAAGGGAGTGATGAGTGGATCTAATGTCACAAGAAAGTGATTAGTGAGTCTAATATCACAAGGGAGTGATCAGTGGATTTAATGTCACAAGGGAGTGATGAGTGGGTCTAATGTCACAAGGGAGTGATGAGTGGATTTAATGTCACAAGAGAGTGATGAGTGGGTCTAATGTCACAAGGGAGTGATGAGTGGATCTAATGTCACAAGGGAGTGATGAGTGGGTCTAATGTCACAAGGGAGTGATTAATGAGTCTAATATCACAAGGGAGTGATGAGTGGATTTAATGTCACAAGAGAGTGATGAGTGGATCTAATGTCACAAGAGAGTGATTAGTGAGCCTAATATCACAAGGGAGTGATGAGTGGATCAAATGTCACAAGAGAGTGATTAGTGAGTCTAATATCACAAGGGAGTGATGAGTGTGTCTAATGTCACAAGGGAGTGATTAGTGAGTCTAATATCACAAGGGAGTGATGAGTGGATCAAATGTCACAAGAGAGTGATTAGTGAGTCTAATATCACAAGGGAGTGATTAGTGAATCTAATGTCACAAGAGAGTGATTAGTGAGTCTAATATCACAAGGGAGTGATGAGTGGATCTAATGTCACAAGAAAGTGATTAGTGAGTCTAATATCCCAAGGGAGTGATTAGTGGGTCTAATGTCACAAGAGAGTGATTAGTGAGTCTAATATCACAAGGGAGTGATCAGTGGATTTAATGTCACAAGAGAGTGATGAATAGGTCTAATGTCACAAGGGAGTGATGAGTGGATTTAATGTCACAAGAGAGTGATGAGTGGGTCTAATGTCACAAGGGAGTGATGAGTGGATCTAATGTCACAAGGGAGTGATGAGTGGGTCTAATGTCACAATGGAGTGATTAATGAGTCTAATATCACAAGGGAGTGATGAGTGGATTTAATGTCACAAGAGAGTGATGAGTGGATCTAATGTCACAAGAGAGTGATTAGTGAGCCTAATATCACAAGGGAGTGATTAGTGGATCTAATGTCACAAGAGAGTTATTAGTGAGTCTAATATCACAAAAGAGTAATTAGTGGATCAAATGTCACAAGAGAGTGATTAGTGAGTCTAATATCACAAGGGTGTGATGAGTGGATCAAATGTCACAAGGGAGTGATTAGTGAGTCTAATATCACAAGGGAGTGATTAGTGGATCGCATGTCACAAGAGAGTGATTAGTGAGTCTAATATCACAAGGGAGTGATTAGTGGATCTAATATTACAAGAGAGTGATTAGTGGTCTAATGTCACAAAGGAGTGATGAGTGGGTCTAATGTCACAAGGGAGTGATTGGTGAGTCTAATATCACAAGGGAGTGATGAGTGGATCAAATGTCACAAAAGAGTGATTAGTGAGTCTAATATCACAAGGGAGTGATTAGTGGATCTAATGTCACAAGAGAGTGACTAGTGAGTCTAATATCACAAGGGCCTGATGAGTGGATCTAATGTCACAAGAAAGTCATTAGTGAGTCTAATCTCACAAGGGAGTGATTAGTGGGTCTAATGTCACAAGAGAGTGATAAGTGAGTCTAATATCACAAGGGAGTGATGAGTGGATTTAATGTCACAAGAGAGTGATGAGTGGGTCTAATGTCACAAGGGAGTGATGAGTGGATTTAATGTCACAAGAGAGTGATGAGTAGGTCTAATGTCACAAGGGAGTGATGAGTGGGTCTAATGTCACAAGAAAGTGATTAGTGAGTCTAATGTCACAAGGGAGTGATGAGTGGGTCTAATGTCACAAGGGAGTGATTAGTGGATCTAATGTCACAAGAGAGTGATTAGTGAGTCTAATGTCACAAGAAAGTGATTAGTGGATCTAATGTCACAAGAGAGGGATGAGTGGGTCTAATGTCACAAGAAAGTGATTAGTGGATCTAATGTCACAAGAGAGTGATTAGTGGAGTTAATGTCACAAGAGAGTGATGAGTGGATATAATGTCACAAGGGAGTGATGAGTGGGTCTAATGTCACAAGGGAGTGATCAGTGGGTCCAATGTCACAAGGGAGTGATGAGTGAATCTAATGTCACAAGGGAGTGATGAGTGGATTTAATGTGACCAGAGAGTGATTAGTGGATCTAATGTCACAAAGGAGTGATGAGTGGATTTAATGTCACAAGAGAGTGATGAGTGGGTCTAATGTCACAAGGGAGTGATGAGTGGGTCTAATGTCACAAGGGAATAATTAGTGGGTCTAATATCACAAGGGAGTTATTAGTGAGTCTGATATAACAAAGGAGTGATTAGTGGATCTAATGTCACAAGAGAGTGATTAGTGAGCCTAATATCACAAGGGAGTGATGAGTGGATCAAATGTCACAAGAGAGTGATTAGTGAGTCTAATATCACAAGGGAGTGATGAGTGTGTCTAATGTCACAAGGGAGTGATTAGTGAGTCTAATATCACAAGGGAGTGATGAGTGGATCAAATGTCACAAGAGAGTGATTAGTGAGTCTAATATCACAAGGGAGTGATTAGTGAATCTAATGTCAAAAGAGAGTGATTAGTGAGTCTAATATCACAAGGGAGTGATGAGTGGATCTAATGTCACAAGAAAGTGATTAGTGAGTCTAATATCACAAGGGAGTGATTAGTGGGTCTAATGTCACAAGAGAGTGATTAGTGAGTCTAATATCACAAGGGAGTGACCAGTGGATTTAATGTCACAAGAGAGTGATGAGTGGGTCTAATGTCACAAGGGAGTGATGAGTGGATTTAATGTCACAAGAGAGTGATGAGTGGGTCTAATGTCACAAGGGAGTGATGAGTGGATCTAATGTCACAAGAGAGTTATTAGTGAGTCTAATATCACAAAAGAGTAATTAGTGGATCAAATGTCACAAAAGAGTGATTAGTGAGTCTAATATCACAAGGGTGTGATGAGTGGATCAAATGTCACAAGGGAGTGATTAGTGAGTCTAATATCACAAGGGAGTGATTAGTGGATCTCATGTCACAAGAGAGTGATTAGTGAGTCTAATATCACAAGGGAGGGATTAGTGGATCTAATGTTACAAGAGAGTGATTAGTGGTCTAATGTCACAAAGGAGTGATGAGTGGGTCTAATGTCACAAGAGAGTGACTAGTGAGTCTAATATCACCAGGGTCTGATGAGTGGATCTAATGTCACAAGAAAGTCATTAGTGAGTCTAATATCACAAGGGAGTGATTAGTGGGTCTAATGTCACAAGAGAGTGATTAGTGAGTCTAATATCACAAGGGAGTGATGAGTGGAGTTAATGTCACAAGAGAGTGATGAGTGGGTCTAATGTTACAAGGGAGTGATGAGTGGATTTAATGTCACAAGAGAGTGATGAGTAGGTCTAATGTCACAAGGGAGTGATGAGTGGATCTAATGTCACAAGGGAGTGATGAGTGGGTCTAATGTCACAAGGGAGTGATTAATGAGTCTAATATCACAAGGGAGTGATGAGTGGATTTAATGTCACAAGAGAGTGATGAGTGGATCTAATGTCACAAGAGAGTTATTAGTGAGTCTAATATCACAAAAGAGTAATTAGAGGATCAAATGTCACAAAAGAGTGATTAGTGAGTCTAATATCACAAGGGTGTGATGAGTGGATCAAATGTCACAAGGGAGTGATTAGTGAGTCTAATATCACAAGGGAGTGATTAGTGGATCTCATGTCACAAGAGAGTGATTAGTGAGTCTAATATCACAAGGGAGGGATTAGTGGATCTAATGTTACAAGAGAGTGATTAGTGGTCTAATGTCACAAAGGAGTGATGAGTGGGTCTAATGTCACAAGAGAGTGACTAGTGAGTCTAATATCACCAGGGTCTGATGAGTGGATCTAATGTCACAAGAAAGTCATTAGTGAGTCTAATATCACAAGGGAGTGATTAGTGGGTCTAATGTCACAAGAGAGTGATTAGTGAGTCTAATATCACAAGGGAGTGATGAGTGGAGTTAATGTCACAAGAGAGTGATGAGTGGGTCTAATGTTACAAGGGAGTGATGAGTGGATTTAATGTCACAAGAGAGTGATGAGTAGGTCTAATGTCACAAGGGAGTGATGAGTGGATCTAATGTCACAAGGGAGTGATGAGTGGGTCTAATGTCACAAGGGAGTGATTAATGAGTTTAATATCACAAGGGAGTGATGAGTGGATTTAATGTCACAAGAGAGTGATGAGTGGATCTAATGTCACAACGGAGTGATGAGTGGGTCTAATGTCACAAGGGAGTAATCAGTGGGTCTAATGTCACAAGGGAGTGATGAGTGGATTTAATGTCACAAGAGAGTGATGAGTAGGTCTAATGTCACAAGGGAGGGATGAGTGGGTCTAATGTCACAAGAAAGTGATTAGTGATTCTAATGTCACAAGGGAGTGATGAGTGGGTCTAATGTCACAAGGGAGTGATTAGTGGATCTAATGTCACAAGAGAGTGATTAGTGAGTCTAATGTCACAAGAAAGTGATTAGTGGATCTAATGTCACAAGAGAGTGATGAGTGGGTCTAATGTCACAAGAAAGTGATTAGTGGATCTAATGTCACAAGAGAGTGATTAGTGGAGTTAATGTCACAAGAGAGTGATGAGTGGATATAATGTCACAAGGGAGTGATGAGTGGGTCTAATGTCACAAGGGAGTGATCAGTGGGTCCAATGTCACAAGGGAGTGATGAGTGAATCTAATGTCACAAGGGAGTGATGAGTGGATTTAATGTGACCAGAGAGTGATTAGTGGATCTAATGTCACAAGGGAGTGATGAGTGGATTTAATGTCACAAGAGAGTGATGAGTGGGTCTAATGTCACAAGGGAGTGATGAGTGGGTCTAATGTCACAAGGGAATAATTAGTGGGTCTAATATCACAAGGGAGTTATTAGTGAGTCTAATATCACAAGGGAGTGATGAGTGGATCTAATGTCACAGGAGAGTGATTAGTGAGTCTAATATCACAAGGGAGTGATTAGTGGATCTAATGTCACAAGAGAGTGATTAGTGAGTCTAATATCACAAGGGAGTGATGAGTGGGTCTAATGTCACAAGGGAGTAATTAGTGGGTCTAATATCACAAGGGTGTGATTAGTGGGTCTATTGTCACAAGGGAGTGATGAGTGGGTCTAATGTCACAAGGGAGTGATTAGTGAGTCTAATATCACAAGGGAGTGATGAGTGGGTCTAATGTCACAAGGGAGTAATTAGTGGGTCTAATGTCACAAGGGACTGATTAGTGGATCTAATGTCACAAGGGAGTGATGAGCGGGTCTAATGTCACAAGAGTGTGATCAGTGAGTCTAATATCACAAGGGAGGGACGAGTGGATCAAATGTCACAAGAGAGTGATTAGTGAGTCTAATATCATAAGGGAGTGATGAATGGGTCTAATCTCACAACAGAGTAATTAGTGGGTCTAATGTCACAAGGGAGTGATTAGTGGGTCTAATGTCACAAGGATGAATGGGTCTAATGTCACAAGGGAGTTATTAGTGAGTCTAATATCACAAGGGAGTGATGAGTGGATCAAATGTCACAAGAGAGTGATTAGTGAGTCTAATATCACAAGGGAGTGATTAGTGGATCTAATGTCACAAGAGAGTGATTAGTGAGTCTAATATCACAAGGGAGTGATTAGTGGATCTAATGTCACAAGAGAGTGATTAGTGAGTCTAATATCACAAGGGAGTGATGAGTGGGTCTAATGTCACAAGGGAGTAATTAGTGGGTCTAATATCACAAGGGTGTGATTAGTGGGTCTATTGTCACAAGGGAGTGATGAGTGGGTCTAATGTCACAAGGGAGTGATTAGTGAGTCTAATATCACAAGGGAGTGATGAGTGGGTCTAATGTCACAAGGGAGTAATTAGTGGGTCTAATGTCACAAGGGACTGATTAGTGGATCTAATGTCACAAGGGAGTGATGAGCGGGTCTAATGTCACAAGAGTGTGATCAGTGAGTCTAATATCACAAGGGAGGGACGAGTGGATCAAATGTCACAAGAGAGTGATTAGTGAGTCTAATATCATAAGGGAGTGATGAATGGGTCTAATCTCACAAGGGAGTCATTAGTGGGTCTAATGTCACAAGGGAGTGATTATTGGGTCTAATGTCACAAGGATGAATGGGTCTAATGTCACAAGGGAGTTATTAGTGAGTCTAATATCACAAGGGAGTGATGAGTGGATCAAATGTCACAAGAGAATGATTAGTGAGTCTAATATCACAAGGGAGTGATTAGTGGATCTAATGTCACAAGAGAGTGATTAGTGAGTCTAATATCACAAGGGAGTGATGAGTTGATCTAATGTCACAAGAGAGTGATTAGTGAGTCTAATATCACAAGGGAGTGATTAGTGGATCTAATGTCACAAGAGAGTGACTAGTGAGTCTAATATCACAAGGGTCTGATGAGTGGATGTAATGTCACAAGAAAGTCATTAGTGAGTCTAATATCACAAGGGAGTGATTAGTGGGTCTAATGTCACAAGAGAGTGATTAGTGAGTCTAATATCACAAGGGAGTGATGAGTGGATTTAATGTCACAAGAGAGTGATGAGTGGGTCTAATGTCACAAGGGAGTGATGAGTGGATTTGATGTCACAAGAGAGTAATGAGTAGGTCTAATGTCACAAGGGAATGATGAGTGGATCTAATGTCACAAGGGAGTGATGAGTGGGTCTAATGTCACAAGGGAGTGATTAATGAGTTTAATATCACAAGGGAGTGATGAGTGGATTTAATGTCACAAGAGAGTGATGAGTGGATCTAATGTCACAACGGAGTGATGATTGGGTCTAATGTCACATGTGAGTGATCAGTGGGTCTAATGTCACAAGGGAGTGATGAGTGGATTTAATGTCACAAGAGAGTGATGAGTAGGTCTAATGTCACAAGGGAGTGATGAGTGGGTCTAATGTCACAAGAAAGTGAATAGTGAATCTAATGTCACAAGGGAGTGATGAGTGGGTCTAATGTCACAAGGGAGTGATTAGTGGATCTAATGTCACAAGAGAGTGATTAGTGAGTCTAATGTCACAAGAAAGTGATTAGTGGATCTAATATCACAAGAGAGTGAGGAGTGGGTCTAATGTCACAAGAAAGTGATTAGTGGATCTAATGTCACAAGAGAGTGATTAGTGGAGTTAATGTCACAAGAGAATGATGAGTGGATATAATGTCACAAGAAAGTGATTAGTGGATCTAATGTCACAAGAGAGTGATTAGTGGAGTTAATGTCACAAGAGAGTGATGAGTGGATATAATGTCACAAGGGAGTGATGAGTGGATTTAATGTCACAAGAGAGTGATGAGTGGGTCTAATGTCACAAGGGAGTGATGAGTGGGTCTAACGTCACAAGGGAATAATTAGTGGGTCTAATATCACAAGGGAGTTATTAGTGAGTCTGATATAACAAAGGAGTGATTAGTGGATCTAATGTCACAAGAGAGTGATTAGTGAGTCTAATATCACAAGGGAGTGATTCGTGGATCTAATGTCACAAGAGAGTGATTAGTGAGTATAATATCACAGGGCAGTGATTAGTGGATCTAATGTCACAAGAGAGTGATTAGTGAGTCTAATACCACAAGGGAGTGATTAGTGGATCTAATGTCACAAGAGAGTGATTAGTGAGTCTAATATCACAAGGGAGTGATGAGTGGGTCTAATGTCACAAGGGAGTAATTAGTGGGTCTAATATCACAAGGGAGTGATTAGTGGGTCTATTGTCACAAGGGAGTGATGAGTGGGTCTAATGTCACAAGGGAGTGATTAGTGAGTCTAATATCACAAGGGAGTGATGAGTGGGTCTAATGTCACAAGGGAGTAATTAGTGGGTCTAATGTCACAAGGGACTGATTAGTGGATCTAATGTCACAAGGGAGTGATGAGCGGGTCTAATGTCACAAGAGTGTGATCAGTGAGTCTAATATCACAAGGGAGGGACGAGTGGATCAAATGTCACAAGAGAGTGATTAGTGAGTCTAATATCATAAGGGAGTGATGAATGGGTCTAATGTCACAAGGGAGTAATTAGTGGGTCTAATGTCACAAGGGAGTGATTAGTGGGTCTAATGTCACAAGGATGAATGGGTCTAATGTCACAAGGGAGTTATTAGTGAGTCTAATGTCACAAGGGAGTGATGAGTGGATCAAATGTCACAAGAGAATGATTAGTGAGTCTAATATCACAGGGGAGTGATTAGTGGATCTAATGTCACAAGAGAGTGATTAGTGAGTCTAATATCACAAGGGAGTGATGAGTTGATCTAATGTCACAAGAGAGTGATTAGTGAGTCTAATATCACAAGGGAGTGATTAGTGGATCTAATGTCACAAGAGAGTGATTAGTGAGTCTAATATCACAAGGGAGTGATGAGTGGATCTAATGTCACAAGAGAGTGATTAGTGGAGTTAATGTCACAAGAGAGTGATGAGTGGATATAATGTCACAAGGGAGTGATGAGTGGGTCTAATGTCACAAGGGAGTGATCAGTGGGTCCAATGTCACAAGGGAGTGATGAGTGATACTAATGTCACAAGGGAGTGATGAGTGGATTTAATGTGACCAGAGAGTCATTAGTGGATCTAATGTCACAAGGGAGTGATAAGTGGATTTAATGTCACAAGAGAGTGATGAGTGGGTCTAATGTCACAAGGGAGTGATGAGTGGGTCTAATGTCACAAGGGAATAATTAGTGGGTCTAATGTCACAAGGGAGTGATTAGTGGGTCTAATGTCACAAGGATGAATGGGTCTAATGTCACAAGGGAGTTATTAGTGAGTCTAATATCACAAGGGAGTGATGAGTGGATCAAATGTCACAAGAGAGTGATTAGTGAGTCTAATATCACAAGGGAGTGATTAGTGGATCTAATGTCACAAGAGAGTGATTAGTGAGTCTAATATCACAAGGGAGTGATTAGTGGATCTAATGTCACAAGAGAGTGATTAGTGAGTCTAATATCACAAGGGAGTGATGAGTGGGTCTAATGTCACAAGGGAGTAATTAGTGGGTCTAATATCACAAGGGTGTGATTAGTGGGTCTATTGTCACAAGGGAGTGATGAGTGGGTCTAATGTCACAAGGGAGTGATTAGTGAGTCTAATATCACAAGGGAGTGATGAGTGGGTCTAATGTCACAAGGGAGTAATTAGTGGGGCTAATGTCACAAGGGACTGATTAGTGGATCTAATGTCACAAGGGAGTGATGAGCGGGTTTAATGTCACAAGAGTGTGATCAGTGAGTCTAATATCACAAGGGAGGGACGAGTGGATCAAATGTCACAAGAGAGTGATTGGTGAGTCTAATATCATAAGGGAGTGATGAATGGGTCTAATGTCACAAGGGAGTAATTAGTGGGTCTAATGTCATAAGGGAGTGATTAGTGGGTCTAATGTCGCAAGGATGAATGGGTCTAATGTCACAAGGGAGTCATTAGTGAGTCTAATATCACAAGGGAGTGATGAGTGGATCAAATGTCACAAGAGAGTGATTAGTGTGTCTAATATCACAGGGGAGTGATTAGTGGATCTAATGTCACAAGAGAGTGATTAGTGAGTCTAATATCACAAGGGAGTGATGAGTTGATCTAATGTCACAAGAGAGTGATTAGTGAGTCTAATATCACAAGGGAGTGATTAGTGGATCTAATGTCACAAGAGAGTGATTAGTGAGTCTAATATCACAAGGGAGTGATGAGTGGGTCTAATGTCACAAGGGAGTAATTAGTGGGTCTAATATCACAAGGGAGTGATTAGTGGGTCTATTGTCACAAGGGAGTGATGAGTGGGTCTAATGTCACAAGGGAGTGATTAGTGAGTCTAATATCACAAGGGAGTGATGAGTGGGTCTAATGTCACAAGGGAGTAATTAGTGGGTCTAATGTCACAAGGGACTGATTAGTGGATCTAATGTCACAAGGGAGTGATGAGCGGGTCTAATGTCACAAGAGTGTGATCAGTGAGTCTAATATCACAAGGGAGGGACGAGTGAATCAAATGTCACAAGAGAGTGATTAGTGAGTCTAATATCATAAGGGAGTGATGAATGGGTCTAATGTCACAAGGGAGTAATTAGTGGGTCTAATGTCACAAGGGAGTGATTAGTGGGTCTAATGTCACAAGGATGAATGGGTCTAATGTCATAAGGGAATTATTAGCGAGTCTAATATCACAAGGGAGTGATGAGTGGATCAAATGTCACAAGAGAGTGATTAGTGAGTCTAATATCACAAGGGAGTGATTAGTGGATCTAATGTCACAAGAGAGTGATTAGTGAGTCTAATATCACAAGGGAGTGATGAGTTGATCTAATGTCACAAGAGAGTGATTAGTAAGTCTAATATCACAAGGGAGTGATTAGTGGGTCTAATGTCACAAGAGAGTGATTAGTGAGTCTAATATCACAAGGGGGTGATGAGTGGATTTAATGTCACAAGAGTGTGATGAGTGGGTCTAATGTCACAAGGGAGTGATCAGTGGGTCTAATGTCACAAGAGTGTGATCAGTGAGTCTAATATCACAAGGGAGGGACGAGTGGATCAAATGTCACAAGAGAGTGATTAGTGAGTCTAATATCATAAGGGAGTGATGAATGGGTCTAATGTCACAAGGGAGTAATTAGTGGGTCTAATGTCACAAGGGAGTGATTAGTGGGTCTAATGTCGCAAGGATGAATGGGTCTAATGTCATAAGGGAGTTATTAGCGAGTCTAATATCACAAGGGAGTGATGAGTGGATCAAATGTCACAAGAGAGTGATTAGTGAGTCTAATATCACAAAGGAGTGATTAGTGGATCTAATGTCACAAGAGAGGGATTAGTGAGTCTAATATCACAAGGGAGTGCTGAGTTGATCTAATGTCACAAGAGAGTGATTAGTAAGTCTAATATCACAAGGGAGTGATTTGTGGGTCTAATGTCACAAGAGAGTGATTAGTGAGTCTAATATCACAAGGGGGTGATGAGTGGATTTAATGTCACATGAGTGTGATGAGTGGGTCTAATGTCACAAGGGAGTGATCAGTGGGTCTAATGTCACAAGAGAGTGATTAGTGAGTCCAATATCACAAGGGAGTGATGAGTGGATCAAATGTCTCAAGAGAGTGATTAGTCAGTCTAATATCACAAGGGAGTGATTAATGGGTCTAATGTCACAAGAGAGTGATTAGTGAGTCTAATATCACAAGGGAGTGATGAGTGGATTTAATGTCATAAAAGAGTGATGAGTGGGTCTAATGTCACAAGGGAGTGATCAGTGGGTCTAATGTCACAAGGGAGTGATGAGTGAATCTAATGTCACAAGGGAATGATGAGTGGATTTAATGTAACAAGAGAGTGATTAGTGGATCTAATGTCACAAGGGAGTGATGAGTACATTTAATGTCACAAGAGAGTGATGAGTGGGTCTAATGTCATAAGGGAGTGATGAGTGGGTCTAATGTCACAAGGGAGTGATTAGTGAGTCTAATGTCACAAGGGAGTGATGAGTGGGTCTAATGTCACAAGGTAGTGATTAGAGAGTCTAATATCACAAGAGAGTGATTAGTGAGTCTAATGTCACAAAGGAGTGACAGTGGGTCTAATGTCACAAGGGAGTGATGAGTGAATCTAATGTCACAAGGGAGTGATGAGTGGATTTAATGTGACAAGAGAGTGATTAGTGGAACTAATGTCACAAGGGAGTGATGAGTGGATTTAATGTCACAACAGAGTAATGAGTGGATCTAATGTCACAAGGGAGTGATCAGTGGGTCTAATGTCACAAGGGAGTGATGAGTGAATCTAATGTCACAAGGGAGTGATGAGTGGATTTAATGTGACAAGAGAGTGATTAGTGGATCTAATGTTACAAGGGAGTGATTAGTGGGTATAATGTCACAAGGGAGTGATGAGTGGGTCTAATGTCACAAGGGAGTGATCAGTGGATTTAATGTCACAAGAGAGTGATGAGTGGGTCTAATGTCACAAGGGAGTGATGAGTGGGTCTAATGTCACAAGAGAGTGATGAGTGGGTCTAATGTCACAAGGGAGTGATGAGTGGGTCTAATGTCACAAGGGAGTGATGAGTGGATTTAATGTCACAAGGGAGTGATCAGTGGGTCTAATGTCACAAGGGAGTGATGAGTGGGTCTAATGTCACAAGGGAGTGATGAGTGGATTTAATGTCACAAGGGAGTGATTAGTGGATTTAATGTCACAAGAGAGTGATGAGTGGGTCTAATGTCACAAGAGAGTGATGAGTGGGTCTAATGTCACAAGGGAGTGATGAGTCAATCTAATGTTACAAAGGAGTGATGAGTGGATTTAATGTCACAAGGGAGTGATCAGTGGGTCTAATGTCACAAGGGTGTGATGAGTGGATTTCATGTCACAAGGGAGTGATTAGTGGGTCTAATGTGACAAGGGAGTGATTAGTGAGTCTAATGTCACAAGGGAGTGATGAGTGGGTCTAATGTCACAAGAGAGTGATTAGTGGATCTAATGTCACAAGAGAGTGATGAGTCGGTCTAATGTCACAAGGGAGTGATGAGTGGGTCTAATGTCACAAGGGAGTGATCAGTGGGTCTAATGTCACAAGGGAGTGATGAGTGAATCTAATGTTACAAAGGAGTGATGAGTGGATTTAATGTCACAAGGGAGTGATTAGTGGGTCTAATGTCACAAGGGAGTGATGAGTGGGTCTAATGTTACAAGGGAGTGATTAGTGAGTCTAATGTCACAAGGGAGTGATGAGTGGGTCTAATGTCACAAGAGAGTGATTAGTGGATCTAATGTCACAAGGGAGTGATTAGTGGATCTAATGTCACAAGGGAGTGATGAGTGGGTCTAATGTCACAAGGGAGTGATTAGTGGGTCTAATGTCACAAGGGAGTGATTAGTGGGTCTAATGTCACAAGGGAGTGATGAGTGGGTCTAATGTCACAAGGGAGTGATGAGTGGGTCTAATGTCACAAGGGAGTGATTAGTGGATCTAATGTCACAAGGGTGTGATGAGTGTGTCTAATGTCACAAGGGAGTGATTAGTGGGTCTAATGTCACAAGGGAGTGATGAGTGGGTCTAATGTCACAAGGGAGTGATTAGTGGGTCTAATGTCACAAGGGAGTGATGAGTGGGTCTAATGTCACAAGGGAGTGATGAGTGGGTCTAATGTCACAAGGGAGTGATTAGTGGGTCTAATGTCACAAGGGAGTGATTAGTGGGTCTAATGTCAAAAGGGAGTGATTAGTGGGTCTAATGTCACAAGAGAGTGATTAGTGAGTCTAATATCATAAGGGAGTGATTAGTGGATCTAATTTCACAAGAGAGTGATTAGTGAGTCTAATATCACAAGGGAGTGATTAGTGGGTCTAATGTCACAAGAGAGTGATTAGTGAGTCTAATATCACAAGGGAGTGATGAGTGGATTTAATGTCACAAGAGGGTGATGAGTGGGTCCAATGTCACAAGGGAGTGATTAGTGAGTCTAATGTCACAAGGGAGTGATGAGTGGGTCTAATGTCACAAGAGAGTGATTAGTGGATCTAATGTCACAAGGGAGTGATTAGTGGATCTAATGTCACAAGGGAGTGATTAGTGGGTCTAATGTCACAAGGGAGTGATGAGTGGGTCTAATGTCACAAGGAAGTGATGAGGGGGTTTAATGTCACAAGGGAGTGATTAGTGGGTCTAATGTCACAAGGGAGTGATTAGTGGGTCTAATGTCACAAGAGAGTGATGAGTGGGTCTAATGTCACAAGGGTGTGATGAGTGGGTCTAATGTCACAAGGTAGTGATTAGTAGATCTAATGTCACAAGGGTGTGATGAGTGGGTCTAATGTCACAAGGGAGTGATTAGTGGGTCTAATGTCACAAGGGAGTGATGAGTGGGTCTAATGTCACAAGGGAGTGATTATTGGGTCTAATTTCACAAGAGAGTGATTAGTGAGTCTAATATCACAAGGGAGTGATGAGCTGATCTAATGTAACAAGAGAGTGATTAGTAAGTCTAATATCACAAGGGAGTGATTAGTGGGTCTAATGTCACAAGAGAGTGATTAGTGAGTCTAATATCACAAGGGAGTGATGAGTGGATTTAATGTCACAAGAGTGTGATGAGTGGGTCCCATGTCACAACGGAGTGATCAGTGGGTCTAATGTCACAAGAGAGTGATTAGTGAGTCCAATATCACAAGGGAGTGATGAGTGGATCTAATGTCTCAAGAGAGTGATTAGTGAGTCTAATATCACAAGGGAGTGATTAATGGGTCTAATGTCACAAGAGAGTGATTAGTGAGTCTAATATCACAAGGGAGTGATGAGTGGATTTAATGTCACAACAGAGTGATGAGTGGGTCTAATGTCACAAGGGAGTGATCAGTGGGTCTAATGTCACAAGGGAGTGATGAATGAATCTAACGTCACAAGGGAGTGATGAGTGGATTTAATGTAACAAGAGAGTGATTAGTGAATCTAATGTCACAAGGGAGTGATGAGTGGATTTAATGTCACAAGAGAGTGATGAGTGGGTCTAATGTCACAAGGGAGTGATGAGTGGGTCTAATGTCACAAGGGAGTGATTAGTGGGTCTAATGTCACAAGGGAGTGATGAGTGGGTCTAATGTCACAAGGGAGTGATTAGCGAGTCTAATATCACAAGAGAGTAGTGAGTCTAATGTCACAAGGGAGTGATGAGTGGATTTAATGTCACAAGAGGGTGATGAGTGGGTCCAATGTCACAAGGGAGTGATTAGTGAGTCTAATGTCACAAGGGAGTGATGAGTGGGTCTAATGTCACAAGAGAGTGATTAGTGGATCTAATGTCACAAGGGAGTGATTAGTGGATCTAATGTCACAAGGAAGTGATGAGTGGGTCTAATGTCACAAGGGAGTGATTAGTGGGTCTAATGTTACAAGGGAGTGATTAGTGGGTCTAATGTCACAAGGGAGTGATGAGTGGGTCTAATGTCACAAGGGAGTGATGAGTGGGTCTAATGTCACAAGGTAGTGATTAGTGGATCTAATGTCACAAGGGTGTGATGAGTGGGTCTAATGTCACAAGGGAGTGATTAGTGGGTCTAATGTCACAAGGGAGTGATGAGTGGGTCTAATGTCACAAGGGAGTGATTATTGGGTCTAATTTCACAAGAGAGTGATTAGTGAGTCTAATATCACAAGGGAGTGATGAGCTGATCTAATGTAACAAGAGAGTGATTAGTAAGTCTAATATCACAAGGGAGTGATTAGTGGGTCTAATGTCACAAGAGAGTGATTAGTGAGTCTAATATCACAACGGAGTGATGAGTGGATTTAATGTCACAAGAGTGTGATGAGTGGGTCCAATGTCACAACGGAGTGATCAGTGGGTCTAATGTCACAAGGGAGTGATGAGTGGGTCTAATGTCACAAGGGAGTGATTATTGGGTCTAATTTCACAAGAGAGTGATTAGTGAGTCTAATATCACAAGGGAGTGATGAGCTGATCTAATGTAACAAGAGAGTGATTAGTAAGTCTAATATCACAAGGGAGTGATTAGTGGGTCTAATGTCACAAGAGAGTGATTAGTGAGTCTAATATCACAAGGGAGTGATGAGTGGATTTAATGTCACAAGAGTGTGATGAGTGGGTCCCATGTCACAACGGAGTGATCAGTGGGTCTAATGTCACAAGAGAGTGATTAGTGAGTCCAATATCACAAGGGAGTGATGAGTGGATCTAATGTCTCAAGAGAGTGATTAGTGAGTCTAATATCACAAGGGAGTGATTAATGGGTCTAATGTCACAAGAGAGTGATTAGTGAGTCTAATATCACAAGGGAGTGATGAGTGGATTTAATGTCACAACAGAGTGATGAGTGGGTCTAATGTCACAAGGGAGTGATCAGTGGGTCTAATGTCACAAGGGAGTGATGAATGAATCTAACGTCACAAGGGAGTGATGAGTGGATTTAATGTAACAAGAGAGTGATTAGTGAATCTAATGTCACAAGGGAGTGATGAGTGGATTTAATGTCACAAGAGAGTGATGAGTGGGTCTAATGTCACAAGGGAGTGATGAGTGGGTCTAATGTCACAAGGGAGTGATTAGTGGGTCTAATGTCACAAGGGAGTGATGAGTGGGTCTAATGTCACAAGGGAGTGATTAGCGAGTCTAATATCACAAGAGAGTAGTGAGTCTAATGTCACAAGGGAGTGATGAGTGGATTTAATGTCACAAGAGGGTGATGAGTGGGTCCAATGTCACAAGGGAGTGATTAGTGAGTCTAATGTCACAAGGGAGTGATGAGTGGGTCTAATGTCACAAGAGAGTGATTAGTGGATCTAATGTCACAAGGGAGTGATTAGTGGATCTAATGTCACAAGGAAGTGATGAGTGGGTCTAATGTCACAAGGGAGTGATTAGTGGGTCTAATGTTACAAGGGAGTGATTAGTGGGTCTAATGTCACAAGGGAGTGATGAGTGGGTCTAATGTCACAAGGGAGTGATGAGTGGGTCTAATGTCACAAGGTAGTGATTAGTGGATCTAATGTCACAAGGGTGTGATGAGTGGGTCTAATGTCACAAGGGAGTGATTAGTGGGTCTAATGTCACAAGGGAGTGATGAGTGGGTCTAATGTCACAAGGGAGTGATTATTGGGTCTAATTTCACAAGAGAGTGATTAGTGAGTCTAATATCACAAGGGAGTGATGAGCTGATCTAATGTAACAAGAGAGTGATTAGTAAGTCTAATATCACAAGGGAGTGATTAGTGGGTCTAATGTCACAAGAGAGTGATTAGTGAGTCTAATATCACAACGGAGTGATGAGTGGATTTAATGTCACAAGAGTGTGATGAGTGGGTCCAATGTCACAACGGAGTGATCAGTGGGTCTAATGTCACAAGAGAGTGATTAGTGAGTCCAATATCACAAGGGAGTGATGAGTGGATCTAATGTCTCAAGAGAGTGATTAGTGAGTCTAATATCACAAGGGAGTGATTAATGGGTCTAATGTCACAAGAGAGTGATTAGTGAGTCTAATATCACAAGGGAGTGATGAGTGGATTTAATGTCACAACAGAGTGATGAGTGGGTCTAATGTCACAAGGGAGTGATCAGTGGGTCTAATGTCACAAGGGAGTGATGAATGAATCTAATGTCACAAGGGAGTGATGAGTGGATTTAATGTAACAAGAGAGTGATTAGTGGATCTAATGTCACAAGGGAGTGATTAGTGGATCTAATGTCACAAGGAAGTGATGAGTGGGTCTAATGTCACAAGGGAGTGATTAGTGGGTCTAATGTCACAAGGGAGTGATTAGTGGGTCTAATGTCACAAGGGAGTGATGAGTGGGTCTAATGTCACAAGGGAGTGATGAGTGGGTCTAATGTCACAAGGTAGTGGTTAGTGGATCTAATGTCACAAGGGTGTGATGAGTGGGTCTAATGTCACAAGGGAGTGATTAGTGGGTCTAATGTCACAAGGGAGTGATGAGTGGGTCTAATGTCACAAGGGAGTGATTATTGGGTCTAATTTCACAAGAGAGTGATTAGTGAGTCTAATATCACAAGGGAGGGATGAGCTGATCTAATGTAACAAGAGAGTGATTAGTAAGTCTAATATCACAAGGGAGTGATTAGTGGGTCTAATGTCACAAGAGAGTGATTAGTGAGTCTAATATCACAAGGGAGTGATGAGTGGATTTAATGTCACAAGAGTGTGATGAGTGGGTCCAATGTCACAACGGAGTGATCAGTGGGTCTAATGTCACAAGAGAGTGATTAGTGAGTCCAATATCACAAGGGAGTGATGAGTGGATCTAATGTCTCAAGAGAGTGATTAGTGAGTCTAATATCACAAGGGAGTGATTAATGGGTCTAATGTCACAAGAGAGTGATTAGTGAGTCTAATATCACAAGGGAGTGATGAGTGGATTTAATGTCACAACAGAGTGATGAGTGGGTCTAATGTCACAAGGGAGTGATCAGTGGGTCTAATGTCACAAGGGAGTGATGAATGAATCTAATGTCACAAGGGAGTGATGAGTGGATTTAATGTAACAAGAGAGTGATTAGTGAATCTAATGTCACAAGGGAGTGATGAGTGGGTCTAATGTCACAAGGGAGTGATGAGTGGGTCTAATGTCACAAGGGAGTGATTAGTGGGTCTAATGTCACAAGGGAGTGATGAGTGGGTCTAATGTCACAAGGGAGTGATTAGCGAGTCTAATATCACAAGAGAGTGATTAGTGAGTCTAATATCACAAGGGAGTGATGAGTAGATTTAATGTCACAAGAGGGTGATGAGTGGGTCCAATGTCACAAGGGAGTGATTAGTGGGTCTAATGTCACAAGAGAGTGATTAGTGAGTCTAATATCACAAGGGAGTGATGAGTGGATTTAATGTCACAAGAGGGTGATGAGTGGGTCCAATGTCACAAGGGAGTGATGAGTGGGTCTAATGTCACAAGAGAGTGATTAGTGGATCTAACGTCACAAGGGAGTGATTAGTGGATCTAATGTCACAAGGAAGTGATGAGTGGGTCTAATGTCACAAGGGAGTGATTAGTGGGTCTAATGTCACAAGGGAGTGATTAGTGGGTCTAATGTCACAAGGGAGTGATGAGTGGGTCTAATGTCACAAGGGAGTGATGAGTGGGTCTAATGTCACAAGGGAGTGATTAGTGGGTCTAATGTCACAAGGGAGTGATGAGTGGGTCTAATGTCACAAGGGAGTGATGAGTGGATTTAATGTCACAAGAGTGTGATGAGTGGGTCCAATGTCACAACGGAGTGATCAGTGGGTCTAATGTCACAAGAGAGTGATTAGTGAGTCCAATATCACAAGGGAGTGATGAGTGGATCTAATGTCTCAA
Source organism: Arenicola marina (assembly GCA_964019135.1). Classification (NCBI taxonomy): domain Eukaryota; kingdom Metazoa; phylum Annelida; class Polychaeta; family Arenicolidae; genus Arenicola; species Arenicola marina. The sequence continues at coordinate 33,130,850 of OZ025258.1, forward strand.
GAGAGTGATTAGTGAGTCTAATATCACAAGGGAGTGATTAATGGGTCTAATGTCACAAGAGAGTGATTAGTGAGTCTAATATCACAAGGGAGTGATGAGTGGATTTAATGTCACAACAGAGTGATGAGTGGGTCTAATGTCACAAGGGAGTGATCAGTGGGTCTAATGTCACAAGGGAGTGATGAATGAATCTAATGTCACAAGGGAGTGATGAGTGGATTTAATGTAACAAGAGAGTGATTAGTGAATCTAATGTCACAAGGGAGTGATGAGTGGATTTAATGTCACAAGAGAGTGATGAGTGGGTCTAATGTCACAAGGGAGTGATGAGTGGGTCTAATGTCACAAGGGAGTGATTAGTGGGTCTAATGTCACAAGGGAGTGATGAGTGGGTCTAATGTCACAAGGGAGTGATTAGCGAGTCTAATATCACAAGAGAGTGATTAGTGAGTCTAATGTCACAAGGGAGTGATCAGTGGGTCTAATGTCACAAGGGAGTGATGAGTGAATCTAATGTCACAAGGGGGTGATGAGTGGATTTAATGTGACAAGAGAGTGATTAGTGGATCTAATGTCACAAGGGAGTGATCAGTGGGTCAAATGTCACAAGGGAGTGATGAGTGAATCTAATGTCACAAGGGAGTGATGAGTGGATTTAATGTGACAAGAGAGTGATTAGTGGATCTAATGTCACAAGGGAGTGATGAGTGGATTTAATGTCACAACATAGTGATGAGTGGATCTAATGTCACATGGGAGTGATCAGTGGGTCTAATGTCACAAGGGAGTGATGAGTGAATCTAATGTCACAAGGGAGTGATGAGTGGATTTAATGTGACAAGAGAGTGATTAGTGGATCTAATGTCACAAGGGAGTGATTAGTGGGTCTAATGTCACAAGAGAGTGATGAGTGGGTCTAATGTCACAAGGGAGTGATGAGTGGGTCTAATGTCACAAGGGAGTGATCAGTGGGGCTAATGTCACAAGGGAGTGATGAGTGGGTCTAGTGTCACAAGGCAGTGATGAGTGGATTTAATGTGACAAGAGAGTGATTAGTGGATCTAATGTCACAAGGGAGTGATGAGTGGGTCTAATGTCACAAGGGAGTGATGAGTGGATTTAATGTCACAAGAGAGTGATGAGTGGGTCTAATGTCACAAGGGAGTGATGAGTGGGTCTAATGTCACAAGGGAGTGATGAGTGGGTCTAATGTCACAAGGGAGTGATGAGTGAATCTAATGTTACAAAGGAGTGATGAGTGGATTTAATGTCACAAGGGAGTGATCAGTGGGTCTAATGTCACAAGGGTGTGATGAGTGGTTCTAATGTCACAAGGGAGTGATGAGTGGATTTAATGTCACAAGGGAGTGATTAGTGGGTCTAATGTCACAAGGGAGTGATGAGTGGGTCTAATGTCACAAGGGAGTGATGAGTGGATTTAATGTCACAAGGGAGTGATTAGTGGGTCTAATGTGACAAGGGAGTGATTAGTGAGTCTAATGTCACAAGGGGTTGATGAGTGGGTCTAATGTCACAAGAGAGTGATTAGTGGATCTAATGTCACAAGAGAGTGATGAGTGGGTCTAATGTCACAAGGGAGTGATGAGTGGGTCTAATGTCACAAGGGAGTGATCAGTGGGTCTAATGTCACAAGGGAGTGATGAGTGAATCTAATGTGACAAGGGTGTGATGAGTGGGTCTAATACCATAAGGGAGTGATTAGTGGATCTAATTTCACAAGAGAGTGATTAGTGAGTCTAATATCACAAGGGAGTGATGAGTTGATCTAATGTCACAAGAGAGTGATTAGTAAGTCTAATATCACAAGGGAGTGATTAGTGGGTCTAATGTCACAAGAGAGTGATTAGTGAGTCTAATATCACAAGGGGGTGATGAGTGGATTTAATGTCACAAGAGTGTGATGAGTGGGTCCAATGTCACAAGGGAGTGATTAGTGAGTCTAATGTCACAAGGGAGTGATGAGTGGGTCTAATGTCACAAGAGAGTGATTAGTGGATCTAATGTCACAAGGGAGTGATTAGTGGATCTAATATCACAAGGGAGTGATGAGTGGGTCTAATGTCACAAGGGAGTGATTAGTGGGTCTAATGTCACAAGGGAGTGATTAGTGGGTCTAATGTCACAAGGGAGTGATGAGTGGGTCTAATGTCACAAGGGAGTGATGAGTGGGTCTAATGTCACAAGGTAGTGATTAGTGGATCTAATGTCACAAGGGTGTGATGAGTGGGTCTAATGTCACAAGGGAGTGATTAGTGGGTCTAATGTCACAAGGGAGTGATGAGTGGGTCTAATGTCACAAGGGAGTGATTAGTGGGTCTAATGTCACAAGGGAGTGATGAGTGGGTCTAATGTCACAAGGGAGTGATTAGTGGGTCTAATGTCACAAGGGAGTGATGAGTGGGTCTAATTTCACAAGGGAGTGATTATTGGGTCTAATTTCACAAGAGAGTGATTAGTGAGTCTAATATCACAAGGGAGTGATGAGCTGATCTAATGTAACAAGAGAGTGATTAGTAAGTCTAATATCACAAGGGAGTGATTAGTGGGTCTAATGTCACAAGAGAGTGATTAGTGAGTCTAATATCACAAGGGAGTGATGAGTGGATTTAATGTCACAAGAGTGTGATGAGTGGGTCCAATGTCACAACGGAGTGATCAGTGGGTCTAATGTCACAAGAGAGTGATTAGTGAGTCCAATATCACAAGGGAGTGATGAGTGGATCTAATGTCTCAAGAGAGTGATTAGTGAGTCTAATATCACAAGGGAGTGATTAATGGGTCTAATGTCACAAGAGAGGGATTAGTGAGTCTAATATCACAAGGGAGTGATGAGTGGATTTAATGTCACAACAGAGTGATGAGTGGGTCTAATGTCACAAGGGAGTGATCAGTGGGTCTAATGTCACAAGGGAGTGATGAATGAATCTAATGTCACAAGGGAGTGATGAGTGGATTTAATGTAACAAGAGAGTGATTAGTGAATCTAATGTCACAAGGGAGTGATGAGTGGATTTAATGTCACAAGAGAGTGATGAGTGGGTCTAATGTCACAAGGGAGTGATGAGTGGGTCTAATGTCACAAAAGAGTGATTAGTGGGTCTAATGTCACAAGGGAGTGATGAGTGGGTCTAATGTCACAAGGGAGTGATTAGCGAGTCTAATATCACAAGAGAGTGATTAGTGAGTCTAATGTCACAAGGGAGTGATGAGTGGATTTAATGTCACAAGAGGGTGATGAGTGGGTCCAATGTCACAAGGGAGTGATTAGTGAGTCTAATGTCACAAGGGAGTGATGAGTGGGTCTAATGTCACAAGAGAGTGATTAGTGGATCTAATGTCACAAGGGAGTGATTAGTGGATCTAATGTCACAAGGAAGTGATGAGTGGGTCTAATGTCACAAGGGAGTGATTAGTGGGTCTAATGTCACAAGGGAGTGATTAGTGGGTCTAATGTCACAAGGGAGTGATGAGTGGGTCTAATGTCACAAGGGAGTGATGAGTGGGTCTAATGTCACAAGGTAGTGATTAGTGGATCTAATGTCACAAGGGTGTGATGAGTGGGTCTAATGTCACAAGGGAGTGATTAGTGGGTCTAATGTCACAAGGGAGTGATGAGTGGGTCTAATGTCACAAGGGAGTGATTATTGGGTCTAATTTCACAAGAGAGTGATTAGTGAGTCTAATATCACAAGGGAGTGATGAGCTGATCTAATGTAACAAGAGAGTGATTAGTAAGTCTAATATCACAAGGGAGTGATTAGTGGGTCTAATGTCACAAGAGAGTGATTAGTGAGTAATATCACAAGGGAGTGATGAGTGGATTTAATGTCACAAGAGTGTGATGAGTGGGTCCAATGTCACGACGGAGTGATCAGTGGATCTAATGTCACAAGAGAGTGATTAGTGAGTCCAATATCACAAGGGAGTGATGAGTGGATCTAATGTCTCAAGAGAGTGATTAGTGAGTCTAATATCACAAGGGAGTGATTAATGGGTCTCATGTCACAAGAGAGTGATTAGTGAGTCTAATATCACAAGGGAGTGATGAGTGGATTTAATGTCACAACAGAGTGATGAGTGGGTCTAATGTCACAAGGGAGTGATCAGTGGGTCTAATGTCACAAGGGAGTGATGAATGAATCTAATGTCACAAGGGAGTGATGAGTGGATTTAATGTAACAAGAGAGTGATTAGTGGATCTAATGTCACAAGGGAGTGATTAGTGGATCTAATGTCACAAGGAAGTGATGAGTGGGTCTAATGTCACAAGGGAGTGATTAGTGGGTCTAATGTCACAAGGGAGTGATTAGTGGGTCTAATGTCACAAGGGAGTGATGAGTGGGTCTAATGTCACAAGGGAGTGATGAGTGGGTCTAATGTCACAAGGTAGTGGTTAGTGGATCTAATGTCACAAGGGTGTGATGAGTGGGTCTAATGTCACAAGGGAGTGATTAGTGGGTCTAATGTCACAAGGGAGTGATGAGTGGGTCTAATGTCACAAGGGAGTGATTATTGGGTCTAATTTCACAAGAGAGTGATTAGTGAGTCTAATATCACAAGGGAGTGATGAGCTGATCTAATGTAACAAGAGAGTGATTAGTAAGTCTAATATCACAAGGGAGTAATTAGTGGGTCTAATGTCACAAGAGAGTGATTAGTGAGTCTAATATCACAAGGGAGTGATGAGTGGATTTAATGTCACAAGAGTGTGATGAGTGGGTCCAATGTCACAATGGAGTGATCAGTGGGTCTAATGTCACAAGAGAGTGATTAGTGAGTCCAATATCACAAGGGAGTGATGAGTGGATCTAATGTCTCAAGAGAGTGATTAGTGAGTCTAATATCACAAGGGAGTGATTAATGGGTCTAATGTCACAAGGGAGTGATGAGTGGGTCTAATGTCACAAGGGAGTGATTAGTGGGTCTAATGTCACAAGGGAGTGATGAGTGGGTCTAATGTCACAAGGGAGTGATTAGCGAGTCTAATATCACAAGAGAGTGATTAGTGAGTCTAATGTCACAAGGGAGTGATGAGTGGATTTAATGTCACAAGAGGGTGATGAGTGGGTCCAATGTCACAAGGGAGTGATTAGTGAGTCTAATGTCACAAGGGAGTGATGAGTGGGTCTAATGTCACAAGAGAGTGATTAGTGGATCTAATGTCACAAGGGAGTGATTAGTGGATCTAATGTCACAAGGAAGTGATGAGTGGGTCTAATGTCACAAGGGAGTGATTAGTGGGTCTAATGTCACAAGGGAGTGATTAGTGGGTCTAATGTCACAAGGGAGTGATGAGTGGGTCTAATGTCACAAGGGAGTGATGAGTGGGTCTAATGTCACAAGGTAGTGATTAGTGGATCTAATGTCACAAGGGTGTGATGAGTGGGTCTAATGTCACAAGGGAGTGATTAGTGGGTCTAATGTCACAAGGGAGTGATGAGTGGGTCTAATGTCACAAGGGAGTGATTATTGGGTCTAATTTCACAAGAGAGTGATTAGTGAGTCTAATATCACAAGGGAGTGATGAGCTGATCTAATGTAACAAGAGAGTGATTAGTAAGTCTAATATCACAAGGGAGTGATTAGTGGGTCTAATGTCACAAGAGAGTGATTAGTGAGTCTAATATCACAAGGGAGTGATGAGTGGATTTAATGTCACAAGAGTGTGATGAGTGGGTCCAATGTCACAACGGAGTGATCAGTGGGTCTAATGTCACAAGAGAGTGATTAGTGAGTCCAATATCACAAGGGAGTGATGAGTGGATCTAATGTCTCAAGAGAGTGATTAGTGAGTCTAATATCACAAGGGAGTGATTAATGGGTCTAATGTCACAAGAGAGTGATTAGTGAGTCTAATATCACAAGAGAGTGATGAGTGGATTTAATGTCACAACAGAGTGATGAGTGGGTCTAATGTCACAAGGGAGTGATCAGTGGGTCTAATGTCACAAGGGAGTGATGAATGAATCTAATGTCACAAGGGAGTGATGAGTGGATTTAATGTAACAAGAGAGTGATTAGTGAATCTAATGTCACAAGGGAGTGATCAGTGGATTTAATGTCACAAGAGAGTGATGAGTGGGTCTAATGTCACAAGGGAGTGATGAGTGGGTCTAATGTCACAAGGGAGTGATCAGTGGGTCTAATGTCACAAGGGAGTGATGAATGAATCTAATGTCACAAGGGAGTGATGAGTGGATTTAATGTAACAAGATAGTGATTAGTGAATCTAATGTCACAAGGGAGTGATGAGTGGGTCTAATGTCACAAGGGAGTGATGAGTGGGTCTAATGTCACAAGGGAGTGATTAGTGGGTCTAATGTCACAAGGGAGTGATGAGTGGGTCTAATGTCACAAGGGAGTGATTAGCGAGTCTAATATCACAAGAGAGTGATTAGTGAGTCTAATGTCACAAGGGAGTGATGAGTGGATTTAATGTCACAAGAGGGTGATGAGTGGGTCCAATGTCACAAGGGAGTGATTAGTGAGTCTAATGTCACAAGGGAGTGATGAGTGGGTCTAATGTCACAAGAGAGTGATTAGTGGATCTAATGTCACAAGGGAGTGATTAGTGGATCTAATGTCACAAGGAAGTGATGAGTGGGTCTAATGTCACAAGGGAGTGATTAGTGGGTCTAATGTCACAAGTGAGTGATTAGTGGGTCTAATGTCACAAGGGAGTGATGAGTGGGTCTAATGTCACAAGGGAGTGATGAGTGGGTCTAATGTCACAAGGTAGTGATTAGTGGATCTAATGTCACAAGGGTGTGATGAGTGGGTCTAATGTCACAAGGGAGTGATTAGTGGGTCTAATGTCACAAGGGAGTGATGAGTGGGTCTAATGTCACAAGGGAGTGATTATTGGGTCTAATTTCACAAGAGAGTGATTAGTGAGTCTAATATCACAAGGGAGTGATGAGCTGATCTAATGTAACAAGAGAGTGATTAGTAAGTCTAATATCACAAGGGAGTGATTAGTGGGTCTAATGTCACAAGAGAGTGATTAGTGAGTCTAATATCACAACGGAGTGATGAGTGGATTTAATGTCACAAGAGTGTGATGAGTGGGTCCAATGTCACAACGGAGTGATCAGTGGGTCTAATGTCACAAGAGAGTGATTAGTGAGTCCAATATCACAAGGGAGTGATGAGTGGATCTAATGTCTCAAGAGAGTGATTAGTGAGTCTAATATCACAAGGGAGTGATTAATGGGTCTAATGTCACAAGAGAGTGATTAGTGAGTCTAATATCACAAGGGAGTGATGAGTGGATTTAATGTCACAACAGAGTGATGAGTGGGTCTAATGTCACAAGGGAGTGATCAGTGGGTCTAATGTCACAAGGGAGTGATGAATGAATCTAATGTCACAAGGGAGTGATGAGTGGATTTAATGTAACAAGAGAGTGATTAGTGAATCTAATGTCACAAGGGAGTGATGAGTGGATTTAATGTCACAAGAGAGTGATGAGTGGGTCTAATGTCACAAGGGAGTGATGAGTGGGTCTAATGTCACAAGGGAGTGATTAGTGGGTCTAATGTCACAAGGGAGTGATGAGTGGGTCTAATGTCACAAGGGAGTGATTAGCGAGTCTAATATCACAAGAGAGTGATTAGTGAGTCTAATGTCACAAGGGAGTGATCAGTGGGTCTAATGTCACAAGGGAGTGATGAGTGAATCTAATGTCACAAGGGGGTGATGAGTGGATTTAATGTGACAAGAGAGTGATTAGTGGATCTAATGTCACAAGGGAGTGATCAATGGGTCAAATGTCACAAGGGAGTGATGAGTGAATCTAATGTCACAAGGGAGTGATGAGTGGATTTAATGTGACAAGAGAGTGATTAGTGGATCTAATGTCACAAGGGAGTGATGAGTGGATTTAATGTCACAACATAGTGATGAGTGGATCTAATGTCACATGGGAGTGATCAGTGGGTCTAATGTCACAAGGGAGTGATGAGTGAATCTAATGTCACAAGGGAGTGATGAGTGGATTTAATGTGACAAGAGAGTGATTAGTGGATCTAATGTCACAAGGGAGTGATTAGTGGGTCTAATGTCACAAGAGAGTGATGAGTGGGTCTAATGTCACAAGGGAGTGATGAGTGGGTCTAATGTCACAAGGGAGTGATCAGTGGGGCTAATGTCACAAGGGAGTGATGAGTGGGTCTAGTGTCACAAGGCAGTGATGAGTGGATTTAATGTCACAAGGGAGTGATCAGTGGGTCTAATGTCACAAGGGAGCGATGAGTGGGTCTAATGTCACAAGGGAGTGATGAGTGGATTTAATGTCACAAGAGAGTGATGAGTGGGTCTAATGTCACAAGGGAGTGATGAGTGGGTCTAATGTCACAAGGGAGTGATGAGTGAATCTAATGTTACAAAGGAGTGATGAGTGGATTTAATGTCACAAGGGAGTGATCAGTGGGTCTAATGTCACAAGGGTGTGATGAGTGGTTCTAATGTCACAAGGGAGTGATGAGTGGATTTAATGTCACAAGGGAGTGATTAGTGGGTCTAATGTCACAAGGGAGTGATGAGTGGGTCTAATGTCACAAGGGAGTGATGAGTGGATTTAATGTCACAAGGGAGTGATTAGTGGGTCTAATGTGACAAGGGAGTGATTAGTGAGTCTAATGTCACAAGGGGGTGATGAGTGGGTCTAATGTCACAAGAGAGTGATTAGTGGATCTAATGTCACAAGAGAGTGATGAGTGGGTCTAATGTCACAAGGGAGTGATGAGTGGGTCTAATGTCACAAGGGAGTGATCAGTGGGTCTAATGTCACAAGGGAGTGATGAGTGAATCTAATGTGACAAGGGTGTGATGAGTGGGTCTAATACCATAAGGGAGTGATTAGTGGATCTAATTTCACAAGAGAGTGATTAGTGAGTCTAATATCACAAGGGAGTGATGAGTTGATCTAATGTCACAAGAGAGTGATTAGTAAGTCTAATATCACAAGGGAGTGATTAGTGGGTCTAATGTCACAAGAGAGTGATTAGTGAGTCTAATATCACAAGGGGGTGATGAGTGGATTTAATGTCACAAGAGTGTGATGAGTGGGTCCAATGTCACAAGGGAGTGATTAGTGAGTCTAATGTCACAAGGGAGTGATGAGTGGGTCTAATGTCACAAGAGAGTGATTAGTGGATCTAATGTCACAAGGGAGTGATTAGTGGATCTAATGTCACAAGGGAGTGATGAGTGGGTCTAATGTCACAAGGGAGTGATTAGTGGGTCTAATGTCACAAGGGAGTGATTAGTGGGTCTAATGTCACAAGGGAGTGATGAGTGGGTCTAATGTCACAAGGGAGTGATGAGTGGGTCTAATGTCACAAGGTAGTGATTAGTGGATCTAATGTCACAAGGGTGTGATGAGTGGGTCTAATGTCACAAGGGAGTGATTAGTGGGTCTAATGTCACAAGGGAGTGATGAGTGGGTCTAATGTCACAAGGGAGTGATTAGTGGGTCTAATGTCACAAGGGAGTGATGAGTGGGTCTAATGTTACAAGGGAGTGATTAGTGGGTCTAATGTCACAAGGGAGTGATGAGTGGGTCTAATGTCACAAGGGAGTGATTATTGGGTCTAATTTCACAAGAGAGTGATTAGTGAGTCTAATATCACAAGGGAGTGATGAGCTGATCTAATGTAACAAGAGAGTGATTAGTAAGTCTAATATCACAAGGGAGTGATTAGTGGGTCTAATGTCACAAGAGAGTGATTAGTGAGTCTAATATCACAAGGGAGTGATGAGTGGATTTAATGTCACAAGAGTGTGATGAGTGGGTCCAATGTCACAACGGAGTGATCAGTGGGTCTAATGTCACAAGAGAGTGATTAGTGAGTCCAATATCACAAGGGAGTGATGAGTGGATCTAATGTCTCAAGAGAGTGATTAGTGAGTCTAATATCACAAGGGAGTGATTAATGGGTCTAATGTCACAAGAGAGTGATTAGTGAGTCTAATATCACAAGGGAGTGATGAGTGGATTTAATGTCACAACAGAGTGATGAGTGGGTCTAATGTCACAAGGGAATGATCAGTGGGTCTAATGTCACAAGGGAGTGATGAATGAATCTAATGTCACAAGGGAGTGATGAGTGGATTTAATGTAACAAGAGAGTGATTAGTGAATCTAATGTCACAAGGGAGTGATGAGTGGATTTAATGTCACAAGAGAGTGATGAGTGGGTCTAATGTCACAAGGGAGTGATGAGTGGGTCTAATGTCACAAGGGAGTGATTAGTGGGTCTAATGTCACAAGGGAGTGATGAGTGGGTCTAATGTCACAAGGGAGTGATTAGCGAGTCTAATATCACAAGAGAGTGATTAGTGAGTCTAATGTCACAAGGGAGTGATGAGTGGATTTAATGTCACAAGAGGGTGATGAGTGGGTCCAATGTCACAAGGGAGTGATTAGTGAGTCTAATGTCACAAGGGAGTGATGAGTGGGTCTAATGTCACAAGAGAGTGATTAGTGGATCTAATGTCACAAGGGAGTGATTAGTGGATCTAATGTCACAAGGAAGTGATGAGTGGGTCTAATGTCACAAGGGAGTGATTAGTGGGTCTAATGTCACAAGGGAGTGATTAGTGGGTCTAATGTCACAAGGGAGTGATGAGTGGGTCTAATGTCACAAGGGAGTGATGAGTGGGTCTAATGTCACAAGGTAGTGATTAGTGGATCTAATGTCACAAGGGTGTGATGAGTGGGTCTAATGTCACAAGGGAGTGATTAGTGGGTCTAATGTCACAAGGGAGTGATGAGTGGGTCTAATGTCACAAGGGAGTGATTATTGGGTCTAATTTCACAAGAGAGTGATTAGTGAGTCTAATATCACAAGGGAGTGATGAGCTGATCTAATGTAACAAGAGAGTGATTAGTAAGTCTAATATCACAAGGGAGTGATTAGTGGGTCTAATGTCACAAGAGAGTGATTAGTGAGTAATATCACAAGGGAGTGATGAGTGGATTTAATGTCACAAGAGTGTGATGAGTGGGTCCAATGTCACAACGGAGTGATCAGTGGGTCTAATGTCACAAGAGAGTGATTAGTGAGTCCAATATCACAAGGGAGTGATGAGTGGATCTAATGTCTCAAGAGAGTGATTAGTAAGTCTAATATCACAAGGGAGTGATTAATGGGTCTAATGTCACAAGAGAGTGATTAGTGAGTCTAATATCACAAGGGAGTGATGAGTGGATTTAATGTCACAACAGAGTGATGAGTGGGTCTAATGTCACAAGGGAGTGATCAGTGGGTCTAATGTCACAAGGGAGTGATGAATGAATCTAATGTCACAAGGGAGTGATGAGTGGATTTAATGTAACAAGAGAGTGATTAGTGGATCTAATGTCACAAGGGAGTGATTAGTGGATCTAATGTCACAAGGAAGTGATGAGTGGGTCTAATGTCACAAGGGAGTGATTAGTGGGTCTAATGTCACAAGGGAGTGATTAGTGGGTCTAATGTCACAAGGGAGTGATGAGTGGGTCTAATGTCACAAGGGAGTGATGAGTGGGTCTAATGTCACAAGGTAGTGGTTAGTGGATCTAATGTCACAAGGGTGTGATGAGTGGGTCTAATGTCACAAGGGAGTGATTAGTGGGTCTAATGTCACAAGGGAGTGATGAGTGGGTCTAATGTCACAAGGGAGTGATTATTGGGTCTAATTTCACAAGAGAGTGATTAGTGAGTCTAATATCACAAGGGAGTGATGAGCTGATCTAATGTAACAAGAGAGTGATTAGTAAGTCTAATATCACAAGGGAGTGATTAGTGGGTCTAATGTCACAAGAGAGTGATTAGTGAGTCTAATATCACAAGGGAGTGATGAGTGGATTTAATGTCACAAGAGTGTGATGAGTGGGTCCAATGTCACAACGGAGTGATCAGTGGGTCTAATGTCACAAGAGAGTGATTAGTGAGTCCAATATCACAAGGGAGTGATGAGTGGATCTAATGTCTCAAGAGAGTGATTAGTGAGTCTAATATCACAAGGGAGTGATTAATGGGTCTAATGTCACAAGAGAGTGATTAGTGAGTCTAATATCACAAGGGAGTGATGAGTGGATTTAATGTCACAACAGAGTGATGAGTGGGTCTAATGTCACAAGGGAGTGATCAGTGGGTCTAATGTCACAAGGGAGTGATGAATGAATCTAATGTCACAAGGGAGTGATGAGTGGATTTAATGTAACAAGAGAGTGATTAGTGAATCTAATGTCACAAGGGAGTGATGAGTGGGTCTAATGTCACAAGGGAGTGATGAGTGGGTCTAATGTCACAAGGGAGTGATTAGTGGGTCTAATGTCACAAGGGAGTGATGAGTGGGTCTAATGTCACAAGGGAGTGATTAGCGAGTCTAATATCACAAGAGAGTGATTAGTGAGTCTAATGTCACAAGGGAGTGATGAGTAGATTTAATGTCACAAGAGGGTGATGAGTGGGTCCAATGTCACAAGGGAGTGATTAGTGGGTCTAATGTCACAAGAGAGTGATTAGTGAGTCTAATATCACAAGGGAGTGATGAGTGGATTTAATGTCACAAGAGGGTGATGAGTGGGTCCAATGTCACAAGGGAGTGATGAGTGGGTCTAATGTCACAAGAGAGTGATTAGTGGATCTAATGTCACAAGGGAGTGATTAGTGGATCTAATGTCACAAGGAAGTGATGAGTGGGTCTAATGTCACAAGGGAGTGATTAGTGGGTCTAATGTCACAAGGGAGTGATTAGTGGGTCTAATGTCACAAGGGAGTGATGAGTGGGTCTAATGTCACAAGGGAGTGATGAGTGGGTCTAATGTCACAAGGTAGTGATTAGTGGATCTAATGTCACAAGGGTGTGATGAGTGGGTCTAATGTCACAAGGGAGTGATTAGTGGGTCTAATGTCACAAGGGAGTGATGAGTGGGTCTAATGTCACAAGGGAGTGATTATTGGGTCTAATTTCACAAGAGAGTGATTAGTGAGTCTAATATCACAAGGGAGTGATGAGCTGATCTAATGTAACAAGAGAGTGATTAGTAAGTCTAATATCACAAGGGAGTGATTAGTGGGTCTAATGTCACAAGAGAGTGATTAGTGAGTCTAATATCACAAGGGAGTGATGAGTGGATTTAATGTCACAAGAGTGTGATGAGTGGGTCCAATGTCACAACGGAGTGATCAGTGGGTCTAATGTCACAAGAGAGTGATTAGTGAGTCCAATATCACAAGGGAGTGATGAGTGGATCTAATGTCTCAAGAGAGTGATTAGTGAGTCTAATATCACAAGGGAGTGATTAATGGGTCTAATGTCACAAGAGAGTGATTAGTGAGTCTAATATCACAAGGGAGTGATGAGTGGATTTAATGTCACAACAGAGTGATGAGTGGGTCTAATGTCACAAGGGAGTGATCAGTGGGTCTAATGTCACAAGGGAGTGATGAATGAATCTAATGTCACAAGGGAGTGATGAGTGGATTTAATGTAACAAGAGAGTGATTAGTGAATCTAATGTCACAAGGGAGTGATGAGTGGATTTAATGTCACAAGAGAGTGATGAGTGGGTCTAATGTCACAAGGGAGTGATGAGTGGGTCTAATGTCACAAGGGAGTGATTAGTGGGTCTAATGTCACAAGGGAGTGATTAGCGAGTCTAATATCACAAGAGAGTGATTAGTGAGTCTAATGTCACAAGGGAGTGATCAGTGGGTCTAATGTCACAAGGGAGTGATGAGTGAATCTAATGTCACAAGGGGGTGATGAGTGGATTTAATGTGACAAGAGAGTGATTAGTGGATCTAATGTCACAAGGGAGTGATCAGTGGGTCAAATGTCACAAGGGAGTGATGAGTGAATCTAATGTCACAAGGGAGTGATGAGTGGATTTAATGTGACAAGAGAGTGATTAGTGGATCTAATGTCACAAGGGAGTGATGAGTGGATTTAATGTCACAACATAGTGATGAGTGGATCTAATGTCACATGGGAGTGATCAGTGGGTCTAATGTCACAAGGGAGTGATGAGTGAATCTAATGTCACAAGGGAGTGATGAGTGGATTTAATGTGACAAGAGAGTGATTAGTGGATCTAATGTCACAAGGGAGTGATTAGTGGGTCTAATGTCACAAGAGAGTGATGAGTGGGTCTAATGTCACAAGGGAGTGATGAGTGGGTCTAATGTCACAAGGGAGTGATCAGTGGGGCTAATGTCACAAGGGAGTGATGAGTGGGTCTAGTGTCACAAGGCAGTGATGAGTGGATTTAATGTCACAAGGGAGTGATCAGTGGGTCTAATGTCACAAGGGAGTGATGAGTGGGTCTAATGTCACAAGGGAGTGATGAGTGGATTTAATGTCACAAGAGAGTGATGAGTGGGTCTAATGTCACAAGGGAGTGATGAGTGGGTCTAATGTCACAAGGGAGTGATGAGTGGGTCTAATGTCACAAGGGAGTGATGAGTGAATCTAATGTTACAAAGGAGTGATGAGTGGATTTAATGTCACAAGGGAGTGATCAGTGGGTCTAATGTCACAAGGGTGTGATGAGTGGTTCTAATGTCACAAGGGAGTGATGAGTGGATTTAATGTCACAAGGGAGTGATTAGTGGGTCTAATGTCACAAGGGAGTGATGAGTGGGTCTAATGTCACAAGGGAGTGATGAGTGGATTTAATGTCACAAGGGAGTGATTAGTGGGTCTAATGTGACAAGGGAGTGATTAGTGAGTCTAATGTCACAAGGGGTTGATGAGTGGGTCTAATGTCACAAGAGAGTGATTAGTGGATCTAATGTCACAAGAGAGTGATGAGTGGGTCTAATGTCACAAGGGAGTGATGAGTGGGTCTAATGTCACAAGGGAGTGATCAGTGGGTCTAATGTCACAAGGGAGTGATGAGTGAATCTAATGTGACAAGGGTGTGATGAGTGGGTCTAATACCATAAGGGAGTGATTAGTGGATCTAATTTCACAAGAGAGTGATTAGTGAGTCTAATATCACAAGGGAGTGATGAGTTGATCTAATGTCACAAGAGAGTGATTAGTAAGTCTAATATCACAAGGGAGTGATTAGTGGGTCTAATGTCACAAGAGAGTGATTAGTGAGTCTAATATCACAAGGGGGTGATGAGTGGATTTAATGTCACAAGAGTGTGATGAGTGGGTCCAATGTCACAAGGGAGTGATTAGTGAGTCTAATGTCACAAGGGAGTGATGAGTGGGTCTAATGTCACAAGAGAGTGATTAGTGGATCTAATGTCACAAGGGAGTGATTAGTGGATCTAATGTCACAAGGGAGTGATGAGTGGGTCTAATGTCACAAGGGAGTGATTAGTGGGTCTAATGTCACAAGGGAGTGATTAGTGGGTCTAATGTCACAAGGGAGTGATGAGTGGGTCTAATGTCACAAGGGAGTGATGAGTGGGTCTAATGTCACAAGGTAGTGATTAGTGGATCTAATGTCACAAGGGTGTGATGAGTGGGTCTAATGTCACAAGGGAGTGATTAGTGGGTCTAATGTCACAAGGGAGTGATGAGTGGGTCTAATGTCACAAGGGAGTGATTAGTGGGTCTAATGTCACAAGGGAGTGATGAGTGGGTCTAATGTCACAAGGGAGTGATTAGTGGGTCTAATGTCACAAGGGAGTGATGAGTGGGTCTAATGTCACAAGGGAGTGATTATTGGGTCTAATTTCACAAGAGAGTGATTAGTGAGTCTAATATCACAAGGGAGTGATGAGCTGATCTAATGTAACAAGAGAGTGATTAGTAAGTCTAATACCACAAGGGAGTGATTAGTGGGTCTAATGTCACAAGAGAGTGATTAGTGAGTCTAATATCACAAGGGAGTGATGAGTGGATTTAATGTCACAAGAGTGTGATGAGTGGGTCCAATGTCACAACGGAGTGATCAGTGGGTCTAATGTCACAAGAGAGTGATTAGTGAGTCCAATATCACAAGGGAGTGATGAGTGGATCTAATGTCTCAAGAGAGTGATTAGTGAGTCTAATATCACAAGGGAGTGATTAATGGGTCTAATGTCACAAGAGAGGGATTAGTGAGTCTAATATCACAAGGGAGTGATGAGTGGATTTAATGTCACAACAGAGTGATGAGTGGGTCTAATGTCACAAGGGAGTGATCAGTGGGTCTAATGTCACAAGGGAGTGATGAATGAATCTAATGTCACAAGGGAGTGATGAGTGGATTTAATGTAACAAGAGAGTGATTAGTGAATCTAATGTCACAAGGGAGTGATGAGTGGATTTAATGTCACAAGAGAGTGATGAGTGGGTCTAATGTCACAAGGGAGTGATGAGTGGGTCTAATGTCACAAGGGAGTGATTAGTGGGTCTAATGTCACAAGGGAGTGATGAGTGGGTCTAATGTCACAAGGGAGTGATTAGCGAGTCTAATATCACAAGAGAGTGATTAGTGAGTCTAATGTCACAAGGGAGTGATGAGTGGATTTAATGTCACAAGAGGGTGATGAGTGGGTCGAATGTCACAAGGGAGTGATTAGTGAGTCTAATGTCACAAGGGAGTGATGAGTGGGTCTAATGTCACAAGAGAGTGATTAGTGGATCTAATGTCACAAGGGAGTGATTAGTGGATCTAATGTCACAAGGAAGTGATGAGTGGGTCTAATGTCACAAGGGAGTGATTAGTGGGTCTAATGTCACAAGGGAGTGATTAGTGGGTCTAATGTCACAAGGGAGTGATGAGTGGGTCTAATGTCACAAGGGAGTGATGAGTGGGTCTAATGTCACAAGGTAGTGATTAGTGGATCTAATGTCACAAGGGTGTGATGAGTGGGTCTAATGTCACAAGGGAGTGATTAGTGGGTCTAATGTCACAAGGGAGTGATGAGTGGGTCTAATGTCACAAGGGAGTGATTATTGGGTCTAATTTCACAAGAGAGTGATTAGTGAGTCTAATATCACAAGGGAGTGATTAGTGAGTCTAATATCACAAGGGAGTGATGAGTGGATTTAATGTCACAACAGAGTGATGAGTGGGTCTAATGTCACAAGGGAGTGATCAGTGGGTCTAATGTCACAAGGGAGTTATGAATGAATCTAATGTCACAAGGGAGTGATGAGTGGATTTAATGTAACAAGAGAGTGATTAGTGAATCTAATGTCACAAGGGAGTGATGAGTGGGTCTAATGTCACAAGGGAGTGATGAGTGGGTCTAATGTCACAAGGGAGTGATTAGTGGGTCTAATGTCACAAGGGAGTGATGAGTGGGTCTAATGTCACAAGGGAGTGATTAGCGAGTCTAATATCACAAGAGAGTGATTAGTGAGTCTAATGTCACAAGGGAGTGATGAGTGGATTTAATGTCACAAGAGGGTGATGAGTGGGTCCAATGTCACAAGGGAGTGATTAGTGAGTCTAATGTCACAAGGGAGTGATGAGTGGGTCTAATGTCACAAGAGAGTGATTAGTGGATCTAATGTCACAAGGGAGTGATTAGTGGATCTAATGTCACAAGGAAGTGATGAGTGGGTCTAATGTCACAAGGGAGTGATTAGTGGGTCTAATGTCACAAGGGAGTGATTAGTGGGTCTAATGTCACAAGGGAGTGATGAGTGGGTCTAATGTCACAAGGGAGTGATGAGTGGGTCTAATGTCACAAGGTAGTGATTAGTGGATCTAATGTCACAAGGGTGTGATGAGTGGGTCTAATGTCACAAGGGAGTGATTAGTGGGTCTAATGTCACAAGGGAGTGATGAGTGGGTCTAATGTCACAAGGGAGTGATTATTGGGTCTAATTTCACAAGAGAGTGATTAGTGAGTCTAATATCACAAGGGAGTGATGAGCTGATCTAATGTAACAAGAGAGTGATTAGCAAGTCTAATATCACAAGGGAGTGATTAGTGGGTCTAATGTCACAAGAGAGTGATTAGTGGGTCTAATATCACAAGGGAGTGATGAGTGGATTTAATGTCACAAGAGTGTGATGAGTGGGTCCAATGTCACAACGGAGTGATCAGTGGGTCTAATGTCACAAGAGAGTGATTAGTGAGTCCAATATCACAAGGGAGTGATGAGTGGATCTAATGTCTCAAGAGAGTGATTAGTGAGTCTAATATCACAAGGGAGTGATTAATGGGTCTAATGTCACAAGAGAGTGATTAGTGAGTCTAATATCACAAGAGAGTGATGAGTGGATTTAATGTCACAACAGAGTGATGAGTGGGTCTAATGTCACAAGGGAGTGATCAGTGGGTCTAATGTCACAAGGGAGTGATGAATGAATCTAATGTCACAAGGGAGTGATGAGTGGATTTAATGTAACAAGAGAGTGATTAGTGAATCTAATGTCACAAGGGAGTGATGAGTGGATTTAATGTCACAAGAGAGTGATGAGTGGGTCTAATGTCACAAGGGAGTGATGAGTGGGTCTAATGTCACAAGGGAGTGATCAGTGGGTCTAATGTCACAAGGGAGTGATGAATGAATCTAATGTCACAAGGGAGTGATGAGTGGATTTAATGTAACAAGATAGTGATTAGTGAATCTAATGTCACAAGGGAGTGATGAGTGGGTCTAATGTCACAAGGGAGTGATTAGCGAGTCTAATATCACAAGAGAGTGATTAGTGAGTCTAATGTCACAAGGGAGTGATGAGTGGATTTAATGTCACAAGAGGGTGATGAGTGGGTCCAATGTCACAAGGGAGTGATTAGTGAGTCTAATGTCACAAGGGAGTGATGAGTGGGTCTAATGTCACAAGAGAGTGATTAGTGGATCTAATGTCACAAGGGAGTGATTAGTGGATCTAATGTCACAAGGAAGTGATGAGTGGGTCTAATGTCACAAGGGAGTGATTAG
Organism: Arenicola marina; assembly: GCA_964019135.1. NCBI lineage: Eukaryota > Metazoa > Annelida > Polychaeta > Arenicolidae > Arenicola > Arenicola marina. Next base: position 33,149,708 of record OZ025258.1, read on the forward strand.
TGGGTCTAATGTCACAAGTGAGTGATTAGTGGGTCTAATGTCACAAGGGAGTGATGAGTGGGTCTAATGTCACAAGGGAGTGATGAGTGGGTCTAATGTCACAAGGTAGTGATTAGTGGATCTAATGTCACAAGGGTGTGATGAGTGGGTCTAATGTCACAAGGGAGTGATTAGTGGGTCTAATGTCACAAGGGAGTGATGAGTGGGTCTAATGTCACAAGGGAGTGATTATTGGGTCTAATTTCACAAGAGAGTGATTAGTGAGTCTAATATCACAAGGGAGTGATGAGCTGATCTAATGTAACAAGAGAGTGATTAGTAAGTCTAATATCACAAGGGAGTGATTAGTGGGTCTAATGTCACAAGAGAGTGATTAGTGAGTCTAATATCACAAGGGAGTGATGAGTGGATTTAATGTCACAAGAGTGTGATGAGTGGGTCCAATGTCACAACGGAGTGATCAGTGGGTCTAATGTCACAAGAGAGTGATTAGTGAGTCCAATATCACAAGGGAGTGATGAGTGGATCAAGTGTCTCAAGAGAGTGATTAGTGAGTCTAATATCACAAGGGAGTGATTAATGGGTCTAATGTCACAAGAGAGTGATTAGTGAGTCTAATGTCACAAGGGAGTGATGAGTGGATTTAATGTCACAACAGAGTGATGAGTGGGTCTAATGTCACAAGGGAGTGATCAGTGGGTCTAATGTCACAAGGGAGTGATGAATGAATCTAATGTCACAAGGGAGTGATGAGTGGATTTAATGTAACAAGAGAGTGATTAGTGAATCTAATGTCACAAGGGAGTGATGAGTGGATTTAATGTCACAAGAGAGTGATGAGTGGGTCTAATGTCACAAGGGAGTGATGAGTGGGTCTAATGTCACAAGGGAGTGATTAGTGGGTCTAATGTCACAAGGGAGTGATGAGTGGGTCTAATGTCACAAGGGAGTGATTAGCGAGTCTAATATCACAAGAGAGTGATTAGTGAGTCTAATGTCACAAGGGAGTGATCAGTGGGTCTAATGTCACAAGGGAGTGATGAGTGAATCTAATGTCACAAGGGGGTGATGAGTGGATTTAATGTGACAAGAGAGTGATTAGTGGATCTAATGTCACAAGGGAGTGATCAATGGGTCAAATGTCACAAGGGAGTGATGAGTGAATCTAATGTCACAAGGGAGTGATGAGTGGATTTAATGTGACAAGAGAGTGATTAGTGGATCTAATGTCACAAGGGAGTGATGAGTGGATTTAATGTCACAACATAGTGATGAGTGGATCTAATGTCACATGGGAGTGATCAGTGGGTCTAATGTCACAAGGGAGTGATGAGTGAATCTAATGTCACAAGGGAGTGATGAGTGGATTTAATGTGACAAGAGAGTGATTAGTGGATCTAATGTCACAAGGGAGTGATTAGTGGGTCTAATGTCACAAGAGAGTGATGAGTGGGTCTAATGTCACAAGGGAGTGATGAGTGGGTCTAATGTCACAAGGGAGTGATCAGTGGGGCTAATGTCACAAGGGAGTGATGAGTGGGTCTAGTGTCACAAGGCAGTGATGAGTGGATTTAATGTCACAAGGGAGTGATCAGTGGGTCTAATGTCACAAGGGAGCGATGAGTGGGTCTAATGTCACAAGGGAGTGATGAGTGGATTTAATGTCACAAGAGAGTGATGAGTGGGTCTAATGTCACAAGGGAGTGATGAGTGGGTCTAATGTCACAAGGGAGTGATGAGTGAATCTAATGTTACAAAGGAGTGATGAGTGGATTTAATGTCACAAGGGAGTGATCAGTGGGTCTAATGTCACAAGGGTGTGATGAGTGGTTCTAATGTCACAAGGGAGTGATGAGTGGATTTAATGTCACAAGGGAGTGATTAGTGGGTCTAATGTCACAGGGGAGTGATGAGTGGGTCTAATGTCACAAGGGAGTGATGAGTGGATTTAATGTCACAAGGGAGTGATTAGTGGGTCTAATGTGACAAGGGAGTGATTAGTGAGTCTAATGTCACAAGGGGGTGATGAGTGGGTCTAATGTCACAAGAGAGTGATTAGTGGATCTAATGTCACAAGAGAGTGATGAGTGGGTCTAATGTCACAAGGGAGTGATGAGTGGGTCTAATGTCACAAGGGAGTGATCAGTGGGTCTAATGTCACAAGGGAGTGATGAGTGAATCTAATGTGACAAGGGTGTGATGAGTGGGTCTAATACCATAAGGGAGTGATTAGTGGATCTAATTTCACAAGAGAGTGATTAGTGAGTCTAATATCACAAGGGAGTGATGAGTTGATCTAATGTCACAAGAGAGTGATTAGTAAGTCTAATATCACAAGGGAGTGATTAGTGGGTCTAATGTCACAAGAGAGTGATTAGTGAGTCTAATATCACAAGGGGGTGATGAGTGGATTTAATGTCACAAGAGTGTGATGAGTGGGTCCAATGTCACAAGGGAGTGATTAGTGAGTCTAATGTCACAAGGGAGTGATGAGTGGGTCTAATGTCACAAGAGAGTGATTAGTGGATCTAATGTCACAAGGGAGTGATTAGTGGATCTAATGTCACAAGGGAGTGATGAGTGGGTCTAATGTCACAAGGGAGTGATTAGTGGGTCTAATGTCACAAGGGAGTGATTAGTGGGTCTAATGTCACAAGGGAGTGATGAGTGGGTCTAATGTCACAAGGGAGTGATGAGTGGGTCTAATGTCACAAGGTAGTGATTAGTGGATCTAATGTCACAAGGGTGTGATGAGTGGGTCTAATGTCACAAGGGAGTGATTAGTGGGTCTAATGTCACAAGGGAGTGATGAGTGGGTCTAATGTCACAAGGGAGTGATTAGTGGGTCTAATGTCACAAGGGAGTGATGAGTGGGTCTAATGTCACAAGGGAGTGATTAGTGGGTCTAATGTCACAAGGGAGTGATGAGTGGGTCTAATGTCACAAGGGAGTGATTATTGGGTCTAATTTCACAAGAGAGTGATTAGTGAGTCTAATATCACAAGGGAGTGATGAGCTGATCTAATGTAACAAGAGAGTGATTAGTAAGTCTAATATCACAAGGGAGTGATTAGTGGGTCTAATGTCACAAGAGAGTGATTAGTGAGTCTAATATCACAAGGGAGTGATGAGTGGATTTAATGTCACAAGAGTGTGATGAGTGGGTCCAATGTCACAACGGAGTGATCAGTGGGTCTAATGTCACAAGAGAGTGATTAGTGAGTCCAATATCACAAGGGAGTGATGAGTGGATCTAATGTCTCAAGAGAGTGATTAGTGAGTCTAATATCACAAGGGAGTGATTAATGGGTCTAATGTCACAAGAGAGTGATTAGTGAGTCTAATATCACAAGGGAGTGATGAGTGGATTTAATGTCACAACAGAGTGATGAGTGGGTCTAATGTCACAAGGGAGTGATCAGTGGGTCTAATGTCACAAGGGAGTGATGAGTGAATCTAATGTCACAAGGGAGTGATGAGTGGATTTAATGTGACAAGAGAGTGATTAGTGGATCTAATGTCACAAGGGAGTGATTAGTGGGTCTAATGTCACAAGAGAGTGATGAGTGGGTCTAATGTCACAAGGGAGTGATGAGTGGGTCTAATGTCACAAGGGAGTGATCAGTGGGGCTAATGTCACAAGGGAGTGATGAGTGGGTCTAGTGTCACAAGGCAGTGATGAGTGGATTTAATGTCACAAGGGAGTGATCAGTGGGTCTAATGTCACAAGGGAGCGATGAGTGGGTCTAATGTCACAAGGGAGTGATGAGTGGATTTAATGTCACAAGAGAGTGATGAGTGGGTCTAATGTCACAAGGGAGTGATGAGTGGGTCTAATGTCACAAGGGAGTGATGAGTGAATCTAATGTTACAAAGGAGTGATGAGTGGATTTAATGTCACAAGGGAGTGATCAGTGGGTCTAATGTCACAAGGGTGTGATGAGTGGTTCTAATGTCACAAGGGAGTGATGAGTGGATCTAATGTCACAAGGGAGTGATTAGTGGGTCTAATGTCACAAGGGAGTGATGAGTGGGTCTAATGTCACAAGGGAGTGATGAGTGGATTTAATGTCACAAGGGAGTGATTAGTGGGTCTAATGTGACAAGGGAGTGATTAGTGAGTCTAATGTCACAAGGGGGTGATGAGTGGGTCTAATGTCACAAGAGAGTGATTAGTGGATCTAATGTCACAAGAGAGTGATGAGTGGGTCTAATGTCACAAGGGAGTGATGAGTGGGTCTAATGTCACAAGGGAGTGATCAGTGGGTCTAATGTCACAAGGGAGTGATGAGTGAATCTAATGTGACAAGGGTGTGATGAGTGGGTCTAATACCATAAGGGAGTGATTAGTGGATCTAATTTCACAAGAGAGTGATTAGTGAGTCTAATATCACAAGGGAGTGATGAGTTGATCTAATGTCACAAGAGAGTGATTAGTAAGTCTAATATCACAAGGGAGTGATTAGTGGGTCTAATGTCACAAGAGAGTGATTAGTGAGTCTAATATCACAAGGGGGTGATGAGTGGATTTAATGTCACAAGAGTGTGATGAGTGGGTCCAATGTCACAAGGGAGTGATTAGTGAGTCTAATGTCACAAGGGAGTGATGAGTGGGTCTAATGTCACAAGAGAGTGATTAGTGGATCTAATGTCACAAGGGAGTGATTAGTGGATCTAATGTCACAAGGGAGTGATGAGTGGGTCTAATGTCACAAGGGAGTGATTAGTGGGTCTAATGTCACAAGGGAGTGATTAGTGGGTCTAATGTCACAAGGGAGTGATGAGTGGGTCTAATGTCACAAGGGAGTGATGAGTGGGTCTAATGTCACAAGGTAGTGATTAGTGGATCTAATGTCACAAGGGTGTGATGAGTGGGTCTAATGTCACAAGGGAGTGATTAGTGGGTCTAATGTCACAAGGGAGTGATGAGTGGGTCTAATGTCACAAGGGAGTGATTAGTGGGTCTAATGTCACAAGGGAGTGATGAGTGGGTCTAATGTCACAAGGGAGTGATTAGTGGGTCTAATGTCACAAGGGAGTGATGAGTGGGTCTAATGTCACAAGGGAGTGATTATTGGGTCTAATTTCACAAGAGAGTGATTAGTGAGTCTAATATCACAAGGGAGTGATGAGCTGATCTAATGTAACAAGAGAGTGATTAGTAAGTCTAATATCACAAGGGAGTGATTAGTGGGTCTAATGTCACAAGAGAGTGATTAGTGAGTCTAATATCACAAGGGAGTGATGAGTGGATTTAATGTCACAAGAGTGTGATGAGTGGGTCCAATGTCACAACGGAGTGATCAGTGGGTCTAATGTCACAAGAGAGTGATTAGTGAGTCCAATATCACAAGGGAGTGATGAGTGGATCTAATGTCTCAAGAGAGTGATTAGTGAGTCTAATATCACAAGGGAGTGATTAATGGGTCTAATGTCACAAGAGAGTGATTAGTGAGTCTAATATCACAAGGGAGTGATGAGTGGATTTAATGTCACAACAGAGTGATGAGTGGGTCTAATGTCACAAGGGAGTGATCAGTGGGTCTAATGTCACAAGGGAGTGATGAATGAATCTAATGTCACAAGGGAGTGATGAGTGGATTTAATGTAACAAGAGAGTGATTAGTGAATCTAATGTCACAAGGGAGTGATGAGTGGATTTAATGTCACAAGAGAGTGATGAGTGGGTCTAATGTCACAAGGGAGTGATGAGTGGGTCTAATGTCACAAGGGAGTGATTAGTGGGTCTAATGTCACAAGGGAGTGATGAGTGGGTCTAATGTCACAAGGGAGTGATTAGCGAGTCTAATATCACAAGAGAGTGATTAGTGAGTCTAATGTCACAAGGGAGTGATGAGTGGATTTAATGTCACAAGAGGGTGATGAGTGGGTCCAATGTCACAAGGGAGTGATTAGTGAGTCTAATGTCACAAGGGAGTGATGAGTGGGTCTAATGTCACAAGAGAGTGATTAGTGGATCTAATGTCACAAGGGAGTGATTAGTGGATCTAATGTCACAAGGAAGTGATGAGTGGGTCTAATGTCACAAGGGAGTGATTAGTGGGTCTAATGTCACAAGGGAGTGATTAGTGGGTCTAATGTCACAAGGGAGTGATGAGTGGGTCTAATGTCACAAGGGAGTGATGAGTGGGTCTAATGTCACAAGGTAGTGATTAGTGGATCTAATGTCACAAGGGTGTGATGAGTGGGTCTAATGTCACAAGGGAGTGATTAGTGGGTCTAATGTCACAAGGGAGTGATGAGTGGGTCTAATGTCACAAGGGAGTGATTATTGGGTCTAATTTCACAAGAGAGTGATTAGTGAGTCTAATATCACAAGGGAGTGATGAGCTGATCTAATGTAACAAGAGAGTGATTAGTAAGTCTAATATCACAAGGGAGTGATTAGTGGGTCTAATGTCACAAGAGAGTGATTAGTGAGTAATATCACAAGGGAGTGATGAGTGGATTTAATGTCACAAGAGTGTGATGAGTGGGTCCAATGTCACAACGGAGTGATCAGTGGGTCTAATGTCACAAGAGAGTGATTAGTGAGTCCAATATCACAAGGGAGTGATGAGTGGATCTAATGTCTCAAGAGAGTGATTAGTAAGTCTAATATCACAAGGGAGTGATTAATGGGTCTAATGTCACAAGAGAGTGATTAGTGAGTCTAATATCACAAGGGAGTGATGAGTGGATTTAATGTCACAACAGAGTGATGAGTGGGTCTAATGTCACAAGGGAGTGATCAGTGGGTCTAATGTCACAAGGGAGTGATGAATGAATCTAATGTCACAAGGGAGTGATGAGTGGATTTAATGTAACAAGAGAGTGATTAGTGGATCTAATGTCACAAGGGAGTGATTAGTGGATCTAATGTCACAAGGAAGTGATGAGTGGGTCTAATGTCACAAGGGAGTGATTAGTGGGTCTAATGTCACAAGGGAGTGATTAGTGGGTCTAATGTCACAAGGGAGTGATGAGTGGGTCTAATGTCACAAGGGAGTGATGAGTGGGTCTAATGTCACAAGGTAGTGGTTAGTGGATCTAATGTCACAAGGGTGTGATGAGTGGGTCTAATGTCACAAGGGAGTGATTAGTGGGTCTAATGTCACAAGGGAGTGATGAGTGGGTCTAATGTCACAAGGGAGTGATTATTGGGTCTAATTTCACAAGAGAGTGATTAGTGAGTCTAATATCACAAGGGAGTGATGAGCTGATCTAATGTAACAAGAGAGTGATTAGTAAGTCTAATATCACAAGGGAGTGATTAGTGGGTCTAATGTCACAAGAGAGTGATTAGTGAGTCTAATATCACAAGGGAGTGATGAGTGGATTTAATGTCACAAGAGTGTGATGAGTGGGTCCAATGTCACAACGGAGTGATCAGTGGGTCTAATGTCACAAGAGAGTGATTAGTGAGTCCAATATCACAAGGGAGTGATGAGTGGATCTAATGTCTCAAGAGAGTGATTAGTGAGTCTAATATCACAAGGGAGTGATTAATGGGTCTAATGTCACAAGAGAGTGATTAGTGAGTCTAATATCACAAGGGAGTGATGAGTGGATTTAATGTCACAACAGAGTGATGAGTGGGTCTAATGTCACAAGGGAGTGATCAGTGGGTCTAATGTCACAAGGGAGTTATGAATGAATCTAATGTCACAAGGGAGTGATGAGTGGATTTAATGTAACAAGAGAGTGATTAGTGAATCTAATGTCACAAGGGAGTGATGAGTGGGTCTAATGTCACAAGGGAGTGATCAGTGGGTCTAATGTCACAAGGGAGTGATTAGTGGGTCTAATGTCACAAGGGAGTGATGAGTGGGTCTAATGTCACAAGGGAGTGATTAGCGAGTCTAATATCACAAGAGAGTGATTAGTGAGTCTAATGTCACAAGGGAGTGATGAGTGGATTTAATGTCACAAGAGGGTGATGAGTGGGTCCAATGTCACAAGGGAGTGATTAGTGAGTCTAATGTCACAAGGGAGTGATGAGTGGGTCTAATGTCACAAGAGAGTGATTAGTGGATCTAATGTCACAAGGGAGTGATTAGTGGATCTAATGTCACAAGGAAGTGATGAGTGGGTCTAATGTCACAAGGGAGTGATTAGTGGGTCTAATGTCACAAGGGAGTGATTAGTGGGTCTAATGTCACAAGGGAGTGATGAGTGGGTCTAATGTCACAAGGGAGTGATGAGTGGGTCTAATGTCACAAGGTAGTGATTAGTGGATCTAATGTCACAAGGGTGTGATGAGTGGGTCTAATGTCACAAGGGAGTGATTAGTGGGTCTAATGTCACAAGGGAGTGATGAGTGGGTCTAATGTCACAAGGGAGTGATTATTGGGTCTAATTTCACAAGAGAGTGATTAGTGAGTCTAATATCACAAGGGAGTGATGAGCTGATCTAATGTAACAAGAGAGTGATTAGTAAGTCTAATATCACAAGGGAGTGATTAGTGGGTCTAATGTCACAAGAGAGTGATTAGTGAGTCTAATATCACAAGGGAGTGATGAGTGGATTTAATGTCACAAGAGTGTGATGAGTGGGTCCAATGTCACAACGGAGTGATCGGTGGGTCTAATGTCACAAGAGAGTGATTAGTGAGTCCAATATCACAAGGGAGTGATGAGTGGATCTAATGTCTCAAGAGAGTGATTAGTGAGTCTAATATCACAAGGGAGTGATTAATGGGTCTAATGTCACAAGAGAGTGATTAGTGAGTCTAATATCACAAGGGAGTGATGAGTGGATTTAATGTCACAACAGAGTGATGAGTGGGTCTAATGTCACAAGGGAGTGATCAGTGGGTCTAATGTCACAAGGGAGTGATGAATGAATCTAATGTCACAAGGGAGTGATGAGTGGATTTAATGTAACAAGAGAGTGATTAGTGAATCTAATGTCACAAGGGAGTGATGAGTGGATTTAATGTCACAAGAGAGTGATGAGTGGGTCTAATGTCACAAGGGAGTGATGAGTGGGTCTAATGTCACAAGGGAGTGATTAGTGGGTCTAATGTCACAAGGGAGTGATGAGTGGGTCTAATGTCACAAGGGAGTGATTAGCGAGTCTAATATCACAAGAGAGTGATTAGTGAGTCTAATGTCACAAGGGAGTGATCAGTGGGTCTAATGTCACAAGGGAGTGATGAGTGAATCTAATGTCACAAGGGGGTGATGAGTGGATTTAATGTGACAAGGGAGTGATGAGTGGGTCTAATGTCACAAGGGAGTGATTAGTGGGTCTAATGTCACAAGGGAGTGATGAGTGGGTCTAATGTCACAAGGGAGTGATTATTGGGTCTAATTTCACAAGAGAGTGATTAGTGAGTCTAATATCACAAGGGAGTGATGAGCTGATCTAATGTAACAAGAGAGTGATTAGTAAGTCTAATATCACAAGGGAGTGATTAGTGGGTCTAATGTCACAAGAGAGTGATTAGTGAGTCTAATATCACAAGGGAGTGATGAGTGGATTTAATGTCACAAGAGTGTGATGAGTGGGTCCAATGTCACAACGGAGTGATCAGTGGGTCTAATGTCACAAGAGAGTGATTAGTGAGTCCAATATCACAAGGGAGTGATGAGTGGATCTAATGTCTCAAGAGAGTGATTAGTGAGTCTAATATCACAAGGGAGTGATTAATGGGTCTAATGTCACAAGAGAGTGATTAGTGAGTCTAATATCACAAGGGAGTGATGAGTGGATTTAATGTCACAACAGAGTGATGAGTGGGTCTAATGTCACAAGGGAGTGATCAGTGGGTCTAATGTCACAAGGGAGTGATGAATGAATCTAATGTCACAAGGGAGTGATGAGTGGATTTAATGTCACAAGAGAGTGATGAGTGGGTCTAATGTCACAAGGGAGTGATGAGTGGGTCTAATGTCACAAGGGAGTGATTAGTGGGTCTAATGTCACAAGGGAGTGATGAGTGGGTCTAATGTCACAAGGGAGTGATTAGCGAGTCTAATATCACAAGAGAGTGATTAGTGAGTCTAATGTCACAAGGGAGTGATGAGTGGATTTAATGTCACAAGAGGGTGATGAGTGGGTCTAATGTCACAAGAGAGTGATTAGTGGATCTAATGTCACAAGGGAGTGATTAGTGGATCTAATGTCACAAGGAAGTGATGAGTGGGTCTAATGTCACAAGGGAGTGATTAGTGGGTCTAATGTCACAAGGGAGTGATTAGTGGGTCTAATGTCACAAGGGAGTGATGAGTGGGTCTAATGTCACAAGGGAGTGATGAGTGGGTCTAATGTCACAAGGTAGTGATTAGTGGATCTAATGTCACAAGGGTGTGATGAGTGGGTCTAATGTCACAAGGGAGTGATTAGTGGGTCTAATGTCACAAGGGAGTGATGAGTGGGTCTAATGTCACAAGGGAGTGATTATTGGGTCTAATTTCACAAGAGAGTGATTAGTGAGTCTAATATCACAAGGGAGTGATGAGCTGATCTAATGTAACAAGAGAGTGATTAGTAAGTCTAATATCACAAGGGAGTGATTAGTGGGTCTAATGTCACAAGAGAGTGATTAGTGAGTCTAATATCACAAGGGAGTGATGAGTGGATTTAATGTCACAAGAGTGTGATGAGTGGGTCCAATGTCACAACGGAGTGATCGGTGGGTCTAATGTCACAAGAGAGTGATTAGTGAGTCCAATATCACAAGGGAGTGATGAGTGGATCTAATGTCTCAAGAGAGTGATTAGTGAGTCTAATATCACAAGGGAGTGATTAATGGGTCTAATGTCACAAGAGAGTGATTAGTGAGTCTAATATCACAAGGGAGTGATGAGTGGATTTAATGTCACAACAGAGTGATGAGTGGGTCTAATGTCACAAGGGAGTGATCAGTGGGTCTAATGTCACAAGGGAGTGATGAATGAATCTAATGTCACAAGGGAGTGATGAGTGGATTTAATGTAACAAGAGAGTGATTAGTGAATCCAATGTCACAAGGGAGTGATGAGTGGATTTAATGTCACAAGAGAGTGATGAGTGGGTCTAATGTCACAAGGGAGTGATGAGTGGGTCTAATGTCACAAGGGAGTGATTAGTGGGTCTAATGTCACGAGGGAGTGATGAGTGGGTCTAATGTCACAAGGAAGTGATTATTGGGTCTAATTTCACAAGAGAGTGATTAGTGAGTCTAATATCACAAGGGAGTGATGAGCTGATCTAATGTAACAAGAGAGTGATTAGTAAGTCTAATATCACAAGGGAGTGATTAGTGGGTCTAATGTCACAAGGGAGTGATTAATGGGTCTAATGTCACAAGAGAGTGATTAGTGAGTCTAATATCACAAGGGAGTGATGAGTGGATTTAATGTCACAACAGAGTGATGAGTGGGTCTAATGTCACAAGGGAGTGATCAGTGGGTCTAATGTCACAAGGGAGTGATGAATGAATCTAATGTCACAAGGGAGTGATGAGTGGATTTAATGTAACAAGAGAGTGATTAGTGAATCTAATGTCACAAGGGAGTGATGAGTGGATTTAATGTCACAAGAGAGTGATGAGTGGGTCTAATGTCACAAGGGAGTGATGAGTGGGTCTAATGTCACAAGGGAGTGATTAGTGGGTCTAATGTCACAAGGGAGTGATGAGTGGGTCTAATGTCACAAGGGAGTGATTAGCGAGTCTAATATCACAAGAGAGTGATTAGTGAGTCTAATGTCACAAGGGAGTGATCAGTGGGTCTAATGTCACAAGGGAGTGATGAGTGAATCTAATGTCACAAGGGGGTGATGAGTGGATTTAATGTGACAAGAGAGTGATTAGTGGCTCTAATGTCACAAGGGAGTGATCAGTGGGTCAAATGTCACAAGGGAGTGATGAGTGAATCTAATGTCACAAGGGAGTGATGAGTGGATTTAATGTGACAAGAGAGTGATTAGTGGATCTAATGTCACAAGGGAGTGATGAGTGGATTTAATGTCACAACATAGTGATGAGTGGATCTAATGTCACATGGGAGTGATCAGTGGGTCTAATGTCACAAGGGAGTGATGAGTGAATCTAATGTCACAAGGGAGTGATGAGTGGATTTAATGTGACAAGAGAGTGATTAGTGGATCTAATGTCACAAGGGAGTGATTAGTGGGTCTAATGTTACAAGAGAGTGATGAGTGGGTCTAATGTCACAAGGGAGCGATGAGTGGGTCTAATGTCACAAGGGAGTGATCAGTGGGGCTAATGTCACAAGGGAGTGATGAGTGGGTCTAGTGTCACAAGGCAGTGATGAGTGGATTTAATGTCACAAGGGAGTGATCAGTGGGTCTAATGTCACAAGGGAGTGATGAGTGGGTCTAATGTCACAAGGGAGTGATGAGTGGATTTAATGTCACAAGAGAGTGATGAGTGGGTCTAATGTCACAAGGGAGTGATGAGTGGGTCTAATGTCACAAGGGAGTGATGAGTGGGTCTAATGTCACAAGGGAGTGATGAGTGAATCTAATGTTACAAAGGAGTGATGAGTGGATTTAATGTCACAAGGGAGTGATCAGTGGGTCTAATGTCACAAGGGTGTGATGAGTGGTTCTAATGTCACAAGGGAGTGATGAGTGGATTTAATGTCACAAGGGAGTGATTAGTGGGTCTAATGTCACAAGGGAGTGATGAGTGGGTCTAATGTCACAAGGGAGTGATGAGTGGATTTAATGTCACAAGGGAGTGATTAGTGGGTCTAATGTGACAAGGGAGTGATTAGTGAGTCTAATGTCACAAGGGGGTGATGAGTGGGTCTAATGTCACAAGAGAGTGATTAGTGGATCTAATGTCACAAGAGAGTGATGAGTGGGTCTAATGTCACAAGGGAGTGATGAGTGGGTCTAATGTCACAAGGGAGTGATCAGTGGGTCTAATGTCACAAGGGAGTGATGAGTGAATCTAATGTGACAAGGGAGTGATGAGTGGGTCTAATACCATAAGGGAGTGATTAGTGGATCTAATTTCACAAGAGAGTGATTAGTGAGTCTAATATCACAAGGGAGTGATGAGTTGATCTAATGTCACAAGAGAGTGATTAGTAAGTCTAATATCACAAGGGAGTGATTAGTGGGTCTAATGTCACAAGAGAGTGATTAGTGAGTCTAATATCACAAGGGGGTGATGAGTGGATTTAATGTCACAAGAGTGTGATGAGTGGGTCCAATGTCACAAGGGAGTGATTAGTGAGTCTAATGTCACAAGGGAGTGATGAGTGGGTCTAATGTCACAAGAGAGTGATTAGTGGATCTAATGTCACAAGGGAGTGATTAGTGGATCTAATGTCACAGGGGAGTGATGAGTGGGTCTAATGTCACGAGGGAGTGATTAGTGGGTCTAATGTCACAAGGGAGTGATTAGTGGGTCTAATGTCACAAGGGAGTGATGAGTGGGTCTAATGTCACAAGGGAGTGATGAGTGGGTCTAATGTCACAAGGTAGTGATTAGTGGATCTAATGTCACAAGGGTGTGATGAGTGGGTCTAATGTCACAAGGGAGTGATTAGTGGGTCTAATGTCACAAGGGAGTGATGAGTGGGTCTAATGTCACAAGGGAGTGATTAGTGGGTCTAATGTCACAAGGGAGTGATGAGTGGGTCTAATGTCACAAGGGTGTGATGAGTGGGTCTAATGTCACAAGGTAGTGATTAGTGGGTCTAATGTCACAAGGGAGTGATTAGTGGGTCTAATGTCAAAAGGGAGTTGTTAATGGGTCTAATGTCACAAGAGAGTGATTAGTGAGTCTAATATCATAAGGGAGTGATTAGTGGATCTAATTTCACAAGAGAGTGATTAGTGAGTCTAATATCACAAGGGAGTGATGAGTTGATCTTATGTCACAAGAGAGTGATTAGTAAGTCTAATATCACAAGGGAGTGATTAGTGTGTCTAATGTCACAAGAGAGTGATTAGTGAGTCTAATATCACAAGGGAGTGATGAGTGGATTTAATGTCACAAGAGTGTGATGAGTGGGTCCAATGTCACAAGGGAGTGATCAGTGGGTCTAATGTCACAAGAGAGTGATTAGTGAGTCCAATATCACAAGGGAGTGATGAGTGGATCTAATGTCTCAAGAGAGTGATTAGTGAGTCTAATATCACAAGGGAGTGATTAATGGGTCTAATGTCACAAGAGAGTGATTAGTGAGTCTAATATCACAAGGGAGTGATGAGTGGATTTAATGTCACAACAGAGTGATGAGTATGTCTAATGTCACAAGGGAGTGATCAGTGGGTCTAATGTCACAAGGGAGTGATGAGTGAAACTAATGTCACAAGGGAGTGATGAGTGGATTTAATGTAACAAGAGAGTGATTAGTGAATCTAATGTCACAAGGGAGTGATGAGTGCATTTAATGTCACAAGAGAGTGATGAGTGGGTCTAATGTCACAAGGGAATGATGAGTGGGTCTAATGTCACAAGGGAGTGATTAGTGGGTCTAATGTCACAAGGGAGTGATGAGTGGGTCTAATGTCACAAGGGAGTGATTAGCGAGTCTAATATCACAAGAGAGTGATTAGTGAGTCTAATGTCACAAGGGAGTGATCAGTGGGTCTAATGTCACAAGGGAGTGATGAGTGAATCTAATGTCACAAGGGAGTGATGAGTGGATTTAATGTGACAAGAGAGTGATTAGTGGATCTAATGTCACAAGGGAGTGATGAGTGAATCTAATGTCACAAGGGAGTGATGAGTGGATTTAATGTGACAGGAGAGTGATTAGTGGATCTAATGTCACAAGGGAGTGATGAGTGGATTTAATGTCACAACATAGTGATGAGTGGATCTAATGTCACATGGGAGTGATCAGTGGGTCTAATGTCACAAGGGAGTGATGAGTGAATCTAATGTCACAAGGGAGTGATGAGTGGATTTAATGTGACAAGAGAGTGATTAGTGGATCTAATGTCACAAGGGAGTGATTAGTGGGTCTAATGTCACAAGAGAGTGATGAGTGGGTCTAATGTCACAAGGGAGTGATGAGTGGGTCTAATGTCACAAGGGAGTGATCAGTGGGGCTAATGTCACAAGGGAGTGATGAGTGGGTCTAATGTCACAAGGGAGTGATGAGTGGATTTAATGTCACAAGGGAGTGATCAGTGGGTCTAATGTCACAAGGGAGTGATGAGTGGGTCTAATGTCACAAGGGAGTGATGAGTGGATTTAATGTCACAAGGGAGTGATTAGTGGATTTAATGTCACAAGAGAGTGATGAGTGGGTCTAATGTCACAAGGGAGTGATGAGTGGGTCTAATGTCACAAGGGAGTGATGAGTGGGTCTAATGTCACAAGGGAGTGATGAGTGAATCTAATGTTACAAAGGAGTGATGAGTGGATTTAATGTCACAAGGGAGTGATCAGTGGGTCTAATGTCACAAGGGTGTGATGAGTGGTTCTAATGTCACAAGGGAGTGATGAGTGGATCTAATGTCACAAGGGAGTGATTAGTGGGTCTAATGTCACAAGGGAGTGATGAGTGGGTCTAATGTCACAAGGGAGTGATGAGTGGGTCTAATGTCACAAGAGAGTGATTAGTGGATCTAATGTCACAAGAGAGTGATGAGTGGGTCTAATGTTACAAAGGAGTGATGAGTGGATTTAATGTCACAAGGGAGTGATCAGTGGGTCTAATCTCACAAGGGTGTGATGAGTGGTTCTAATGTCACAAGGGAGTGATGAGTGGATTTAATGTCACAAGGGAGTGATTAGTGGGTCTAATGTGACAAGGGAGTGATTAGTGAGTCTAATGTCACAAGGGAGTGATGAGTGGGTCTAATGTCACAAGAGAGTGATTAGTGGATCTAATGTCACAAGAGAGTGATGAGTGGGTCTAATGTCACAAGGGAGTGATGAGTGGGTCTAATGTCACAAGGGAGTGATGACTGAATCTAATGTTACAAAGGAGTGATTAGTGGGTCTAATGTCACAAGGGAGTGATGAGTGGGTCTAATGTCACAAGGGAGTGATGAGTGGATTTAATGTCACAAGGGAGTGAATAGTGGGTCTAATGTGACAAGGGAGTGATTAGTGAGTCTAATGTCACAAGGGAGTGATGAGTGGGTCTAATGTCACAAGAGAGTGATTAGTGGATCTAATGTCACAAGGGAGTGATTAGTGGATCTAATGTCACAAGGGAGTGATGAGTGGGTCTAATGTCACAAGGGAGTGATTAGTGGGTCTAATGTCACAAGGGAGTGATTAGTGGGTCTAATGTCACAAGGGAGTGATGAGTGGGTCTAATGTCACAAGGGAGTGATGAGTGGGTCTAATGTCACAAGGTAGTGATTAGTGGATCTAATGTCACAAGGGTGTGATGAGTGGGTCTAATGTCACAAGGGAGTGATTAGTGGGGTCTAATGTCACAAGGGAGTGATGAGTGGGTCTAATGTCACAAGGGAGTGATTAGTGGGTCTAATGTCACAAGGGAGTGATGAGTGGGTCTAATGTCACAAGGGAGTGATGAGTGGGTCTAATGTCACAAGGGAGTGATTAGTGGATCTAATGTCACAAGGGAGTGATGAGTGGGTCTAATGTCACAAGGGAGTGATGAGTGGGTCTAATGTCACAAGGGAGTGATTAGTGGGTCTAATGTCACAAGGGAGTGATGAGTGGGTCTAATGTCACAAGAGAGTGATGACTGGGTCTAATGTCACAAGAGAGTGATGAGTGGGTCTAATGTCACGAGGGAGTGATGAGTGGGTCTAATGTCACAAGGGAGTGATTAGTGGATCTAATGTTACAAGGAAGTGATTATTTGTCTAACAGCACAAGAGACTCATCAGTGGCCCCGATGTCGCAATGCACTAATTTGTCCACACTTGAGTGGGGTGTGCATTAAACAGCACTCATGTATCCAATAGCATCGATCTCCGTGAAATGTTCTTCTTTATGTGATTGATGTTGAAAACAAAAAGTTAGCGTCATTTACATTCTCCGGTTGGTATGGATTCTTACAAGCGACACTCTTAAATAAACAACTTCAAAAACTATCACTTGTAAGCCTAACAGAACGTGTCATGTCCTGGCCCACGCATTGGGGTAGGCGCGCCGAATGATGGTCATACAAGCACTACACATGCAGAAAGGGCACCGAGCACATCAATATCACCCCCAACCCATTGATTTCGCACTCGTTTGAGGATGGAAGTCCCATTACGTGAACTAGTTCAGGCCGCATACGAGTTTGCCGCTATTGGATGCACTGTTGAGCGGAATCTGATGGCATACAATCAGCGGATTTAGAGGTGTCTGTAAAAACTACTGCCGTAATTCTCCAATTGTGTTTGGTCCTTACAATCTTAGCATATTATCCCACCGGTTCCCTTTGGTGTTGAAAAACACTCGTTGCAACCGCCTTCCGAAGTAGCCGAGAGCGTTCCAAACACCCCTCGTCTGACAGTGGCAGCCAGGTTTGTTTGATGTGGGTTTAACATATATTCTGTGTAAATACCATTGGAACGCCACTCGCGTACTATAACCAGTTCCCATGACATGGCGGAGTCTCTCATGCGTGTCCTTTGGCGGTCCGCAAATGTCTCCCGGTCGTGAATATTTCACCTCCTTCCTTCCAGCGGTTGGTGTGCGGCATATCTATTTTAGCAACTCACGTGGCGAGTTACAGGACTGCTCGTGATCATATTGAAAGAAAATTTCATCTCCCGCGTCCAGCGTATCGGACTGGCTTCTTCGATATACGAAATGCTGTACGAGAGGCGGATTTACCGGCTTATGCGTGTGTCGATAACATCGTATGTGTCTGGTGACGTCATTCCTTGAGCCTAGTGACGTCATTATGGGTATCTAGTAGCGTTATTACTTGTTTTAGTGGCGTTATTGTATGTGTTCAGTTACCTCATGTGATTCGTTTGGTGACGCAAATGCCTGTGTCGGGAGACGTCATTATTTGGGCCGGGTGACGTAAATGTTGCACTGGTTGTCAAAGAAATCGTCCATTTTAAGCTGATGATGTGCGCTTCACCAACAACTGGAGGGACCATGACTGGACTGTCAGCAACTCTGGTCGTCTTCTTGGGTTGCAACAACTTCTTGCTGACGCTTGCAGCGTTGAACGGATCATCCCAGCAAACAGGTTAACATCATGACAACGTCGACACAACGTTATTTCTTCTTTGTTGCGATAACGTTGTGACGACGTAAAAATGTATAGTTTTTTTACCTTGCCCGAACGTTTTCAGATAACGTTGTCAGACATTGAGTCTGTGAGGGCTATCTTCTGTGAGAAACAAATGCCTATATGATGAATTAATTAGAAGCATGACTGTCAAAGACAATCAATTACATATTATTTCTAATCAATAATTTTAAAATGTGAAAAATTAATAAATAATGCTAATAACTTCTTCAGAAAAAGCTTATGATTAATAGTGGTAGATATACTGCTACTTGGGAAAATTTTAATCAAAAAATCATTTAATAGTTAATAATAACACAAAAACATAAAAATGAATAAATAATATTGCTGGCTATATTTAGCTGTAAATATTATCATGTAAGTTTATCATTATTTTGTTTCACTATTACCATTACTTATAAAATACTACTGTTATTATTTAAAATATAGCAGTAACTGTACCCCGGTTGGAACAGTTACTATTAAAGCACTGATATATTCGCCACGCAATTTGCTGCTTCGTCCCGTATTCAGGATCATTCCTTTCAGACTTAAACTCCTCCGTTACTGCCTCGGACTTGGTTAAATACCTGTTCGATGGCTCGAGTTATGACCCCCGGGTTCCTCATAGGACCACTCAGACCATGGAGACCCTCTATGTGGAGACCATGCTCACCCCCTGGGCCATCATAGGACTGGTAAGCCATCCGGCCACTAGTGGTATATTACACTCTAATCATAGCACTGGCAAGCCATCGACTAGTGGTATATTACACTCTACTCATGGGACTGGTAAGCCATCCGGCCACTAGCGGTATATTACACATTAATCATAGGACTGGTAAGCCATCCACTAGTGGTATATTACACATTAATCATAGGACTACTAAGCCACCCACTAGTGGTATATTACACCCTAATCATAGGACTGGTAAGCCATCCACTAGTGGTATATTACACTCTAAACATAGGACTGGTAAGCCATCCACTAGTGGTATATTACACCCTAATCATAGGACTGGTAAGCCATCCACTAGTAGTATATTACACCCTAATCATAGGACTGGTAAGCCATTCACTATTGGTATATTACACATTAATCATAGGACTGGTAAACCATCCACTATTGGTATATTACACATTAATCATAGGACTGGTAAGCCATCCACTAGTGGTATATTACACCCTAATCATAGGACTGGTAAGCCATCCACTAGTGGTATATTACACCCTAATCATAGGACTGGTAAGCCATCCACTAATGGTATATTACACATTAATCATAGGACTGGTAAGCCATACACTAGTTGTATATTACACATTAATCATAGGACTGGTAAGCCATCCACTAGTGGTATATTACACATTAATCATAGGACTGGTAAGCCATCCACTAGTGGTATATTACACATTAATCATAGGACTGGTAAGCCATCCACTAGTGGTATATTACACCCTATTCAGAGGACTGGTAAGCCATCCACTAGTGGTATATTACACCCTAATCATAGGATTGGTAATCCATCCACTGGTGGTATATTACACCCTAATCATAGGACTGGTAAGCCATCCACTAGTGGTATATTACACATTAATCATAGGACTGGTAAGCCGTTCACTAGTGGTATATTACACCCTAATCATAGGACTGGTAAGCCACCCACTAATGGTATATTCGACCCTAATCATAGGACTGGTAAGCCATCCACTAGTGGTATATTACACCCTAATCATAGGACTGGTAAGCCATCCACTAATGGTATATTACACATTAATCATAGGACTGGTAAGCCATCCACTAGTGGTATATTACACATTAATCATAGGACTGGTAAGCCATCCACTAGTGGTATATTATACATTAATCATAGGACTGGTAAGCCATCCACTAGTGGTATATTACACTGTAATCATAGGATTGGTAAGCCATTCACTAGTGGTATATTACATCCTAATGATAGGACTGGTAAGCCATTCACTAGTGTTATATTACACTCTAATCATAGGACTGGTAAGCCATCCACTAGCGGTATATTACACCCTAATCATAGGACTGGTAAGCCATCCACTAGTGTTATATTACACCCTAATCATAGGACTGGTAAGCCATCCACTAGTGTTATATATTACACTCTAATCATAGGACTGGTAAGCCATCCACTAGTGGTATATTACACACTAATCATAGGACTGGTAAGCTATCCACTAGTGTTATATATTACACTCTAATCATAGGACTGGTAAGCCATCCACTAGTGGTATATTACACCCTAATCATAGGACTGGTAAGCCATCCACTAGTGGTATATTACACCCTAATCATAGGACTGGTAAGCCATCCACTAGTGGTATATTACACACTAATCATAGGACTGGTAAGCCATCCTATAATGAAAAATTACACCTAAACTTATTTTATTTGGTATTTTGACAGCACCAATTGAAATCCAGTGATTTTAGTCATACCTGTGACCTTCACATTTATATCATGGAGCAGTGTATAATACACGGCACACCTCATTGGTGCAGTAAATATCTACCAGGTCCTCTGTACGAGTCAGGTGTTGATTTGACATTACGGGACATAAATGCTCATACGGTTGGCGTGGCTCACATTAAAACCTGCTTTCTTTATAGAATGCTAAGGATCAAGTGTTAAAGAGTGCAGTCTGGATGACTTTTGTAAGTACACGTGTATTGGTGAATGTCTATTGGGCCTCGTGCTGTAACTACCGGTTTATTGGTGAATGTCTATTCTGCCTCGTGCTGTGACTACCAGTTTATTGGTGAAAATCTATTGAGCCTCGTGCTGTAACTACCGGTTTATTATGAATGTCTATTGTGCCTCGTGCTGTGACTACCGGTTTATTGTAAATGTCTATTATGCCTCCTGCTGTAACTACCGGTTTATTGTGAATGTCTATTGGACCTCGTGCTGTAACTACCGGTTTATTGGTGAATGTCTATTGTGCCTCGTGCTGTGACTACCAGTTTATTGGTGAAAATCTATTGGGCCTCGTGCTGTAACTACCGGTTTATTGTGAATGTCTATTGTGCCTCGTGCTGTAACTACCGGTTTATTGTGAATGTCTATTGTGCCTCGTGCTGTGAGTACCGGTTTATTGTAAATGTCTATTGTGCCTCGTGCTGTAACTACCGGTTTATTGTGAATGTCTATTGTACCTCGTGCTGTAACTACCGGTTTATTGTGAATGTCTATTGTGCCTCGTGCTGTAACTACCGGTTTATTGTGAATGTCTATTGTGCCTCGTGCTGTAACTATCGGTTTATTGTAAATGTCTATTGTGCCTCGTGCTGTAACTACCGGTTTATTGTAAATGTCTATGGTGCCTCGTGCTGTAACTACCGGTTTATTGTGAATGTCTATTGTGCCTCGTGCTGTAACTATCGGTTTATTGTAATATGTCTATTGTGCCTCGTGCTGTAACTACCGGTTTATTGTGAATGTCTATGGTGCCTCGTGCTGTAACTACCGGTTTATTGTGAATGTCTATTGTGCCTCGTGCTGTAACTACCGGTTTATTGTGAATGTCTATTGTGCCTCGTGCTGTAACTACCGGTTTACTGTGAATGTCTATTGTGCCTCGTGCTATAACTACCGGTTTATTGTGAATGTCTATTGTGCCTCGTGCTGTAACTACCGGTTTATTGTGAATGTCTATTGTGCCTCGTGCTGTAACTACCGGTTTATTGTGAATGTCTAGTGTGCCTTGGGCTGTAACTACCGGTTTATTGTAAATGTCTATGGTGCTTCGTGCTGTAACTACCGGTTTATTGTGAATGTCTTGTTCCTCGTCCTGTAACTACCGGTTTATTGTAAATGTCCATGGTGCCTCGTGCTGTAACTACCGGTTTATTGTGAATGTCTATTGTTCCTCGTCCTGTAACTACCGGTTTATTGTGAATGTCTATTGTGCCTCGTGCTGTAACTACCGGTTTATTGTAAATGTCTATGGTGCCTCGTGCTGTAACTACCGGTTTATTGTGAATGTCTATTGTTCCTCGTCCTGTAACTACCGGTTTATTGTAAATGTCTATTGTGCCTCGTGCTGTAACTACCGGTTTATTGTGAATGTCTATTGTACCTCGTGCTGTAACTACCGGTTTATTGGTGAATGTCTATTGTGCCTCGTGCTGTGACTACCAGTTTATTGGTGAAAATCTATTGGGCCTCGTGCTGTAACTACCGGTTTATTGTAAATGTCTATGGTGCCTCGTGCTGTAACTACCGGTTTATTGTGAATGTCTATTGTGTCCCGTGCTGTAACTACCGTTTTATTGTGAATGTTTGTTGTGTCTGGTGATGTCAATACCGGTTTATTATGGGTCTGGAAGAGGGGGGGTCCGGTATCCAGTGTCAATTTTTCAAAATTCTCAGTGTCGGATGTCGATTTTTGGCAAAGATTAGTCTCGTTTTTTTCTCCAAAACCTGTGTCGATGTCGCTTTTTCAGATCCCCAGTTTCAGAATTTGGGGGTCAATGTCGAATGTCGATTTTTCAAATATGCCTGTGTCGCGTGTAGCCATTTACCCTTCCAGACCCCTTTTATTGGTGATGGTCTATTGTGCCTCGTGGCATAAGCTGCTTCACATCCCTGGATCAAAGTTGACACCAAAAATGGCTTATATAGAAACAAACTTATGTCTAGTAACATTTTATCCTGCAATAATGCCTTTGGTTGACAGATATGGACAGATGCGCGTCTCTCGTGGAACCCCGAGGACTTTAACGGCATCGGTAACCTGCAATTGCCCAGCAATATGTTCTGGAAGCCAGACTTCTTCCTGCAGAACGGGTAAATAGGCAAACATTGTGCCCGCATCGTGCCCGCAGTCATGGTCAATTGCATTAGTCAATTTAATTATTGGAGTGACAACCCGTGAGCCCTTAAATAATTCAATAAATCAATAAAAGTAAATATATTATAGTAAAATTGCCGCTATCCGAATTACTCCTTGACTAAGACACACATTTATCTTTATTGATTCGTTTCTGCACCATACTAATTGAGCACAGGGATACACATCACAACATACACACCAACGTGCCGTTCACGATATGATGAATTTGCAACATTGTGCTCATTAACTAATAAAAGTACTCGGTACTTCTCAGTTAATAGCGGTACATCGAATTTATGAAATAATTTGGTCTAATGTGATACCTTGTCACGAAGCACTCAAATTTAATGATCTTGTATCAACTGACCTCATCACCTGTAATGTACAATGTTTTCTTTGATATAATCCTTGCCTAATAAACCAAATAATAGTCAACTTTCCCCTAGTGCTCGATATGCTACACCGTCCCAGCATATTCATATATCTGGTTCTTTCAACATTATCCTGTGGGTATGTGTGCGTAAACGATACTTGTGAAGGCATATCATTGGTAAGAAGTCTGCCTTGTTGTGGTTTCGTCGACAGGGCCAATGACGATTTCTACATGGCTACCCTGGACAAGGAGGGTCTCTGCTATCTCACGCACGCCGGCCTCATAGAGTGGTACCCCATCATTATGACAGAAACCTCGTGTGACATCCACGTGGCCACCTATCCTCTAGACACGCAGGAATGCTTTTACCAGGTGTGTATGAGGACAGCAACAGCAACAGGGGCGGATCCAGGAATTTGAAAAGGGGGGTGGTCCAACCTTGCGACCGGGTGGGGGGGGAGGGTGTCTAAACAAAATTGCGACCGGGGATCCACCATTTTTTTACGACCGGGGGGGGGGGGGAGGTCAATAGAAAACTTGCGCGACCGGGGAGGGGGAGGGGGGGGGGTCCACGCCGCCTCAGATAGCATTAATTCTCAAAAAGGGGGGACTCCGGACTCCTCGGTATAGCAGTCTGTGAATTTCTTGATATTCGCGATAACGCTTTTAAGTTGGTTTTTTTCGCGCCCGGTCTTGAGCAGTCCTCGTTTTGGAGATTCGATATTGCTCTCCCTAATTCTTGGGAATTAGCGACATCCCCCCCCCCCCCCCACCCTCTTCTTTCGCAAATGCTAACGGTTTTCCCTATTGCATTCCTCTAGGTCGGTACCTGGATGTATAACAATAACATGGTGTCCTTGCGATGTACCAACTGCACGTCACTCGACCTGAAAAACATGATGAAGAACAACGAATGGGAGGTCGTGGACAGCTGGCTGGGAAATACCTCCTTGTCATTCACCAACAACTACACATCGCTGCGCTTCTACCTGCGTCTCCAGCGGCGCCTGTCCTTCTACACCTTCGCCCTGATCGTCCCCTGTGTGCTGCTGACGCTGCTCACCCTCATGATCTTCTTCATCCCGCCTCAGTCGGGGGAGAAACTGTCACTCGGTAAGCACTCAGCCTGAGTACTGCTCGTACTTGACGAAATTAAAATACCAAAAAATAAATATCATTTACTGATTGTATTGCTTCACGGGCATAACAATGTCCGTTACTTAATTACTACTTAAAACAAATAGATTTTTCATTTACTGATTGTATGGCTTCACGGGCATGACAATGTCCGTTATTTAATTAAAATAAAACAAAATAGATTTTTCATTTACTGAATGTGTGGCTTCACGGGTGTCACCCTTATTTATCGTCAACACTCTGTACATCAGTTTCCGCGTCTTCTTTCGTGTTTACCATAATAATAATAAAACCTATAATAGTAATATGCGTGATATTGTTTTTAATGATGCACCTAATAGACCTGCGGCCTGGCGAACCCTGGAGACAGCCATAAAGCAGCCAAATACTATCGACCGCCAATCAACGATTGTAGTGCTTCGACACCTTTGATAACCCATCGCTTATCGTATATTATCGACCGTTCAATTCCCCACACAGATATTTTGGGCTCCGCAAACAGGAATACCAGACAATACTTAATGCCTAATCAATCCCTTGATATTTGTCGGTACCGTAAATGCTGCAATGCACTGCGCTTGTTTTTTCAGGGGTGGCCACGTGGACTTCGCTGGTGGTGTTCCTCCTCATTCTCGTCGACTTCATCCCCGGAAGCTCCACTCAAATGCCTATTATCGGTTTGTTCAATATTTCATGTCCATCTTGCGTGATGAAAAATTAGCTTTTGTCCATAGCATGGCTACTTATATACATATATATCATTCAAATAGTTTTTGCGCACGTGGGTGCCCGTGAACCGTTAGAAATTAAATGATAAAGCTCTTGTTGCGCACATCAAGGCTAAACTGGAGCCAAGAAGTCTTTAGGGACAATGAAATGGGTTGAATGAAACTTGGCCCAGATGGAGGTGACAGGTTGCGAACCGATAACCGGGTGACCTGCAGCTTAGCTTCCTTACCCACTGAGTCATGCAGTGATGAGGCGGGTGGTGGGGGGGCGGGGGGTGGCGGCTAACGTAGACATTATGACGTTTCTCGCATTCTCCCTAACACCATGTTTACCCTGGTTTGCTTATCGATCTTATGTTCCTAACCATGTCATTGTGACTATATGAATGTTGTAATGGTTGATGCGGTCATCGCATTCTCCCTAACGCCATGTTTACGTTAAGTTCTTAACCACGTCATTGAGACTATATGCATGTTGTGATGGTCATCCTGGGAGTCCTGACTCACCCTCCAGGTCTGTACAACACTGTCACGCTGGTCCTGGTCACGCTGTCCCTCGTCTTCTGCATCCTCACAACCCGGATGCACTTTGGTCAGGAAAACACGCCGCCGTCCAGATGGGTTTACATGGTAACAACGCGCACAGTGCTAATAAACACGCTTGCGATATTTATGGGGCAAGGTATAAATTGCACCGACATCAATAATCAAGCAGTCATATAACTAGTATCTACCGCCACTGTGGAATGAGACGACGCTGCTTAGAACTGATTGCATTGTTATGAAACATTAATCTGAATTTTACGGGGTTTTTGTATCTTTGTTCAGGTTACCTTCAAAGTTATTGCCAAGTTGATATGTTCATCCATCAAACCCGATATTGAACTTTACGGCTACAACCCCAGCGAGGTCAGCAATGATTTTTACCTGGTCGAACAGCCACAGCCGTTCACCCTGACTAACCCTGAGCACGCCAAGGGACACGATTCGCCCGATGG
The DNA here is from genome assembly GCA_964019135.1 of Arenicola marina. NCBI lineage: Eukaryota > Metazoa > Annelida > Polychaeta > Arenicolidae > Arenicola > Arenicola marina. The sequence goes on from OZ025258.1 coordinate 33,175,944, forward strand.
AACACACCGCCTGTCTGCGGCCCGTCGCCACCGGACACATACAGACACACACTGTACTTGCCCGCGTAGCCACAACGGCCAATCTGAACAATGCCTGCCGGGTAATAGACTCACTGGGTGGCCAAGCGAGAGGTCATCGCGTAACCTTCAAAACCACGTGGATTACAGTAAACTGTGGCAAACAATGGCGCGAGTATATGACAGATTCTTCTTCTTCATCCACGTCATGGTTACCACAGCCTGCTGCGCTGCTGTAGCCTGCATCTACTTCACGTGATACTTACAGAGAAGCCACTAACCAGCGATGTAATTTAATGACTATCACCGAAACGACAACCGTTGTCGCCTCGTCCCTATCGGTATTCTTACTGTAATTGGTAGCATCGTTACGTAATACTGTCACATGACGAGGTTGGGAACAATATGGCGGTCGGATCAACAAAGAACAGCCGTTGATGTTTACAGTTTTGATATTCAACTATTCACAAAGTCATACATACACAAATTCGCCATGCCATCGGTTTACTGTAATTGGTAGCAACGTTACGTAATACTCAAAATAAATCATGGTTACACCCGTTTATTGGTTTACTGTAATTGGTAGCAATACTCAAGATCAATTATGGTTACACCCGTTTATCGGTTTACTGTAATTGGTAGCAATACTCAAGATCAATTATGGTTACACCCGTTTATCGGTTTACTGTAATTGGTAGCAATACTCAAGATCAATTATGGTTACACCCGTTTATCGGTTTACTGTAATTGGTAGCAATACTCAAGATTAATTATGGTTACACCCGTTTATCGGTTTACTGTAATTGGTAGCAATACTCAAGATAAATTATGGTTACACCCGTTTATCGGTTTACTGTAAATGGTAGCATCGTTGCGTAACACTCAGAAGAAATCATGGTTACACCCGTTTATTGGTTTACTGTAATTGGTAGCAATACTCAAGATGAATCATGGTTACACCCGTTTATTGGTTTACTGTAATTGGTAGCAAGGTTACGTAATACTTAGAATAAATCCCGTTTACACTAGTTGGCCTCATGTTACTGTAACTGATATCTACGTTACGTAACAGTAGCTCTAGCACATTTAAGAGACGATATCGTGTTTGACAACCGTCAAAGAGAAAGGAAAAACATCAACCATTTGACAAATGTAAGTTTTAACAATAAACACAGATATTTCCCAAGTGGGTTTATTTGCTTTCTTATATCTGTGAAACATGTGGTCACGGGTGTCCAAGAAGAACGGTTGGTACCTGTGTATGCTACATTACAGAAGACCGGTATAAAGAAGGACATAATTTGTCGCAGACGCAGGATACTACAATAGAGGGTTATATGGGGTGGGCATATAGCTACCGGACGATGTTCACCGTACCGCAGACCATAAACCATAATTTACCCCAATTTTCTTTAACCATATTCAAAACCCCAGTATCGCACACGCGAATCAAAAACTAGACCAGAGTGTAATGTGTGACGACTTGCGTTTCTTTCTCTCTTATTACTCATATCATACATACAATCAAGCATATAAACAGTATTACATAAAAAGTCGGAATCAGTCGATGTTTAATAAATTTGCGTTCCATTCCATGTAAAGCCTAGCTCACACTATGCCGGTGTTGGCTACGGTTTACCCCGGTCCTCCCCGGTCCTTCCCGGTCTATATACCGGGACAAACCGGGGCCATCTCGCAACATTTTGGCGCGAAAACAGTAGGCCACGGTGTTACTACGGTGCATCACGGTAGGCCAAGGTTCATCCAGGTACCACTAATGTATCACCACGGGTTTTCAAGGTGTGACTACGGTTTTTCCCGGTTTACCAACGTTATGCCACGATATACCAAGGTGATACTACGGTCGTGCCCGGTTGTGCCACGGTTTCACTACGGTCTCACTACGGTGACGCTACGGTAACCGTGTCAGGGCGTTGCCTCATGGTTGTCAGCAGGCACTGGAACCTGTGTGCTAGGATGTCGAAAGCGTTCTCAACTATCCTTATAGCCCTGGACAGCCAATAATTGAAGATTCTCTCATCATCAGTGAGTTGCCTTTTGGAGAACGGTTTCCTAAGCCAGGTCCTCAGGGCGAAGGCCTCATCAGCAGCTATGAAGTTTGGTATGTCCTTGGCATCACCAGGCAGTGCATTGGGAGGGGGAGTCCTATGGTTCCTTCCTCAATGGCCTCTTTCATGTCAGAGTTATTGAATACCTGGGCATCTCCGGAAGATCCATTGGCACCAACGTCCACCCAGGTGAATTTGTAGTCTGCGTCCACCAGAGGCATGAGGATGATCGCATGGAAGCCCTTGTAGTTGTAGTAGATTGATCCCGCTTTGTTTGGACATCTAATGGCTATGTGTTTGCAATCCAGATCACCTATACATTTACGAAAGTGCCATCTCTGCTCGAATTTCTCCGCTATAGATGTCCATTCTTGTGGGGTGGTTGGACATTCTATTCCATTCTGAACTTCTTCCGCATATTCAGCTATAAAGGTTTCGCACACTTCACGAATTAACAGCGAAATGGTGTGGTCAGGTACCCGGAAGCCATACATGAGTGAGTGGTAATGATCACCTGTGGCTAGGTACCTCAGATTTATGGCCAACTTCAACCCAGGTTCCAGAGGCTCGCGAGACCATGTGTCTTGCTTCGTGATTCTGTTCTCCAGTCGCAGAAGTAGTTGTTTAAACATTTCTGGATTCACACGTAGGAAGTTCTTAAAGGTTCTCCCATCTTCAACACGCAATTCGTTCATCAGACGTGTGTACTGCCCTAGTGTCACTCGCCTCTCGGCCCAAGGTCTCACCCACACAGTTCTCTTTTTTCGGGCCGTCTTTCTTTTCATTCTTCGGTTTTTCTGGATAACTTGGAGCATCGCCATGTTGTTTGTAGCCTGCTGTCTGTTCAACTGCAGTTTCCAGTTCATCAGTTAAAGTCTGTTCCAGTAGTTGTTGACGACAAGATTTAGGATGCGTCTCCCTCCAGGGATGAAGCACCAAGTGATTTGAAACCAATGGTATCCCACTTTCATACTACCCTAGTGCTGCCGCCACTCACCGTGGCCCCAGAACGCCACAGTCATCCCCGGTTGCTTACGGATGGCCCCGATAGCTTGCACGGTGGTACTACGTTGAAGCCCGGTTGTACTACGGTAGCACTAAGGTTTCACAAGGTTTGAAAATACCGGGGCTCAGTCCCGGTTCATGCCGGTAGTTTTGAACAGTTCAAAACCACCGGGGCGCCCTACGGTTCACCACGGTACACCCCTACGGTTGCACAGGGTTGTCCAAGGTTGTCCCCGGTTTTCAGAATCGGGGTAAACCGGGACCATGAACCGGCACAGTGTGAGCTACCCTTAAGGCATATACCGGGTATATGACTTATAATAATAAATTTCCCTAATTTTATGTGATGGGAAATGTCATAATCAATTCTCAATTATCTTAGTTGTCGCTGTAAATAGTTCTACTTATAATAAATAAATCTACTTATAATAGGAATTATAGTTATTGTTATTTATAAGGATATATTATTAAAATATTATATTAAAAGATTCTGTAGTTAATAAACCTGTTTGATAGTCATGGATTTGTTCGCTTTACCTCTGTGAGGATTGTTTGCATATCGTAGGCCTATATTTTGAAATTACAAAGTGTCTAGTCTCGAGGGCTGTACGTCTAGGGCTTTGATCTGTATTTGTGTTGTTATGTAACATAATTGACATGCTTAATAAATAGGCTATCCATTGTCTCATCTCCATCATCTCCTGTCCCAAGCTGTCAGCACAGGCCTCGGCCTGGTGGAATAATAATAATAATAATAATAACTGACTATAAGTAAGTCTTGCGGATGTTTATTACTGTTAACGTTGAAAAAAGTGCCACCTCCCCCCCCCCCCCCCCACCGGTCGTAAAAAATTTGTGGACACCCGCGGTCACTTTCACACTCAACCCCTGGTCGCAACCCCCCCCCCCCCTTTTCCATCCGCCCCTGCATATCAAAGATTGGGATGGCATAGGCGGCACAACACTGAGCACAGAAGGTCTGTATTGACATAGCGACCTGAGCTAGAATGTAATGTGCAGGAAATTGCTATGCATGGGCCTATATCGATACAAACACTTACTGAACCCCTAAATCTTAAGCAATCAATAGTCGTACTGGTAATTGATCGTATTATCTAAAAATATATAGACCAGCTAACCTTCGTTCATTGACTCGATTATATTTATTACCGATTACAATGGTATTAAATTTCGAATTATCGACAATGTGGTAGTGTGAATTATGTCGATAAACGACGCCATGTGATGCTCGTGCGATATGTGTCACCAATTTAGTTTTATGACTCGCATCAAGTAAATGATGAACAGAACGCCCAAACCCACTTGTGATGCACCAATCGATGATTCATCACAATTTTATTTTATTGCACTCGCCTCAACGACTGTGATAAATAAATCATCGTAGAATTTAAGGCGACCTTGATAGCGTACCCCATAAATAAAGACGTCACAATTAGAGATAGTACTCCGAAGCTGCAGTATATTTATGGGCAATAAACCAATTTGGAGACAGTGGATTAAAAACACAAAATTAATGCACGTTCTACATGGCTTTTGTCGTGACACGGCCGCTTTTGTATAAAAGAGATTGAGATTGATGAAAAAAATACGCCTTCCGAAGTACGTAGCCGAGAGAAGAAGACAAGACTAACAACTCCCAAGATGATGAGGTACATCTGTATCCTGGCCGCTCTCCTCCACATCACCTATGGCAGTAAGTAATTACATATAACACAGTCTATATCTTTTTTCCATGACATTCCATTTCAAGCGTTGGCGAAAAAAAAGGTTTTGCTTCCAGTAATTTCAGAAATTCTAGATACTTAACTTCCAGACTTTACGCAGTCACGGATGTGTTACACAGTGTTAGGATGATGACATAATTAGACAATTAACTTTAATGAAAATTAAATCGCGCACATCAGCATAGCTAACAGATCTCCACCAAGCTATCCCTGACCTCCTGTCACCCCTCATGTGATGCCAGTTATTCTATGCTGACATATGAAATGTTGAGTAGAAACAGGGTGATAAACCAAAATGCTCTTGATACTGACGACATAACTTACATAACTTTGGGCTGCATATCTTACAAATATTAGAAGTATTTACTTGTAATCTAATTGTCAATTGTCTTGCTTTCTTCAACCTGATTAGACCACTAAAACATTACGAACTAGAAATAATTTATTGGCATTTCCCTGGAACTACCGATACATGTACACAGTTGTGAAAACAATCACTTCAATAAAATAGATATTAAATAGGAAAAAATATATCACTCTAGCAATATGTAACAAAAGTGTTCATTATACAATTTAATTCCTTATTTGGTCTACGACATGTAGATACACGCGTGTTGCCATGTAACAAAAACACAGTGTGCTGTGACATGATGTAAGCACCGTATGCTAACATCATGTAAATAAATAAAATGAAAGAGCATGGTGTTACAGACATTATATGTATGCGGCATAGGACATATAACGTTCTTGATTACCATGCCATCACGATTTGTAAAGCATTGCTAGGCCTACTTGTTTATCTTTTAAAATGAGCCGGCATAAGCGCGAACTTAAGGGTCGCCTTTATCAAGCATTCGCATTCGTTCACATCATCACCATCTTGTAATATGCCTTTCTAGAGCGATAAAGGTTGCCGGAAAAGTCTGAGACCTCTATCGCTCTAGAAATTCATATCACAAGATGGTAGTGATGTGAACTAGCATACGCAAACATGCAAGTAGAATAGAACAGTTTGTCCCGATGGCCCAAATGGTGGCGGGGTTCGCCAGGTGGCGCTGCACATGAGCATGGCGGTTGGTCGGGAACAGACGTACGCTACAACACTTTTGTTACTGAAATATAACCGAAACAACATGGTATTGACACACTTTCTTGGTGTCAGAAGATATGCAGAATATATAAGCATTATCATTGCGCGCGTATGCATTGCAGCAAAAGCCACAGTCGATTCTGGACTCGGGTCTAAAGAAATTAGCATGGATACCGTTGTGCCCCTAGAGAAGCGGACTTGCCTGAGGGTACTTGCGCCAAGGTATCATGCAGAAATCATGATTTCAAGGTATCCCAGGGTCGCAAGAAATATATGCCTCCAACATTATTGGAGCCATTCTATTCACACACATCAATTCCGAACACTTCAGTATCGCTGGCGGCCTTGGCATAACATTAATATGTTGTCTTCTTCTCACAGGTGGCAGTACGTGCACCGATTCCGCTGGCGGCAACTGCGTCTGTTCCTGCGATTGCGATCCCAGTGAGTAGTAATCATCATACATCGTACGGGTACATCGTACTTAATACTTTTTACATCAAAAGCCATCGGTTGGCCGTTATGACAGTCTGTCGTTACAATTCACTGCCCCACTGCCTGATTTGCCTCTCAGCCTATACCTTACCACGTCCTTCATATTCACTGCCTTCGTCCCTTCAGTCTGTGCATTACCACGTCCTTAATATTCACTGCCTTCGTTCCTTTAGTCTGTGCCTTACCACGTCCCTAATATTCACTGCCTTCGTCCCTTCAGTCTGTGCCTTGCCACGTCCTTAATATTCACTGCCTTCGTCCCTTCAGTCTGTGCCTTACCACGTCATTGATATTCACTGCCTTCGTCCCTTCAGTCTGTGCCTTACCACGTCCTTAATATTCACTGCCTTCGTTCCTTTAGTCTGTGCCTTACCCTGCACGGTTGGCGTTGATGGACCCACTGCGGTGACCACCTTTGACGGCAACGGCTACACGATGGACAGCAACAACAAGTTCATCATCTCGCGGTTTGCCCAGGATATTAATGACCAGTGCAAGGTATGTACGGCCGCCCAACCGCTTGGGTTCCTCATCGATATTATGATTGGCAAGCTCTGGCAATAGTCAGGCATCAGGCGACGGGTCATCGCTGTTATGATTGGCAAGCTCTGGCAATAGTCAGGCATCAGGCGACGGGTCATTGCTGTTTTGATTGGCAAGCTCTGGCAATAGTCAGGCATCAGGCGACGGGTCATCGCTGTTATGATTGGCAAGCTCTGGCAATAGTCAGGCATCAGGCGACGGGTCATTGCTGTTTTGATTGGCAAGCTCTGGCAATAGTCAGGCATCAGGCGACGGGTCATCGCTGTTATGATTGGCAAGCTCTGGCAATAGTCAGGCATCAGGCGACGGGTCATCGCTGTTATGATTGGCAAGCTCTGGCAATAGTCAGGTGCAGGCGAAGGGTCATCGCTGTTTTGATTGGCAAACTCTGGCAATCGGATTGTTGATGTGCGTATGGCTCCCTCACCCATCACCACATCAGTGTACAACAGAATGCACGCATATGAGCCGAGGCCGACACAGCCTGACGCACCGTAAGCGGCGCTATCCACACTACCATTGTCTAAACCTAAACTACATATCTTGAAGTTGTCTTTCGCTTGCTATTTTTAGCCATCTTAGCACACATAATTATTAATTTCTTGCCAATAACTCAGGCAGGCAGGCAATCAGCTTCTGAATTTGAACACTTGGTTCCTATGACCAATTATTACAATACATTCCGTGAGAAATGCCAGTTTTAAGTATAATATGATACAAATGGCTTGTCGTACTCAACTCTTTGTGTAGAACGGCTCAAGACGATGGTAGATATTGTATGCGGGACTCAAATGCCGGGGATATGGACAGGCGAAGTCCACAAGTGTTGACTTGGAAGTAGCATCCCCATTATAGGCAGGTTACGTGTTCTCTTGAACTATGTCAAGAATTGCTGTGTGTTTGTTTTTTCAGTTCCAACTCCGTGCGGATACTGAGGATGGTCCTAATGGCTTACAGCAGGGCTGGGCAGGCGTCGCTTTCGGCATACACGCTAGTAACGCCGAGAAGTTTGATGTTAACTATCGTCTGTCTCTGACGCAGAACGTGGTGGACGTCAGAGGTCGGGGCTACGGTGATGTGAGTCACAAATGTATTATATGATAGTTGTATCTATCTCTCTGCTGATAGCACAAATATATTGCACTGAGCATCCTAACATATCGTAATCCTATATCAAGTAATTGCTTCTTTGTCAAAATGTCGTCAATAACTTCCACGTGATTGCATCACATCAAGCAAGACACATCTCTGATTTATACACACCAGGATTTCATTAAGGCTTTTGATAACATCCCATCCTGCCCAACTGACCAGTAATCCCCTGCTGTTGTTGTTGTTCCCGTACAATCAGCCGGTGATCGTCTCCACATCCGGGTGCCATCAATCCGAAACCGGAACTCACCCCTGGACATTCTGCGTGGATTTGAGCGCTGAGGGGGTGTTCGTTGTCCGTGGGGAAGTGCCTGCCCTGGGCTGCTGGATAGAGGTCCGCTACGAGGAGGGTGTCGACGGTGCCAACGACCAACTGACCCTGAATGTCTCCTCAGGCTACAACGGTCAGTTGAACGGGATGTGCGGCGACCGGGATGGCGATCCCGACAACGACGACCAGTTCTGTCCTCGCGACAGCGGAAACATCTCAGACGATTGCATCGACGGAGACTCACAGAATAACGGCTAATGCAGGAAACGGCGAAGTCTTCAAAGTTATCACAGACTCCACGCACCCTTTTATCTGTCAATCAATGTAGTCTCATTGCGTAATTGAACGTAGAATAAATATCTAGATGCAACTTGCAAATCTGTCTGCCTTTCAGTTGTTCTATAAGAAGCAGAACTCCGTGAGATAAAGAACGGTCGAAGCGCGAAAGTTAGTTGACAGTCCACTAAGTGAAGTCAAGATACAACAAAACGGGCATAGTGAGAATGATGACAATACTGTGACGTAATTTGATGACACTGGGCTGTCAAGTTTCGCGCTTTCCCCGGGGAGGAAATCCCTGGGATACAAAGAGGTCAAAGTCAGGACGTTGACAGCCCAGTAACGTTAGTTCGGGAGATATTAAACGATGAAAGCGCGAAAGTTGACAGCCCATTAACATGGGGCTCACAGGTACAACCGCTGGATGAATATAAATATTTCAAGCGATAAAAACGGCCGAAAGCCATGTGGCCGTTTTCTCTGTTGGCTTTACCTTTTACCACCGCCTGCTCCCGAAACAATCACCCAGGGCTCTACCTGTACCACCGCCTGCTCTCCACCCAATCACCCAGGGCTCTACCTTGTACCACCGCCTGCTCTCCACCCAATCACCCAGGGCTCTACCTTGTGTCCCCGCCTGCTCTCCACCCAATCACCCAGGGCTCTACCTTGTACCACCGCCTGCTCTCCACCCAATCACCGAGGGCTCTATCTTGTACCACGGCCAGCTCCCGAACCAATCACCCAGGGCTCTACCTTGTACCACCGCCTGCTCCCGACCCAATCACCCTGGGCTCTACCTTGTACCACCGCCTGCTCTCCACCCAATCACCCAAGGTTCAACCTTGTGTCCCCGCCTGCTCTCCACCCAATCAACCAGGGCTCTACCTTGTACCACCGCCTGCTCCCGACCCAATCACCCAGGGCTCTACCTTGTATCACTGCCTGCTCGCCACCCAATCACCCAGGGCTGTACCTTGTGTCACCGCCGGCTGTCCACCCAATCACCCAGGACTCTACCTTGTACCACCGCCAGCTCCCGACCCAATCACCCAGGGCTCTACTTTGTATCACCGCCAGCTCCCTACGATGAAAGCGCGAAAGTTGACAGCCCATTAACATGGGGCTCACAGGTACAACCGCTGGATGAATATAAATATTTCAAGCGATAAAAACGGCCGAAAGCCATGTGGCCGTTTTCTCTGTACCTTTTACCACCGCCTGCTCCCGAAACAATCACCCAGGGTTCTACCTGGTACAACCGCCGGCTCCCGAAACAATCACCCAGGGCTCTACCTGTACCACCGCCTGCTCTCCACCCAATCACCCAGGGCTCTACCTTGTACCACCGCCTGCTCTACACCCGATCACCCAGGGTTCTACCTTGTGTCCCCGCCTGCTCTCCACCCAATCACCCAGGGCTCTACCTTGTACCACCGCCTGCTCTCCACCCAATCACCGAGGGCTCTATCTTGTACCACGGCCAGCTCCCGAACCAATCACCCAGGGCTCTACCTTGTACCACCGCCTGCTCCCGACCCAATCACCCAGGGTTCTACCTTGTACCACCGCCTGCTCTCCACCCAATCACCCAAGGTTCAACCTTGTGTCCCCGCCTGCTCTCCACCCAATCAACCAGGGCTCTACCTTGTACCACCGCCTGCTCCCGACCCAATCACCCAGGGCTCTACCTTGTATCACGGCCTGCTCGCCACCCAATCACCCAGGGCTGTACCTTGTGTCACCGCTGCCGTCTAATGTCACAAGGGAGTGGTCAGTGGGTATAATGTCACAAGGGAGTGATTAGTGGGTCTAATGACACAAGGGTGTGACGAGTGAGTCTAATGTCACAAGGGAGTGATTAGTGAGTCTAATGTCACAAGAGAGTGATCAGTCGGTCTAATGACACAAGGGAGTGATTAGTGGTTCTAATGTCACAAGGGAGTGATGAGTGAGTCTAATGTCACAAGGGAGTGATCAGTGGGTCTAATGTCACAAGGGAGTGATCAGTGGGTCTAATGACACACGGGTGCGATGAGTGAGTCTAATGTCACAAGAGAGTGATTAGTGAGTCTAATGTCACAAGGGAGTGATGAGTGTGTCTAATGTCACAAGGGAGTGATGAGTGGGTCTAATGTCACAAGGCAGTGATGAGTGGGTCTAATGTCACGAGAGAGTGATGAGTGGGTTTAGTGTCACAAGGCAGTGATGAGTGGGTCTAATGTCACAAGGGAGTGATTAGTGGGTCTAATGTTACAAGGGAGTGATTAGTGGGTCTAATATCAAAAGGGAGCAATGAGTGGGTCTAATGTCACAAGGGAGTGATGAGTGGGTCTAATGTCACAAGGGAGTGATTAGTGGGTCTAATGTCACAAGGGAGTGATTAGTGGGTCTAATGTTAAAAGGGGATGATTAGTGGGTCTAATGTCACAAGGGAGTGATTAGTGAGTCTAATGTCACAAGGGAGTGACTAGTGGGTCTAATGTCAAGGGAGCGATGAGTGGGTCTAATGTCACAAGGGAGTGATTAGTGGGTCTAATGTTACAAGGGAGTGATTAGTAAGTCTAATGTCACAAGGGAGTGATGAGTGGGTCTAATGTCACAAGGGAGTGATGAGCGGGTCTAATGTCACAAGGGAGTGATTAGTGGGTCTAATGTCACAAGGGAGTGATTAGTGGGTCTAATGTTACAAGGGAGTGATTAGTGGGTCTAATGACACAAGGGAGTGATTAGTGGGTCTAATGTCACAAGGGAGTGATGAGTGGCTCTAATGTTACAAGGGAGTGACTAGTGGGTCTAATGTCACAATTGAGTGATTAGTGAGTCTAATGTCACAGGGAGTGATGAGTGGGTCTAATGTCACAAGGCAGTGATGAGTGGGTCCAATGTCACAAGGGAGTGATGAGTGGGTCTAATGTCACAAGGGAGTGATTAGTGAGTCTAATGTCACAAGGGGGTGATGAGTGGGTCTAATGTCACAAGGGAGTGATGAGTGGGTCTAATGTCACAAGGGAGTGATTAGTGGGCCTAATGTCACAAGGGAGTAATTAGTGGATCTAATGTCACAAGTTAGTGATGAGTGGGTATAATGTCACAACGGAGTGATTAGTGGGTCTAATGTCACAAGGGAGTGATGAGTCAGTCTAATGTCACAAGGGAGTGATGAGTGGGTCTAATGTCACAAGGGAGTGATTAGTGGGTCTAATGTCACAAGAGAGTGATGACTGGGTCTAATGTCACAATGGAGTGATTAGTGGGTCTAATGTCACAAGGGAGTGATTAGTGGGTCTAATGTCACAAGGGAGTGATGAGTGAGTCTTATGTCACAAAGGGAGTAATTAGTGGGTCTAACGTCAAAAAGGGAGTGATGAGTGGGTCTAATGTCACAAGGGAGTGATGAGTGGGTCTAATGTCACAAGGGAGTGATGAGTGTGTCTAATGTCACAGGGAGTGATTAGTGGGTCTAATGTCACATCGAGTGATTAGTGGGTCTAATGTCACAAGGGAGTGATGAGTGAGTCTAATGTCACAAGGGAGTGATGAGTCTGTCTAATGTCACAGGGAGTGATGAGTGGGTCTAATGTCACAAGGGAGTGACTAGTGGGTCTAATGTTACAAGAGAGTGATGAGTGGGTCTAATGTCACAAGGGAGTGATTAGTGGGTCTAATGTCACAAGGGAGTGATGAGTGGGTCTAATGTCACAAGGGAGTGACTAGTGGGTCAAATGTCGCAAGGGAGTGATTAGTGGGTCTAATGTCACAAGGGAGTGATGAGTGAGTGTAATGTCACAAGGGAGTGATTAGTGTGTCTAATGTCACAAGGGAGTGATTAGTGGGCCTAATGTCACAAGGGAGTGATGAGTGAGTCTAATGTCACAAGGGAGTAATTAGTGGGTCTAATGTCACAAGGGAGTGATGAGTGGGTCTAATGTCACAAGGGAGTGACTAGTGGGTCAAATGTCACAAGGGAGTGATTAGTGGGTCTAATGTCACAGGGAGTGATGAGTGGGTCTAATGTCACAAGGTAGTGATGAGTGGGTCTAATGTCACAAGGGAGTGATGGGTGGGTTTAATGTCGCAAGGGAGTGATTAGTGGGTCTAATGTCACAATGGAGTGATTAGTGAGTCTAATGTTGCAAGGGAGTGACTAGTGGGTCTAATGTCAAGGGAGTGATGAGTGGGTCTAATGTCACAAGGGAGTGATTAGTGGGTCTAATGTTACAAGGGAGTGATTAGATTGGGATAGGCGCGTGTCATGTCCTGGCCCACACATTGGGGTAGGCGCGTGTCATGTCCTGGCCCACGCATTGGGGTAGGCGCGTGTCATGTCCTGGCCCACGCATTGGGGTAGGCGCGTGTCATGTCCTGCCCCACGCATTGGGGTAGGCGCGCCGAATGATGGTCATACAAGCACTACACATGCAGAAAGGGCACCGAGCACATCAATATCACCCCGAACCCATTGATTTCGCACTCGTTTGAGGATGGAAGTCCCATTACGTGAACTAGTTCAGGCCGCATACGAGTTTGCCTCTATTGGATGCACTGTTGAGCGGAATCTGATGGCATACAATCAGCGGATTTAGAGGTGTCTGTAAAAACTACTGCCGTAATTCTCCAATTGTGTTTGGTCCTTACAATCTTAGCATATTATCCCACCGGTTCCCTTTGGTGTTGAAAAACACTCGTTGCAACCGCCTTCCGAAGTAGCCGAGAGCGTTCCAAACACCCCTCGACTGACAGTGGCAGCCAGGTTTGTTTGATGTGGGTTTAACATATATTCTGTGTAAATACCATTGGAACGCCACTCGCGTACTATAACCAGTTCCCATGACATGGCGGAGTCTCTCATGCGTGTCCTTTGGCGGTCCGCAAATGTCTCCCGGTCGTGAATATTTCACCTCCTTCCTTCCAGCGGTTGGTGTGCGGCATATCTATTTTAGCAACTCACGTGGCGAGTTACAGGACTGCTCGTGATCATATTGAAAGAAAATTTCATCTCCCGCGTCCAGCGTATCGGACTGGCTTCTTCGATATACGAAATGCTGTACGAGAGGCGGATTTACCGGCTTATGCGTGTGTCGATAACATCGTATGTGTCTGGTGACGTCATTCCTTGAGCCTAGTGACGTCATTATGGGTATCTAGTAGCGTTATTACTTGTTTTAGTGGCGTTATTGTATGTGTTCAGTTACCTCATGTGATTCGTTTGGTGACGCAAATGCCTGTGTTGGGAGACGTCATTATTTGGGCCGGGTGACGTAAATGTTGCACTGGTTGTCAAAGAAATCGTCCATTTTAAGCTGATGATGTGCGCTTCACCAACAACTGGAGGGACCATGACTGGACTGTCAGCAACTCTGGTCGTCTTCTTGGGTTGCAACAACTTCTTGCTGACGCTTGCAGCGTTCAACGGATCATCCCAGCAAACAGGTTAACATCATGACAACGTCGACACAACGTTATTTCTTCTTTGTTGCGATAACGTTGTGACGACGTGAAAATGTAGAGTTTTTTTACCTTGCCCGAACGTTTTCAGATAACGTTGTCAGACATTGAGTCTGTGAGGGCTATCTTCTGTGAGAAACAAATGCCTATATGATGAATTAATTAGAAGCATGACTGTCAAAGACAATCAATTACATATTATTTCTAATCAATAATTTTAAAATGTGAAAAATTAATAAATAATGCTAATAACTTCTTCAGAAAAAGCTTATGATTAATAGTGGTAGATATACTGCTACTTGGGAAAATTTTAATCAAAAAATCATTTAATAATTAATAATAACACAAAAACATAAAAATGAATAAATAATATTGCTGGCTATATTTAGCTGTAAATATTATCATGTAAGTTTATCATTATTTTGTTTCACTATTACCATTACTTATAAAATACTACTGTTATTATTTAAAATATAGCAGTAACTGTACCCCGGTTGGAACAGTTACTATTAAAGCACTGATATATTCGCCACGCAATTTGCTGCTTCGTCCCGTATTCAGGATCATTCCTTTCAGACTTAAACTCCTCCGTTACTGCCTCGGACTTGGTTAAATACCTGTTCGATGGCTCGAGTTATGACCCCCGGGTGCCTCATAGGACCACTCAGACCATGGAGACCCTCTATGTGGAGACCATGCTCACCCCCTGGGCCATCATAGGACTGGTAAGCCATCCGGCCACTAGTGGTATATTACACTCTAATCATAGGACTGGCAAGCCATCGACTAGTGGTATATTACACTCTACTCATGGGACTGGTAAGCCATCCGGCCACTAGCGGTATATTACACATTAATCATAGGACTGGTAAGCCATCCACTAGCGGAATATTACATCTTAATCATAGGACTGGTAAGCCATCCACTAGTGGTATATTACACATTAATCATAGGACTACTAAGCCACCCACTAGTGGTATATTACACCCTAATCATAGGACTGGTAAGCCATCTACTAGTGGTATATTACACTCTAAACATAGGACTGGTAAGCCATCCACTAGTGGTATATTACACACTAATCATAGGACTGGTAAGCCATCCACTAGTAGTATATTACACCCTAATCATAGGACTGGTAAGCCATTCACTATTGGTATATTACACATTAATCATAGGACTGGTAAGCCATCCACTATTGGTATATTACACATTAATCATAGGACTGGTAAGCCATCCACTAGTGGTATATTACAACCTAATCATAGGCCTGGTAAGCCATCCACTAGTGGTATATTACACCCTAATCATAGGACTGGTAAGCCATCCACTAGTGGTATATTACACCCTAATCATAGGACTGGTAAGCCATCCACTAATGGTATATTACACATTAATCATAGGACTGGTAAGCCATCCACTATTTGTATATTACACATTAATCATAGGACTGGTAAGCCATCCACTAGTGGTATATTACACATTAATCATAGGACTGGTAAGCCATCCACTAGTGGTATATTACACATTAATCATAGGACTGGTAAGCCATCCACTAGTGGTATATTACACCCTATTCATAGGACTGGTAAGCCATCCACTAGTGGTATATTACACCCTAATCATAGGACTGGTAATCCATCCACTGGTGGTATATTACACCCTAATCATAGGACTGGTAAGCCATCCACTAGTGGTATATTACACATTAATCATAGGACTGGTAAGCCGTTCACTAGTGGTATATTACACCCTAATCATAGGACTGGTAAGCCATCCACTAATGGTATATTCCACCCTAATCATAGGACTGGTAAGCCATCCACTAGTGGTATATTACACCCTAATCATAGGACTGGTAAGCCATCCACTAGTGGTATATTACACATTAATCATAGGACTGGTAAGCCATCCACTAGTGGTATATTATACATTATTCATAGGACTGGTAAGCCATCCACTAGTGGTATATTACACTGTAATCATAGGATTGGTAAGCCATCCACTAGTGGTATATTACATCCTAATCATAGGACTGGTAAGCCATTCACTAGTGTTATATTACACTCTAATCATAGGACTGGTAAGCCATCCACTAGCGGTATATTACACCCTAATCATAGGACTGGTAAGCCATCCACTAGTGTTATATTACACCCTAATCATAGGACTGGTAAGCCATCCACTAGTGTTATATATTACACTCTAATCATAGGACTGGTAAGCCATCCACTAGTGGTATATTACACACTAATCATAGGACTGGTAAGCCATCCACTAGTGGTATATTACACTCTAAACATAGGACTGGTAAGCCATCCACTAGTGGTATATTACACACTAATCATAGGACTGGTAAGCCATCCTATAATGAAAAATTACACCTAAACTTATTTTATTTTGTATTTTGACAGCACCAATTGAAATCCAGTGATTTTAGTCATACCTGTGACCTTCACATTTATATCATGGTGCAGTGTATAATACACGGCACACCTCATTGGTGCAGTAAATATCTACCAGGTCCTCTGTACGAGTCAGGTGTTGATTTGACATTACGGGACATAAATGCTCATACGGTTGGCGTGGCTCACATTAAAACCTGCTTTCTTTATAGAATGCTAAGGATCAAGTGTTAAAGAGTGCAGTCTGGATGACTTTTGTAAGTACACGTGTATTGGTGAATGTCTATTGGGCCTCGTGCTGTAACTACCGGTTTATTGGTGAATGTCTATTCTGCCTCGTGCTGTGACTACCAGTTTATTGGTGAAAATCTATTGAGCCTCGTGCTGTAACTACCGGTTTATTGTGAATGTCTATTGTGCCTCGTGCTGTGACTACCGGTTTATTGTAAATGTCTATTATGCCTCCTGCTGTAACTACCGGTTTATTGTGAATGTCTATTGGACCTCGTGCTGTAACTACCGGTTTATTGGTGAATGTCTATTGTGCCTCGTGCTGTGACTACCAGTTTATTGGTGAAAATCAATTGGGCCTCGTGCTGTAACTACCGGTTTATTGTGAATGTCTATGGTGCCTCGTGCTGTAACTACCGGTTTATTGTGAATGTCTATTGTGCCTCGTGCTGTAACTACCGGTTTATTGTGAATGTCTATTGTGCCTCGTGCTGTGACTACCGGTTTATTGTAAATGTCTATTGTGCCTCCTGCTGTAACTACCGGTTTATTGTGAATGTCTATTGTTCCTCGTGCTGTAACTACCGGTTTATTGTGAATGTCTATTGTGCCTCGTGCTGTAACTACCGGTTTATTGTGAATGTCTATTGTGCCTCGTGCTGTAACTATCGGTTTATTGTAAATGTCTGTTGTGCCTCGTGCTGTAACTACCGGTTTATTGTAAATGTCTATGGTGCCTCGTGCTGTAACTACCGGTTTATTGTGAATGTCTATTGTGCCTCGTGCTGTAACTATCGGTTTATTGTAATATGTCTATTGTGCCTCGTGCTGTAACTACCGGTTTATTGTGAATGTCTATGGTGCCTCGTGCTGTAACTACCGGTTTATTGTGAATGTCTATTGTGCCTCGTGCTGTAACTACCGGTTTATTGTGAATGTCTATTGTGCCTCGTGCTGTAACTACCGGTTTACTGTGAATGTCTATTGTGCCTCGTGCTATAACTACCGGTTTATTGTGAATGTCTATTGTGCCTCGTGCTGTAACTACCGGTTTATTGTGAATGTCTATTGTGCCTCGTGCTGTAACTACCGGTTTATTGTAAATGTCTATGGTGCCTCGTGCTGTAACTACCGGTTTATTGTAAATGTCTATGGTGCTTCGTGCTGTAACTACCGGTTTATTGTGAATGTCTATTGTTCCTCGTCCTGTAACTACCGGTTTATTGTGAATGTCTATTGTGCCTCGTGCTGTGACTACCAGTTTATTGGTGAAAATCTATTGGGCCTCGTGCTGTAACTACCGGTTTATTGTAAATGTCTATGGTGCCTCGTGCTGTAACTACCGGTTTATTGTGAATGTCTATTGTGTCCCGTGCTGTAACTACCGTTTTATTGTGAATGTTTGTTGTGTCTGGTGATGTCAATACCGGTTTATTATGGGTCTGGAAGAGGGGGGGTCCGGTATCCAGTGTCAATTTTTCAAAATTCTCAGTGTCGGATGTCGATTTTTGGCAAAGATTAGTCTCGTTTTTTTCTCCAAAATCTGTGTCGATGTCGCTTTTTCAGATCCCCAGTTTCAGAATTTGGGGGTCAATGTCGAATGTCGATTTTTCAAATATGCCTGTGTCGCGTGTAGCCATTTACCCTTCCAGACCCCTTTTATTGGTGATGGTCTATTGTGCCTCGTGGCATAAGCTGCTTCACATCCCTGGATCAAAGTTGACACCAAAAATGGCTTATATAGAAACAAACTTATGTCTAGTAACATTTTATCCTGCAATAATGCCTTTGGTTGACAGATATGGACAGATGCGCGTCTCTCGTGGAACCCCGAGGACTTTAACGGCATCGGTAACCTGCAATTGCCCAGCAATATGTTCTGGAAGCCAGACTTCTTCCTGCAGAACGGGTAAATAGGCAAACATTGTGCCCGCATCGTGCCCGCAGTCATGGTCAATTGCATTAGTCAATTTAATTATTGGAGTGACAACCCGTGAGCCCTTAAATAATTCAATAAATCAATAAAAGTAAATATATTATAGTAAAATTGCCGCTATCCGAATTACTCCTTGACTAAGACACACATTTATCTTTATTGATTCGTTTCTGCACCATACTAATTGAGCACAGGGATACACATCACAACATACACACCAACGTGCCGTTCACGATATGATGAATTTGCAACATTGTGCTCATTAACTAATAAAAGTACTCGGTACTTCTCAGTTAATAGCGGTACATCGAATTTATGAAATAATTTGGTCTAATGTGATACCTTGTCACGAAGCACTCAAATTTAATGATCTTTTATCAACTGACCTCATCACCTGTAATGTACAATGTTTTCTTTGATATAATCCTTGCCTAATAAACCAAATAATAGTCAACTTTCCCCTAGTGCTCGATATGCTACACCGTCCCAGCATATTCATATATCTGGTTCTTTCAACATTATCCTGTGGGTATGTGTGCGTAAACGATACTTGTGAAGGCATATCATTGGTAAGAAGTCCGCCTTGTTGTGGTTTCGTCGACAGGGCCAATGACGATTTCTACATGGCTACCCTGGACAAGGAGGGTCTCTGCTATCTCACGCACACCGGCCTCATAGAGTGGTACCCCATCATTATGACAGAAACCTCGTGTGACATCCACGTGGCCACCTATCCTCTAGACACGCAGGAATGCTTTTACCAGGTGTGTATGAGGACAGCAACAGCAACAGGGGCGGATCCAGGAATTTGAAAAGGGGGGTGGTCCTGCCTTGCGACCGGGTGGGGGGGGAGGGCGTCTAAACAAAATTGCGACTGGGGATCCACCATTTTTTTACGACCGGGGGGGGGGGAGGTCAATAGAAAACTTGCGCGACCGGGGAGGGGGAGGGGGGGGGGGTCCACGCCGCCTCAGATAGCATTAATTCTCAAAAAGGGGGGACTCCGGACTCCCCGGTATAGCAGTCTGTGAATTTCTCGATATTCGCGATAACGCTTTTAAGTTGTTTTTTTTCGCGCCCGGTCTTGAGCAGTCCTCGTTTTGGAGATTCGATATTCCTCTCCCTAATTCTTGGGGATTAGCGATAGCCACCCCCCCCCCCCCCCCTCTTCTTTTGCAAAAGCAACCGTTTTTCCTATCCATTCCTTTAGGTCGGTACCTGGATGTATAACAGTAACATGGTGTCCTTGCGATGTACCAACTGCACGTCACTCGACCTGAAAAACATGATGAAGAATAACGAATGGGAGGTCGTGGACAGCTGGCTGGGCAATACCTCCTTGTCATTCACCAACAACTACACATCGCTGCGCTTCTACCTGCGTCTCCAGCGGCGCCTGTCCTTCTACACCTTCGCCCTGATCGTCCCCTGTGTGCTGCTGACGCTGCTCACCCTCATGATCTTCTTCATCCCGCCTCAGTCGGGGGAGAAACTGTCACTCGGTAAGCACTCAGCCTGAGTACTGCTCGTACTTGACGAAATTAAAATACAAAAAAAAAAAATATCATTTACTGATTGTATTGCTTCACGGGCATAACAATGTCCGTTACTTAATTACTACTTAAAACAAATAGATTTTTCATTTACTGATTGTATGGCTTCACGGGCATGAAAATGTCCGTTATTTAATTAAAATAAAACAAAATAGATTTTTCATTTACTGAATGTGTGGCTTCACGGGTGTCACCCTTATTTATCGTCAACACTCTGTACATCAGTTTCCGCGTCTTTTTTCGTGTTTACCATAATAATAATAAAACCTATAATAGTAATATGCGTGATATTGTTTTTAATGATGCACCTAATAGACCTGCGGCCTGGCGAACCCTGGAGACAGCCATAAAGCAGCCAAATACTATCGACCGCCAATCAACGATTGTAGTGCTTCGACACCTTTGATAACCCATCGCTTATCGTATATTATCGACCGTTCAATTCCCCACACAGATATTTTGGGCTCCGCAAACAGGAATACCAGACAATACTTAATGCCTAATCAATCCCTTGATATTTGTAGATATCGTAAATGCTGCAATGCACTGCGCTTGTTTTTTCAGGGGTGGCCACGTGGACTTCGCTGGTGGTGTTCCTCCTCATTCTCGTCGACTTCATCCCCGGAAGCTCCACTCAAATGCCTATTATCGGTTTGTTCAATATTTCATGTCCATCTTGCGTGATGAAAAATTAGCTTTGGTCCATAGCATGGCTACTTATATACATATATATCATTCAAATAGTTTTTGCGCACGTGGGTGCACGTGAACCGTTAGAAATTAAATGATAAAGCTCTTGTCGCGCACATCAAGGCTAAACTGGAGCCAAGAAGTCTTTAGGGACAATGAAATGGGTTGAATGAAACTTGGCCCAGATGGAGGTGACAGGTGGCGAACCGATAACCGGGTGACCTGCAGCTTAGCTTCCTTACCCACTGAGTCATGCAGTGATGAGGCGGGTGGGGGGGGGGGGGGTGGCGGCTAACGTAGACATTATGACGTTTCTCGCATTCTCCCTAACACCATGTTTACCCTGGTTTGCTTATCGATCTTATGTTTTTAACCATGTCATTGTGACTATATGAATGTTGTAATGGTTGATGCGGTCATCGCATTCTCCCTAACGCCATGTTTACGTTAAGTTCTTAACCACGTCATTGAGACTATATGCATGTTGTGATGGTCATCCTGGGAGTCCTGACTCACCCTCCAGGTCTGTACAACACTGTCACGCTGGTCCTGGTCACGCTGTCCCTCGTCTTCTGCATCCTCACAACCCGGATGCACTTTGGACAGGAAAACACGCCGCCGTCCAGATGGGTTTACATGGTAACAACGCGCACAGTGCTAATAAACACGCTTGCGATATATATGGGGCAAGGTATAAATTGCACCGACATCAATAATCAAGCAGTCATATAACTAGTATCTACCGCCACTGTGGAATGTGACGACGCTGCTTAGAACTGATTGCATTGTTATGAAACATTAATCTGAATTTTACGGGGTTTTTGTATCTTTGTTCAGGTTACCTTCAAAGTTATTGCCAAGTTGATATGTTCATCCATCAAACCCGATATTGAACTTTACGGCCACAACCCCAGCGAGGTCAGCAATGATTTTTACCTGGTCGAACAGCCAAAGCCGTTCACCCTGACTAACCCTGAGCACGCCAAGGGACACGATTCGCCCGATGGAACACACCGCCTGTCTGCGGCCCGTCGCCACCGGACACATACAGACACACACTGTACTTGCCCGCGTAGCCACAACGGCCAATCTGAACAATGCCTGCCGGATAATAGACTCATTGGGTGGCCAAGCGAGAGGTCATCGCGTAACCTTCAAAACCACGTGGATTACAGTAAACTGTGGCAGACAATGGCGCAAGTATATGACAGATTCTTCTTCTTCATCCACGTCATGGTTACCACAGCCTGCTGCGCTGCTGTAGCCTGCATCTACTTCACGTGATACTTACAGAGAAGCCACTAACCAGCGATGTAATTTAATGACTATCACCGAAACGACAACCGTTGTCGCCTCGTCCCTATCGGTTTTCTTACTGTAATTGGTAGCATCGTTACGTAATACTGTCGCATGACGAGGTTGGGAACAATATGGCGGTCGGATCAACAAAGGACAACCGTTAATTTTTACAGTTTTGATATTCAACTATTCACAAAGTCATACATACACTAATTCGCCATGCCATCGGTTTACTGTAATTGGTAGCAACGTTACGTAATACTCAAAATAAATCATGGTTACACCCGTTTATTGGTTTACTGTAATTGGTAGCAATACTCAAGATCAATTATGGTTACACCCGTTTATCGGTTTACTGTAATTGGTAGCAATACTCAAGATAAATTATGGTTACACCCGTTTATCGGTTTACTGTAAATGGTAGCAATACTCAAGATCAATTATGGTTACACCCGTTTATCGGTTTACTGTAATTGGTAGCAATACTCAAGATAAATGGGTTACACCCGTTTATCGGTTTACTGCAAATGGTAGCATCGTTGCGTAACACTCAGAAGAAATCATGGTTACACCCGTTTATTGGTTTACTGTAATTGGTAGCAATACTCAAGATGAATCATGGTTACACCCGTTTATTGGTTTACTGTAATTGGTAGCAAGGTTACGTAATACTTAGAATAAATCCCGTTTACACTAGTTGGCCTTATGTTACTGTAACTGATATCTACGTTACGTAATAGTAGCTCTAGCACATTTAAGAGACGATATCGTGTTTGACAACCGTCAAAGAGAAAGGAAAAACATCAACCATTTGACAAATGTAAGTTTTAACAATAAACACAGATATTTCCCAAGTGGGTTTATTTGCTTTCTTATATCTGTGAAACATGTGGTCACGGGTGTCCAATAGGAACGGTTGGTACCTGTGTATGCTACATTACAGAAGACCGGTATAAAGAAGGACATAATGTGTCGCAGACGCAGGATACTACAATAGAGGGTTATATGGGGTGGGCATATAGCTACCGGACGATGTTCACCGTACCGCAGACCATAAACCATAATTTACCCCAATTTCCTTTAACCATATCCAAAACTCCAGTATCGCACACGCGAAGCAAAAACTAGACCAGAGTGTAATTTGTGACGACTTGCGTTTCTTTCTCTCTTATTACTCATATCATACATACAATCAAGCATATAAACAGTATTACATAAAAAGTCGGAATCAGTCGATGTTTTAATAAATTTACGTTCCATTCCATGTAAAGCCTAGCTCACACTGTGCCGGTGTTGGCTACGGTTTACCCCGGTCCTCCCCGGTCCTTCCCGGTCTATATACCGGGACAAACCGGGGCCATCTCGCAACATTTTGGCGCGAAAACAGTACGCCACGGTGTTACTACGGTGCATCACGGTAGGCCAAGGTTCATCCAGGTACCACTAATGTATCACCACGGGTTTTCAAGGTGTGACTAAGGTTTTTCCCGGTTTACCAAGGTTATGCCACGATATACCAAGGTGATACTACGGTCGTGCCCGGTTGTGCCACGGTTTCACTACGGTCTCACTACGGTGACGCTACGGTAACCGTGTCAGGGCGTTGCCTCATGGTTGTCAGCAGGCACTGGAACCTGTGTGCTAGGATGTCGAAAGCGTTCTCAACTATCCTTAGAGCCCTGGACAGCCAATAATTGAAGATTCTCTCATCATCAGTGAGTTGCCTTTTGGAGAACGGTTTCCTAAGCCAGGTCCTCAGGGCGAAGGCCTCATCAGCAGCTATGAAGTTTGGTATGTCCTTGGCATCACCAGGCAGTGCATTGGGAGGGGGAGTCCTATGGTTCCTTCCTCAATGGCCTCTTTCATGTCAGAGTTGTTGAATACCTGGGCATCTCCGGAAGATCCATTGGCACCAACGTCCACCCAGGTGAATTTGTAGTCTGCGTCCACCAGAGCCATGAGGATGATCGCATGGAAGCCCTTGTAGTTGTAGTAGATTGATCCCGCTTTGTTTGGACATCTAATGGCTATGTGTTTGCAATCCAGAGCACCTATACATTTACGGAAGTGCCATCTCTGCTCGAATTTCTCCGCTATAGATGTCCATTCTTGTGGGGTGGTTGGACATTCTATTCCATTCTGAACTTCTTCCGCATATTCAGCTATAAAGGTTTCGCACACTTCACGAATTAACAGCGAAATGGTGTGGTCAGGTACCCGGAAGCCATACATGCGTGAGTGGTAATGATCACCTGTGGCTAGGTACCGCAGATTTGTGGCCAACTTCAACCCAGGCTCCAGACCCTCGCGAGACCATGTGTCTTGCTTCGTGATTCTGTTCTCCAGTCGCAGAAGTAGTTGTTTAAACATTTCTGGATTCACACGTAGGAAGTTCTTAAAGGTTCTCCCATCTTCAACACGCAATTCGTTCATCAGACGTGTGTACTGCCCTAGTGTCACTCGCCTCTCGGCCCAAGGTCTCACCCACACAGTTCTCTTTTCCGGGCCGTCTTTCTTTGCATTCTTCTGTTTTGCTGAAAAACTTGGAGCATCGCCATGTTGTTTGTAGCCTGCTGTCTGTTCAACTGCAGTTGCCAGTTCATCAGTTAAAGTCTGTTCCAGTAGTTGTTGACGACAAGATTTAGGATGCGTCTCCTTCCAGGGATGAAGCACCAAGTGATTTGAAACCAATGGTATCCCACTTTCATACTACCCTAGTGCTGCCGCCACTCACCGTGGCCCCAGAACGCCACAGTCATCCCCGGTTGCTTACGGATGGCCCCGGTAGCTTGCACGGTCGTACTACGTTGAAGCCCGGTTGTACTACGGTAGCACTAAGGTTTCACAAGGTTTGAAAATACCGGGGCTCGGTCCCGGTTCATGCCGGTAGTTTTGAACAGTTCAAGACCACCGGGGCGACCTACGGTTCACCACGGTACACCCCGGATCACCCCGGATTGATTACGGACTCGCTACGATTGCACAGGGTTGTCCAAGGTTGTCCCCGGTTTTCAGAACCGGGGTAAACCGGGACCATGAACCGGCACAGTGTGAGCTACCCTTAAGGCATATACCGGGTATATGACTTATAATAATAAATTTCCCTAATTTTATGTGATGGGAAATGTCATAATCAATTCTAAATTATCTTAGTTGTCGCTGTAAATAGTTCTACTTATAATAAATAAATCTACTTATAATAAGAATTATATTTATTGTTATTTATAAAGATATATTATTAAAATATTATATTAAAAGATTCTGTAGTTAATAAACCTGTTTGATAGTCATGGATTTGTTCGCTTTACCTCTGTGAGGATTGTTTGCATATCGTAGGCCTATATTTTGAAATTACAAAGTGTCTAGTCTCGTGGGCTGTACGTCTAGGGCTTTGATCTGTATTTGTGTTGTTATGTAACATAATTGACATACTTAATAAATAGGCTATCCATTGTCTCATCTCCATCATCTCCTGTCCCAAGCTGTCAGCACAGGCCTCGGCCTGGTGGAATAATAATAATAATAATAACTGACTATAAGTAACTCTTGCGGATGTTTATTACTGTTAACGTTGAATAAAGTGCCACCTCCTCCCCCCCCGGTCGTAAAAAATTTGTGGACACCCGCGGTCACTTTCACACTCACCCCCCGGTCGCAACCCCCCCCCCCCCCGTTTCCATCCGCCCCTGCATATCAAAGATTGGGATGGCATAGGCGGCACAGAAGGTCTGTATTGACATAGCAACCTGAGCTAGAATGTAATGTGCAGGAAATTGCTATGCATGGGCCTATATCGATACAAACACTTACTGAACCCCTAAATCTTACGCAATCAGTAGTCGTACTGGTAATTGATCGTATTATCTAAAAATATATAGACCAGCTAACCTTCGTTCATTGACTCGATTATATTTATTACCGATTACAATGGCATTAAATTTCGAATTATCGACAATGTGGTAGTGTGAATTATGTCGATAAACGACGCCATGTGATGCTCGTGCGATATGTGTCACCAATTTTGTTTTATGACTCGCATCAAGTAAATGATGAACAGAACGCCCAAACCCACTTGTGATGCACCAATCGATGATTCATCACAATTTTATTTTATTGCACTCGCCTCAACGACTGTGATAAATAAATCATCGTAGAATTTAAGGCGACCTTGATAGCGTACCCCATAAATAAAGACGTCACCATTAGAGATATTACTCCGAAGCTGCAGTATATTTATGGGCAATAAACCAATTTGGAGACAGTGGATTAAAAAAACAAAATTAATGCACGTTCTACATGGCTTTTGTCGTGACACGGCCGCTTTTGTATAAAAGAGATTGAGATTGATGAAAAAAATACGCCTTCCGAAGTACGTAGCCGAGAGAAGAAGACAAGACTAACAACTCCCAAGATGATGAGGTACATCTGTATCCTGGCCGCTCTCCTCCACATCACCTATGGCAGTAAGTAATTACATATAACACAGTCTATATCTTTTTTCCATGACATTCCATTTCAAGCGTTGGCGAAAAAAAAGGTTTTGCTTCCAGTAATTTCAGAAATTCTAGATACTTAACTTCCAGACTTTACGCAGTCACGGATGTGTTACACAGTGTTAGGATGATGACATAATTAGACAATTAACTTTAATGAAAATTAAATCGCGCACATCAGCATAGCTAACAGATCTCCACCAAGCTATCCCTGACCTCCTGTCACCCCTCATGTGATGCCAGTTATTCTATGCTGACATATGAAATGTTGAGTAGAAACAGGGTGGTAAACCAAAATGCTCTTGATACTGACGACATAACTTACATAACTTTGGGCTGCATATCTTACAAATATTAGAAGTATTTACTTGTAATCTAATTGTCAATTGTCTTGCTTTCTTCAACCTGATTAGACCACTAAAACATTACGAAATAGAAATAATTTATTGGCATTTCCCTGGAACTACCGATACATGTACACAGTTGTGAAAACAATCACTTCAATAAAATAGATATTAAATAGGAAAAAATATATCACTCTAGCAATATGTAACAAAATTCCTTATTTGGTCTACGACATGTAGATACACGCGTGTTGCCATGTAACAAAAACACAGTGTGCTGTGAAATGATGTAAGCACCGTATGCTAACATCATGTAAATAAATGAAATGAAAGAGCATGGTGTTACAGACATTTTATGCGTATGGCATAGGACATATAACGTTCTTGATTACCATGCCATCACGATTTGTAAAGCATTGCTAGGCCTACTTGTTTATCTTTTAAAATGAGCCGGCATAAGCGCGAACTTAAGGATCTCCTTGATCAAGCATTCGCATTCGTTCACATCATCACCATCTTGAAATATGCCTTTCTAGAGCGATAAAGGTTGCCGGAAAAGTCTGAGACCTCTATCGCTCTAGAAATTCATATCACAAGATGGTAGTGATGTGAACTAGCATACGCAAACATGCAAGTAGAATAGAACAGTTTGTCCCGATGGCCCAAATGGTGGCGGGGTTCGCCAGGTGGCGCTGCACATGAGCATGGCGGTTGGTCGGGAACAGACGTACGCTACAACACTTTTTTACTGAAATATAACCGAAACAACATGGTATTGACACACTTTCTTGGTGTCAGAAGATATGCAGAATATGTAAGCATTATCATTGCGCGCGTATGCATTGCAGCAAAAGCCACAGTCGATTCTGGACCCGGGTTTAAAGAAATTAGCATGGATACCGTTGTGCCCCTAGAGAAGCGGACTTGCCTGAGGGTACTTGCGCCAAGGTATCATGCAGAAATCATGATTTCAAGGTATCCCAGGGTCGCACGAAATATATGCCTCCAACATTATTGGAACCATTCTATTCACAAACATGAATTCCGAACATTTCAGTATCGCTGGCGGCCTTGGCATAACATTAATATGTTGTCTTCTTCTCACAGGTGGCAGTACGTGCACCGATTCCGCTGGCGGCAACTGCGTCTGTTCCTGCGATTGCGATCCCAGTGAGTAGTAATCATCATACATCCTACGGGTACATCGTACTTAATACTTTTTACATCAAAAGCCATCGGTTGGCCGTTATGACAGTCTGTCGTTACAATTCACTGCCCCACTGCCTGATTTGTCTCTCAGCCTATACCTTACCACGTCCTTCATATTCACTGCCTTCGTCCCTTCAGTCTGTGCCTTACCACGTCCTTAATATTCACTGCCTACGTCCCTTCAGTCTGTGCCTTACCACGTCCTTAATATTCACTGCCTTCGTCCCTTCAGTCTGTGCCTTACCACGTCCTTAATATTCCCTGCCTTCGTCCCTTCAGTCTGTGCCTTACCACGTCCTTAATATTCACTGCCTTCGTCCCTTCAGTCTGTGCCTTACCACGTCCTTAATATTCACTGCCTTCGTCCCTTCAGTCTGTGCCTTACCACGTCCTTAATATTCACTGCCTTCGTCCCTTCAGTCTGTGCCTTACCACGTCCTTAATAGTAACTGCTTTCGTCCCTTCAGTCTGTGCCTTACCACGTCCTTGTAATATTCACTGCCTTCGTTCCTTCAGTCTGTGCCTTACCACGTCCTGAATATTCACTGCCTTCGTCCCTTCAGTCTGTGCCTTACCACGTCCTTAATATTCACTGCCTTCGTTCCTTTAGTCTGTGCCTTACCACGTCCTTAATATTCACTGCCTTCGTCCCTTCAGTCTGTGCCTTACCACGTCCTTAATAGTAACTGCCTTCGTCCCTTCAGTCTGTGCCTTACCATGTCACTAATGTTCACTGCCTTCGTTCCTTCAGTCTGTGCCTTACCACGTCCTTAATATTCCCTGCCTTCGTCCCTTCAGTCTGTGCCTTACCACGTCCTTATAATATTCACTGCCTTCGTCCCTTCAGTCTGTGCGTTACCACGTCCTTAATAGTAACTGCTTTCGTCCCTTCAGTCTGTGCCTTACCACGTCCTTGTAATATTCACTGCCTTCGTTCCTTCAGTCTGTGCCTTACCACGTCCTGAATATTCACTGCCTTCGTCCCTTCAGTCTGTGCCTTACCACGTCCTTAATATTCACTGCCTTCGTTCCTTTAGTCTGTGCCTTACCACGTCCTTAATATTCACTGCCTTCGTCCCTTCAGTCTGTGCCTTACCATGTCACTAATGTTCACTGCCTTCGTTCCTTTAGTCTGTGCCTTACCACGTCCTTAATATTCACTGCCTTCGTCCCTTCAGTCTGTGCCTTACCACGTCCTTAATAGTAACTGCCTTCGTCCCTTCAGTCTGTGCCTTACCATGTCACTAATGTTCACTGCCTTCGTTCCTTCAGTCTGTGCCTTACCACGTCCTTAATATTCCCTGCCTTCGTCCCTTCAGTCTGTGCCTTACCACGTCCTTATAATATTCACTGCCTTCGTCCCTTCAGTCTGTGCGTTACCACGTCCTTAATAGTAACTGCTTTCGTCCCTTCAGTCTGTGCCTTACCACGTCCTTGTAATATTCACTGCCTTCGTTCCTTCAGTCTGTGCCTTACCACGTCCTGAATATTCACTGCCTTCGTCCCTTCAGTCTGTGCCTTACCACGTCCTTAATATTCACTGCCTTCGTTCCTTTAGTCTGTGCCTTACCACGTCCTTAATATTCACTGCCTTCGTCCCTTCAGTCTGTGCCTTACCATGTCACTAATGTTCACTGCCTTCGTTCCTTCAGTCTGTGCCTTACCACGTCCTTAATATTCCCTGCCTTCGTCCCTTCAGTCTGTGCCTTACCACGTCCTTATAATATTCACTGCCTTCGTTCCTTCAGTCTGTGCCTTACCACGTCCTGAATATTCACTGCCTTCGTCCCTTCAGTCTGTGCCTTACCACGTCCTTAATATTCACTGCCTTCGTTCCTTTAGTCTGTGCCTTACCACGTCATTGATATTCACTGCCTTCGTTCCTTTAGTCTGTGCCTTACCACGTCCCTAATATTCACTGACTTCGTTCCTTTAGTCTGTGCCTTACCCTGCACGGTTGGCGTTGATGGACCCACTGCGGTGACCACATTTGACGGCAACGGCTACACGATGGACAGCAACAACAAGTTCATCATCTCGCGGTTTGCCCAGGATATTAACGACCAGTGCAAGGTATGTACGGCCGCCCAACCGCTTGGGTTCCTCATCGATGTTATGATTGGCAAGCTCTGGCAATAGTCAGGCATCAGGCGACGGGTCATCGCTGTTTTGATTGGCAAGCTCTGGCAATAGTCAGGATCAGGCGACGGGTCATCGCTGTTTTGATTGGCAAGCTCTGGCAATAGTCAGGTGCAGGCGAAGGGTCACCGATGTTATGATTGACAAGCTCTGGCAATAGTCAGACATCAGGCGACGGGTCATCGCTGTTTTGATTGGCAAGCTCTGGCAATAGTCAGACATCAGGCGACGGGTCATCGCTGTTTTGATTGGCAAGCTCTGGCAATAGTCAGACATCAGGCGACGGGTCATCGCTGTTTTGATTGGCAAGCTCTGGCAATAGTCAGACATCAGGCGACGGGTCATCGCTGTTTTGATTGGCAAGCTCTGGCAATCGGATTGTTGATGTGCGTATGGCTCCCTCACCCATCACCACATCAGTGTACAACAGAATGCACGCATATGAGCCGATGCCGACACAGCCTGACGCACCGTAAGCGGCGCTATCCACACTACCATTGTCTAGACCTAAACTACATATCTTGAAGTTGTCCTTCGCTTGCTATTTTTAGCCATCTTAGCACACATAATTATTAATTTCTTGCCAATAACTCAGGCAGGCAGGCAATCAGCTTCTGAATTTGAACACTTGGTTCCTATGACCAATTATTACAATACATTCCGTGAGAAATGCCAGTTTTAAGTATAATATGATACAAATGGCTTGTCGTACTCAACTCTTTGTGTAGAACGGCTCAAGACGATGGTAGATATTGTATGCGGGACTCAAATGCCGGGGATATGGACAGGCGAAGTCCACAAGTGTTGACTTGGAAATAGCGTCCCCATTATAGGCAGGTTACGTGTTCTCTTGAACTATGTCAAAAATTGCTGTGTGTTTGTTTTTTCAGTTCCAACTCCGTGCGGATACTGAGGATGGTCCTAATGGCTTACAGCAGGGCTGGGCAGGCGTCGCTTTCGGCATACACGCTAGTAACGCCGAGAAGTTTGATGTTAACTATCGTCTGTCTCTGACGCAGAACGTGGTGGACGTCAGAGGTCGGGGCTACGGTGATGTGAGTCACATATGTATTATATGATAGTTGTATCTATCTCTCTGCTGATAGCGCAAATATATTGCACTGAGCATCATAACATATCGTAATCCTATATCAAGTAATTGCTTCTTTGTCAAAATTTCGTTAATAACTTCCACGTGATTGCATCACATCAAGCAAGACACATCCCTGATTTATACACACCAGGATTTTATTAAGGCTTTTGATAACATCCCATCCTGCCCAACTGACCAGTAATCCCCTCCTGTTGTTGTTCCCGTAAAATCAGCCGGTGATCGTCTCCACATCCGGGTGCCATCAATCCGAAACCGGAACTCACCCCTGGACATTCTGCGTGAATTTGAGCGCTGAGGGGGTGTTCGTTGTCCGTGGAGAAGTGCCTGCCCTGGGCTGCTGGATAGAGGTCCGCTACGAGGAGGGTGTCGACGGTGCCAACGACCAACTGACCCTGAATGTCTCCTCCGGCTACAACGGTCAGTTGAACGGGATGTGCGGCGACCGGGATGGCGATCCCGACAACGACGACCAGTTCTGTCCTCGCGACAGCGGAAACATCTCAGACGATTGCATCGACGGAGACTCACAGAATAACGGCTAATGCAGGAAACGGCGAAGTCTTCAAAGTTATCATAGACTCCACGCACCCTTTTATCTGTCAATCAATGTAGTCTCATTGCGTAATTGAACGTAGAATAAATATCTAGATGCAACTTGCAAATCTGTCTGCCTTTCAGTTGTTCTATAAGAAGCAGAACTCCGTGAGATAAAGAACGGTCAAAGCGCGAAAGTTAGTTGACAGTCCACCAAGTGAAGTCGAGATACAACAAAACGGGCATACTGAGAATGATGACAATACTGTGACGTACTTTGCTGACACTGGGCTGTCAATTTTTGCGCTTTCCCCGGAGAGAAAATCCCTGGGATACAAAGCGGTCAAAGTCAGGACGTTGACAGCCCAGTAACGTTAGTTCGGGAGATATTAAACGATGAAAGCGCGAAAGTTGACAGCACATTAACATGGGGCTCACAGCTACAACCGCTAGATGAATATGAATATTTCAAGCGATAAAAACGGCCGAAAGCCATGTGGCCGTTTTCTCTGTTGGCTCTACCTTGTACCACCGCCTGCTCTCCACCCAATCACCCAGGGCTCTACCTTGTACCACCGCCTGCTCCCGACCCAATCACCCAGGGCTCTACCTTGTACCACCGCCTGCTCTCCACCCAATCACCCAGGGCTCTACCTTTTACCACCGCCTGCTCTCCACCCAATCACCCAAGGCTCTACCTTGTACCACCGCCTGCTCTCCACCCAATCACCCAAGGCTCTACCTTGTACCACCACCTGCTATCCACCCAATCACCCAGGGTTCTACCTTATACAATCGCCAGCTCCCGACCCAATCACCCAGGGCTCTACCTTATACCACCGCCTGTACTCCACCCAATCACCCAGGGCTCTACCTTGTACCACCGCCAGCTCCCGACCCAATCACCCAGGGCTCTACCTTGTACCACCGCCAGCTCCCGACCCAATCACCCAGGGCTCTACCTTATACCACCGCCTGCTCTCCACCCAATCACCCAGGGCTCTACCTTGTACCACCGCCAGCTCCCGACCCAATCACCCAGGGTTATACCTTGTACCACCACCTGCTCTCCACCCAATCACCTAGGGTTCTACCTTATACCACCGCCTGCTCTCCACCAAATCACCTAGGGTTCTACCTTGTACCGCCGCCTGCTCCCCACTCAATCCCCTAGGATTCTACCTTGTACCACCGCCTGCTCCCCACCCAATCACCCAGGGCTCTACCTTGTATCACCGCCTGCACCCGACCCGATCATCCAGGGTTCTACCTTGTACAACCGCCAGCTCTCCACCCAATCAACCAGGGTTCTACCTTGTACCACCGCCTGCCCCGACAAAATCACCCAGGGCTCTACCTTGTACCACCGCGTGCTCTCCACCCAATCACCCAGGGCTCTACCTTGTACCACCGCCTGCTCTCCACCCAATCAACCAGGGTTCTACCTTGTACCACCGCCTACCCCGACAAAATCACCCAGGGCTCTACCTTGTACCACCGCCTGCTCTCCACCCAATCAACCAGGGTTCTACCTTGTACCACCGCCTGCTCCCGAACCAATCACCCAGGGCTCTACCTTGTATCACCGCCTGCTCTCCACCCAAGCACCCAGGGCTCTACCTTGTATCACCGCCTGCTCCCGAACCAAATCACCCAGGGCTCTACCTTGTACCACCGCCAGCTCCCGACCCAAATCACCCAGGGCTCTACCTTATACCACCGCCTGCTCTCCACCCAATCACCTAGGGTTCTACCTTGTATCACCGCCTGCTCTCCACCCAATCACCCAGGGCTCTACCTTGTATCACCGCCTGCTCCCGAACCAAATCACCCAGGGCTCTACCTTGTACCACCGCCAGCTCCCGACCCAATCACCCAGGGCTGTACCTTATACCACCGCCTGCTCTCCACCCAATCACCTAGGGTTCTACCTTGTATCACCGCCTGCTCTCCACGCAATCACCCCGGGCTTTACCTTGTACCACCGCCTGCTCTCCTCCCAACCACCCAGGGTTCTACCTTATACCACCGCCTGCTCTCCACCCAATCACCTAAGGTTCTACCTTGTATCACGGCCTGCTCTCCACCCAATCAACCAGGGCTCTACCTTGTACCACCGCCTGCTCTCCATCCAATCAACCAGGGTTCTACCTTGTACCACCGTCTGCTCCAGACCCAATCACCCAGGGGTCTACCTTGTACCACTGCCAGCTCCCGACCCAATCACCCAGGGCTCTACCTTGTATCACCGCCAGCTCCCGACCCACTCACCCAGAGCTCTACCTTATACCACCGCCTGCTCCCGACCCAATCACCCAGGGCTCTACCTTGTACCACCGCCAGCTCCCGACCCAATCACCCAGGGTTATACCTTATACCACCGCCTGCTCTCCACCCAATCACCTAGGGTTCTACCTTGTACCGCCGCCTGCTCCCCACTCAATCCCCTAGGATTCTACCTTGTACCACCGCCTGCTCCCCACCCAATCACCCAGGGCTCTACCTTGTATCACCGCCTGCACCCGACCCAATCACCCAGGGCTCTACCTTGTACCACCGCCAGCTTCCGACCCAATCACCCAGGGTTATACCTTATACCACCGCCTGCTCTCCACCCAATCACCTAGGGTTCTACCTTGTACCGCCGCCTGCTCCCCACTCAATCCCCTAGGATTCTACCTTGTACCACCGCCTGCTCCCCACCCAATCACCCAGGGCTCTACCTTGTATCACCGCCTGCACCCGACCCAATCACCCAGGGTTCTACCTTGTACAACGGCCAGCTCTCCACCCAATCAACCAGGGTTCTACCTTGTACCACCGCCTGCCCCGACAAAATCACCCAGGGCTCTACCTTGTACCACCGCGTGCTCTCCACCCAATCACCCAGGGCTCTACCTTGTACCACCGCCTGCTCTCCACCCAATCAACCAGGGTTCTACCTTGTACCACCGCCTGCCCCGACACAATCACCCAGGGCTTAACCTTGTACCACCGCCTGCTCTCCACCCAATCACCCAGGGCTCTACCTTGTACCAACGCCAGCTCCCGACCCAATCACCCAGGGCTCTACCTTGTACCACCGCCAGCTCCCGACCCAATCACCCAGGGCTCTACCTTATACCACCGCCTGCTCTCCACCCAATCACCCAGGGCTCTACCTTGTACCACCGCCAGCTCCCGACCCAATCACCCAGGGTTATACCTTGTACCACCACCTGCTCTCCACCCAATCACCTAGGGTTCTACCTTATACCACCGCCTGCTCTCCACCAAATCACCTAGGGTTCTACCTTGTACCGCCGCCTGCTCCCCACTCAATCCCATAGGATTCTACCTTGTACCACCGCCTGCTCCCCACCCAATCACCCAGGGCTCTACCTTGTATCACCGCCTGCACCCGACCCGATCATCCAGGGTTCTACCTTGTACAACCGCCAGCTCTCCACCCAATCAACCAGGGTTCTACCTTGTACCACCGCCTGCCCCGACAAAATCACCCAGGGCTCTACCTTGTACCACCGCGTGCTCTCCACCCAATCACCCAGGGCTCTACCTTGTACCACCGCCTGCTCTCCACCCAATCAACCAGGGTTCTACCTTGTACCACCGCCTACCCCGACAAAATCACCCAGGGCTCTACCTTGTACCACCGCCTGCTCTCCACCCAATCAACCAGGGTTCTACCTTGTACCACCGCCTGCTCCCGAACCAATCACCCAGGGCTCTACCTTGTATCACCGCCTGCTCTCCACCCAAGCACCCAGGGCTCTACCTTGTATCACCGCCTGCTCCCGAACCAAATCACCCAGGGCTCTACCTTGTACCACCGCCAGCTCCCGACCCAAATCACCCAGGGCTCTACCTTATACCACCGCCTGCTCTCCACCCAATCACCTAGGGTTCTACCTTGTATCACCGCCTGCTCTCCACCCAATCACCCAGGGCTCTACCTTGTATCACCGCCTGCTCCCGAACCAAATCACCCAGGGCTCTACCTTGTACCACCGCCAGCTCCCGACCCAATCACCCAGGGCTGTACCTTATACCACCGCCTGCTCTCCACCCAATCACCTAGGGTTCTACCTTGTATCACCGCCTGCTCTCCACGCAATCACCCCGGGCTTTACCTTGTACCACCGCCTGCTCTCCTCCCAACCACCCAGGGTTCTACCTTATACCACCGCCTGCTCTCCACCCAATCACCTAAGGTTCTACCTTGTATCACGGCCTGCTCTCCACCCAATCAACCAGGGCTCTACCTTGTACCACCGCCTGCTCTCCATCCAATCAACCAGGGTTCTACCTTGTACCACCGTCTGCTCCAGACCCAATCACCCAGGGGTCTACCTTGTACCACTGCCAGCTCCCGACCCAATCACCCAGGGCTCTACCTTGTATCACCGCCAGCTCCCGACCCACTCACCCAGAGCTCTACCTTATACCACCGCCTGCTCCCGACCCAATCACCCAGGGCTCTACCTTGTACCACCGCCAGCTCCCGACCCAATCACCCAGGGTTATACCTTATACCACCGCCTGCTCTCCACCCAATCACCTAGGGTTCTACCTTGTACCGCCGCCTGCTCCCCACTCAATCCCCTAGGATTCTACCTTGTACCACCGCCTGCTCCCCACCCAATCACCCAGGGCTCTACCTTGTAGCACCGCCTGCACCCGACCCAATCACCCAGGGCTCTACCTTGTACCACCGCCAGCTTCCGACCCAATCACCCAGGGTTATACCTTATACCACCGCCTGCTCTCCACCCAATCACCTAGGGTTCTACCTTGTACCGCCGCCTGCTCCCCACTCAATCCCCTAGGATTCTACCTTGTACCACCGCCTGCTCCCCACCCAATCA
This sequence comes from Arenicola marina, assembly GCA_964019135.1. Taxonomy (NCBI): domain Eukaryota; kingdom Metazoa; phylum Annelida; class Polychaeta; family Arenicolidae; genus Arenicola; species Arenicola marina. The sequence goes on from OZ025258.1 coordinate 33,212,871, forward strand.
CCCAGGGCTCTACCTTGTATCACCGCCTGCACCCGACCCAATCACCCAGGGTTCTACCTTGTACAACGGCCAGCTCTCCACCCAATCAACCAGGGTTCTACCTTGTACCACCGCCTGCCCCGACAAAATCACCCAGGGCTCTACCTTGTACCACCGCGTGCTCTCCACCCAATCACCCAGGGCTCTACCTTGTACCACCGCCTGCTCTCCACCCAATCAACCAGGGTTCTACCTTGTACCACCGCCTGCCCCGACACAATCACCCAGGGCTTAACCTTGTACCACCGCCTGCTCTCCACCCAATCAACCAGGGTTCTACCTTGTACCACCGCCTGCCCCGACACAATCACCCAGGGCTCTACCTTGTGTCACCGCCTGCTCTCCACCCAATCACCCAGGGCTCTACCTTGTGTTGTGTTACGGAGACGGAGACGAAGTACAGTTCGTGTCGTTTATTAGTTCTCTAAGAGTTGTTCTTTACACGTTGGTGACCAGGAGACAAGTGACCAACATGAGACTGCTCATTAGCATATGACAAAGACACTTGGTGGCTCCAGCAAGATTAGCACAGTTGGACGTTCAGGCCTTAATCCAACATCTCCCTTTCTTGACTCTTATGGAGCTTATTTTACAGACATTTAATAACACAGACAATAAATCACACACAGTCCTTATATCGGGCTGGCGGCTTCACGAGGCGGCCGCTTCTGGTGGTCATGCCGGATGAGGGTGGTGTGACCTGTGATTGGCTAGCTATTCTGCACCGCGGTAAGGTCGGAGATGTTGGCGGCGCTGCAGGAATCGGCGACGACGACGATGATAATGGTTCAGGCTCCGGTGCCATATAAGACGGCACAGGGCTCAACTTCTTCATTTGCACCCTATTCCTCGTCAGGACCCCTGATGATGGAGTTGTTAAGGTATACGCGCGAGGATGGCAACCTTGTGAAACTTCACCAGACTCCTGGCGGTCGGGCACCCACACTTCATCACCTGGTAGAAGTTGTCTCTGAACCCGTGCTCGGTTGTGTCTGTCGAAGTCTTGCTTCATTTTATCCCGGTACGCTGACTCGACCTCTCGAATCCGGCCTGCATCCGGCGGCTGGACGAGTAGTCTCTTCGCGACAACCGGCACTCTCGTACGCAGTGATCTGGCCATACACAACTCTGCCAGACTGTAACCGTTGGACAGAGGGGCGTTCCTGTAATTGAGCATGGCGATATATGGATCACCTGTCGTAGAGATTAGGCGCTTAACCGTTTGCACGGCGCGTTCCGCCTCTCCGTTCCCAGAAGGATGTCTTGGACTGCTGGTTACGTGAGCAAACCCGTAGTCCCTGCTGAATGCCAAAAACTCCTGGGCAGAGTACTGTGGACCGTTATCGGAGATGACAGTCTCGGGTATCCCGTGGCGTGCAAACACTGATTTCAAATGATTGATCACAACACTGGAAGTTGTCTTTTCCAGTTTGGCGACTTCGATAAATCGTGAGTAAAAGTCGACCACGAGGACATAGTTAGTTTTCTTATGCTCAAAGAGGTCCGTGGCAACCTTTTGCCATGGTCGGTCAGGAAGTACAGACGGTAGGAGGGGTTCCACGACATTAGTTGCACTCTTACAACACTCCCTGCAATTCTGTACTAGTAGAGCCACGTCGCGACTAACTCCGGGCCACCACACCGATCGCTTGGCTAACTCCCGACATTTGACAATCCCTTGGTGACCTTGATGAAGCCTGTCTAAGATGTCAGGCCTCAAACTCGGTGGAATGACGAGGCGACTGCCACACAGTAGCAAGTCATCTGCTAGATTGAGCTCATCTTTGTATGGCCAATACGGTTTCGAAAGTCCCTTGAGGCACGTCTTGTCTGGCCAGCCTTCCTGCACGTATTGCATCAGCTCCCGACAGACGTCGTCCTCCTGCTGATGAGTCCGGATCTCATCCAGACGCCGGTCCGTTGCGGGCAGACCCTCTGTTATCATCCGGACAAACGCTGCTGATTCGTTTTCCAAATCTGCATCACTTTCCACTGGCCTACAGACTGGTGCGCGTGACAATGTATCAGCGGTGTATAGATCCTTTCCTGGCACATGGACGATGTCGTAACTATACCGCATGAGCCGCATCCGGAATCTCTGTATCCGTGGCGGTAGCTGATCCATGTCCTTCATACCGAAGAGCGGGACGAGTGGTTTGTGATCTGTTTCAATGATGAACTTGAGTCCAAGGAGATATTCCTTGAACTTCTCACACTCCCAGACGATGGCTAGGGCCTCCTTATCAATCTGGGCATACCGCTGCTCGGTGGGAGACAGAGAACGTGACGCATACGCCACCGGGCGCCACTCCTCGCCGTGCCGTTGCACCAACACAGCGCCAATGCCGTACTGAGAGGCATCTCCGGAGACCTTGGTCTCGCGAGTAGGGTCATACAAAGCCAAACACGGACTCTGTGTGAGCAAGGTCTTGACTTTCGTGAAGGCTTCGTCCTGGGCTTCACCCCACTGCCAAGATGTCTTGGTACTGAGCAGCTCACGCATAGGTTTGGTGAGCTCAGACAACTCTGCCGTGAACTTTCCCAGCTGGTTTACCATTCCCAGAAATCTTCGCAGCTCGGTTACGTTTTCAGGAACAGGCAATCCTTGTACAGCAGTTACTTTCTCTGGATCGGGCGTTACCCCCTCTGACGAGACAATTTGTCCAAAACACTTGATAGAGGTCTGACTGAATACACATTTATTCTTGTTGAGGGTCACCCCTGCTTTGTCCAGACGAACCAGTGTCCTGTGTAGGTTCAGATCGTGTTCCTCTTGATCTCGACCAAACACAATGACGTCATCCATCTGTGATACTGAACCTTGAGAGCCATCCAAAATGTTCACAATGCGCTTAGTAAAGTGCTCAGGAGCGCTACTAATCCCAAACGGGAGCCTGTTGTAACAAAACCTTCCAAATGGGGTTATAAACGTTGTGAGCTCTCCAGACTTGTCCGCCAAAGGTATCTGGTGAAATCCAGAGTTGGCGTCCAGCTTGGAAAATACTTTTGCACCTGCCAGTTGACCTAACACATAGTCTAAAGTTGGCAACATGTGCCTTTCACGCTGCACTGCGACGTTGAGTTTTGTTAGATCAACGCAAATCCTCACTTCTCCAGACGACTTAGGAACTACCACAATCGGCGCACACCAGTCAGTCGGTTCCTCGACTGGTGAGATCACCCCGAGGTCCTGCAGTCGGCTGAGCTCCTCCTTGACTTTGGGAAGGAGGGGAAGTGGTACACGACGTGGAGCAGATACAGCATAAGGACGTGCATCATCCTTTATCCGAATCTCATATGGGGACTCCAGCTTCCCAAGTCCACTGAACAGTCTAGGATACTGTTCTTCCACAGATGCAACAAAAGAGACAATACCAAGATCACGCGAAGCTTTGCAACTGAGTAGATTTGAAGCCTTTTCAAATACATAAATAGTCTCCGCACAATGTTTGTCCTTGAACTTCATCTCTGCCTGGAAACAGCCAAGGACTGAGATTTGCTGGTGATCAGCACTCCGAATCACCTTGGATGAAGTTTGTAGCTGAGTCGCAGGAAAATTGTGATCAAACTCAGCCTTTGACATGACTGATACATCTGCTCCTGTGTCAACTCTGAATGTGACATCCCTGTCGAGGAGAGTGACGGGTACCATCCATGGCGAATTCGGACTGGTTGAGTTGACGCCTCCCAGGAAAACCTCTGGCTGAGAGTCAAACTGCCTGGACACTTCATTAACAGAATGTTTTTTTCGACATACTTTTGCAAAGTGGCCCTTGAACTTGCATTGATGACATTCAGCGTTGCGAGCTGGACACACTGAACGACTGTGAGTTGCTTTACCACACCATTGACATTTATTTTTGTCATACTTGTGCTGGGTGGGTGTTTTCTTCTTGTTTTGAAATCCCCTTGAGTGGACAGCAAATGTTTCACCAGTCACAGCCCCAGAAAGTTCTTTTAACTGAGTCTTGACCTGAGCTGACTGGCGAGCAATATCAGTGGCCAACTTCAAAGTCAGATTTTTATTCATTTGCATTCTCTCCGAGAGTTGTCTATCCCTGATCCCGACAACAATGCGGTCTCTTATGAGTTCTTCTTTTAAGTTGCCATATTCACAATGCTCTGCTAATGTATGCAAATCTGTGATAAATGCATCCACTGCCTCTGTGGGGCCTTGCACCCTGCCGTTGAATTTAGCACGTTCATAAATAGTATTGTGCCTCACTATAAAGTAGTCCTCAAACTTCTGTTTGACAGCATCATACTCCAGAGACTCATCTCTGGCAGCCTGGTCGCCTACAGCTAGTGTCCTGACAAACGTAAATGATGAGACAATTTCTTCTGCCTTCTCCCCCATACAATAAATGAGAGTATTTACCTGGTGTTCTTCTGTCTTAGAGTCCAGCCCAGACGCTGCTCTAAACCTGTCAAACCGCCTTATCCATCGGGTCCACGAGTTCGGTGCAGAAAAGTCAAGCGGTTCTGGCGGTGTTACTTGAAACGACGCCATGAGCAGGCAGTAAAGGGTTAACAGTACTTAGCTGAGTGAACAACACTTGCTCTGCTGCGCTGCGCTGCACGTGCTTCTTTTCCCGTGTACACCGGCCCACTTTCTCCTGTCAAGTTGTTGTCATTTAGAGTCGACAATAATTCCCTTGATAACGTGTTCAAAGAAGTAGCTGTGCCGCTGTCTACAACGGCACCACCGCTGTCACCATGTTGTGTTACGGAGACGGAGACGAAGTACAGTTCGTGTCGTTTATTAGTTCTCTAAGAGTTGTTCTTTACACGTTGGTGACCAGGAGACAAGTGACCAACATGAGACTGCTCATTAGCATATGACAAAGACACTTGGTGGCGCTGTAGCAGACTCCAGCAAGATTAGCACAGTTGGACGTTCAGTCCTTAATCCAACACCTTGTACAACCGCCTGCTCCCGACCCAATCACCCAGGGCTCTACCTTGTATCACCGCCTGCTCTCCACCCAATCACCCAGGGCTCTACCTTGTATCACCGCCTGCTCCCGAACCAAATCACCCAGGGCTCTACCTTGTACCACCGCCAGCTCCCGACCCAAATCACCCAGGGCTCTACCTTATACCACCGCCTGCTCTCCACCCAACCACCCAGGGTTCTACCTTATACCACCGCCTGCTCTCCACCCAATCACCTAAGGTTCTACCTTGTATCACCGCCTGCTCTCCACCCAATCAACCAGGGCTCTACCTTTTACCACCGCCTGCTCTCCATCCAATCACGCAAGGTTCTACCTTGTACCACCGTCTGCTCCAGACCCAATCACCCAGGGTTCTACCTTGTGTCATCGCCTGCTCTCCACCCAATCACCCAGGGATCTACATTGTACCACTGCCAGCTCCCGACCCAATCACCCAGGGCTCTACCTTGTATCACCGCCAGCCACCGACCCACTCACCCAGGGCTCTACCTTATACCACCACCTGCTCCCGACCCAATCACCCAGGGCTCTACCTTATACCACCGCCTGTTCCGACCCAATCACCCAGGGCTCTACCTTATACCACCGCCTGCTCCCGACCCAATCACCCAGGGGTCTACCTTGTATCACCGCCTGCTCTCCACCCAATGACCCAGGGCTCTACCTTATACCACCGCCTGCTCCCGACCCAATCACCCAGGACTCTACCTTGTGTCACCGCCTGCTCCCGACCCAATCACCCAGGGCTCTACCTTGTGTCATCGCCTGCTCTCCACCCAATCACCCAGAGCTCTACCTTGTGTCATCGCCTGCGCTCCACCCAATCACCCTGGGTTCTACCTTGTACCGCCGCCAGCTCCCGAAACAATCACCCAGGGTTCTACCTTATACCAACGCCTGCTCTCCACCCAATCACCCAGGCTTCTACCTTCATATTTGCATGCACTTTTTACAATGTGTGTATCTCCATCTAGCTAAGTTAGCATATTTCCTAATCTACATTGGATTACAAGTTAAAGGGAACCGCCAGCCTGGCCTCTAACGCTGCTTTACCGATTCATAATATACCCAATTGTCTATCCTCCAAATTACAGAATTTGTAGCTCACAATAAAATTTAGAAGTGACCGCCAGGCACGATTTCGCCGCCTACTCAGGCGGCAACCCTTTTTGGAGGCGTGTCTGTGATTGACCAATCAGGAGGCGATACCCTAATTTATTCAAGCCGGAAATTGCGCCTATAGTGTGAGCAAAACAAGAGCGCGTGATAATCGCCAATATAAATAGCTGCGATTCCAACTCCAATCATGGCATTGTTGTGTAGTCAATCGTCGCAAGACGTATATCAATTTATTTGGACGGTACTTGTCCATGAAAGGCTAAGATCCTGTGCTACTACGCGGCTTGGAACTGCAGATGTTCATCTGTAAATCGCGGCCCTGATCTCTCTCTCCGCGAGTTATAACGTAAGGCGGCGCCATATGAATAGTCACAATATGCGTCACTCCTCCCGGCAAAATGGCGCTCTGCTTGACATTGCAGGGGGCGGGTTACCTTAATTTTGTTCTCCTTACCAGTCGGTCGAATCGAAGCGTTAACACTCGCCAATTTAATTTTAAGATGTAAACTTTCGGTGCAGATCGCGCTTAAATTAGGTTGGACACCCGCTTTAAAGCAATATACTTACATGCGCCATCTTAGATTTTTTACATTTTAGAACCAAGACTAAAAGTATCTCAAAATTATGATGCATATATGTTTTAAAACTCTGAGAGTATGTAAAACAACAATTTCAACATAAAACTGCGCGGTTTATTTAAATCGCGCACGGACGTTATAGCGAGCCGCGGTTGACAACCCACACAAACTACCGAACAGCGAACAGGCGCCCAGGCAGGGATAAAGCCGGCCACCAACTTCTGCTCCGATAACCAAATTGCTTCCTTCCGGATAGCCCACAGGCTTTCAGGATTTAAATTCAAGACGGAATATACTTATTTGACATGGGCAAGAGTAAAACATTGCAGAATCTATTGCTTTAATGATAATTTACTACGCTAGTGGACATATCAATAAAAAAGAAATTGGCACAGCGTGACCAAAAAAAGAATTTTCCTGATGTTTACACGAGGTCGAGTCAGAATTGACACGACAGGTCAGAATTGGCAACCACACACGTAGCCCATAATCGAAGGTTCGTACGAGAATAAGGCTGTACAGTTCTCGCGGGTTCTATTTCCGGTATAGGTGGTTTGGGGAAAAACACGGGGGCCTAATAGGGCTATATAGTTCTCGCGATCGGGCCGCGAGACTTCAATTTTGGGGACAAACAAACACACGTGCTCCATGTTGAACTATAGGCAGCTATAAGTCAATTTCTTTCCAGGTTTATTCTAAAGACTATGAGTACCATTTCACTAAACATGGCTATGAGAGATAGACGGTAAAATATTTGGAGGCGATGGAGCGCAGAACTTTGGGAATATACAAGGAACAATTCTGGTAAACCTAAGAAACATGCCAGACGAGATTTTTTTTTAGTATCACAGGATTTAATATCGAAATTAGATAAATCTGAGATAGATAATAAGTATAAATCTGATCACTCTCTGATCCTGTTTAAAACTAAGATTATAGATCATTTGAGAGGAAGAAGCTATTGGAAGCTAAATACTTCGCTGCTAGACGACCCTGATTATAAATTGCTTATAAGAGAAAAAATAAAGGAAACCGCTGGAAGATATGCGCTCCAGGACAATCTCTGGATGATCCAAATATCACCTTTCATGTTAATGATCAGCTCTTCTTTGAATTACTTAAATTAGAACTAAGAGGAACAACTATTTCTTTCTCGGTTTATTCTAAACAACTTACAAACAAGAAAGAAAAGTCACTAGAGATAGTAATAAAAAAAATGGAAGCCGATAGTGAAAATTGTAATATCGACAGACTTGAACAATTCAGAGATAAATTATATCAATTACGAAGCAAAAAAACAAAAGGATTATTAACTAGGACCAGAGTTAACTATATGAGGAGGGAGAAAAGCCGACGAAATATTTCTGTGATTTAGAGAAGTTTAATTATGTGACTAAATTAATCAGAAAATTAAATGTAGATGGCAAGGAGCTCACAGAGCCACAAGATATATTAGAAGAGCAAACACGCTTTTATTGTCGATTATACTCTTCAAAACAGGATAAGTGTCGAGGCTCTATAGATACTTTTCTGGACAGTTCTAATATAAAGCCCCTAGATGATATACAAAGGGAAGCTTAATTGCAACAAGGATATCACACAAAAAAAATTACATAATAACCTCCTAAATACTAAACCTGGAAAAACTCCTGGTCTGGACGGATATCCTTTCGAGTTTTACAAATGTTTTTGGGGAGACTTAGGCCACTTCTTGTACCGAAGTTTACAGTATGGGATTAACAACAATTCCCTCTCTAAAATACAGAACCAAGGTTTAATAACTTGTATTCCGAAACCGAAAATAGAAGTTACATACGAAACTGGAGGCCTATAACTCTTTTAAATACTGACTATAAACTCCTTTCTGAGGCAATAGCAGCTAGATTAAGGATATCGCTCCCTAGTATTATTATTTCCACACAAACTGTTTGTTTGAAAAATAGATACATTGGGGAAAATACGCGATTAATTTATGATATGATGGAATATCTTATACAGGCAAACCGACCAGGTCTAATACTTTTAGTGGATTTTGAAAAAGCTTTCGACTCGCTAGATTGGGATTATCTCATAAATACATTAAAAGCGTACCAATTTGGCGATAAATTTGTCAGATATATTCAAATATTATACAAAAATTCTGAAAGTTGCGTAACTAATAACGGAAGTATATCAACTTTTTTGAAACTGAGCAGAGGCTGTCGTCAAGGAGACCCAGTATCGCCATATTTATTTATTTTGGCAATAGAACCATTAGCACAATTTATAAAGCAAAATAAAGATATTAAAGCCATTACAATTGGAAATGACTACTATGTACTCGGGCAATATGCAGATGATACATTTTCACTCCTAAACGGAGAGGAGTCTTCATTAAGAGCTGCGCTAAAAGCATTTAGACTTTTTCAATTAGTCTCAGGCTTAAAGATTAACTTGGATAAAACACATGCTGTATGGATAGGAAATAAGGCTGGGTCAGTGGAACAGTTATGTCCGGAATATCACCTACATTGGACTGATAATTTTAAGCTTCTAAGAATATATTTCAATGCAGAATTAAAGCGAATGGTCGAAATAAACTTTGAGGCAAAAGAGGTAGAAATTTACCAAATATTAAGAAGGTATAAATCCAAAGCGCTATCGCTCATAGGTAAGGTCACTGTAATTAAGACTTTACTAATCCCGAAGCTTATTCATTTTCTTTCAGTGTTAACTATAACGAATAAAATTGAAGGGAAACTTCAGCGAATGATAAATGGTTTTCTATGGGATGGTAAACGGGCTAAAATATCTTCTCTTATATTAGCGCAGGAATATTCCAACGGGGGGTTAAAGTGTAGCCATGTTCCTAGTTTAATTAAAGCGTTAAAAGCTGTTTGGGTAAATAGAATGCATAATTCATGTAAAGACCCCTGCTGGTTAACACTTGCGAGATATATTTTAGTCGAAAAAAACGTGGAACTCATATGGAGACTAGACCAATTGTCATTGCAAACCTACTTAAAAGATATTAACAGCACCTTCTGGAAAGAAGTATTGTACGTCTGGAGTATTTTTCAGAAAAAGAGATATACACCAGGCAATGAATTACATTACACCTTTTGGAATGCCTGGTACATAAAAAATCATAATCTGCAAAAATTGAAACAGATATTGATACAAAATAAATGTGTACTGATTCAAGATCTCCTTGTAACGAATAAATTTATTTCCTATGACAATTTTATTGCAAAATATAATTCTACTATTAACTATTTAGACTACCTCCATCTAGTAAGAGTAGTAAAAGAACAATGGTCACTAGAAAACATTTGTAGTAATAGCCGAGGGGGAAAAATAGATCCATTGAATGGCTTTTATAAAAAGCATGCAATTATGTTTATACGACTTTGATAGAGGATGGCTCGCTGATGAAGAAGAGAAAACTGAGATGGAATAATATACTAAAAGTAGATGATGTAAATGTTAACTGGACGGAAATCTATACTAGAACATTTAAAACTACATCAGATAGGAAATATAATGCGTTTCAATATAAAATTTTGCAACTAATCTTGCCCACTAATCACCAGCTCTATCTATGGGGTATAACTGAGACGGATCTTTGCCCTTCGTGTAAAACTGAAACGGAAACAATAGAACATTTATTTTGGTCATGTGGGGAAACCCGGATGCTTTGGCAGCAAGTGAAATATTGTTTGTGGCCCTTTTTAGATATTACACGCTATCTATCGATGGAAAACATTCTTTTAGGCGTGACAGATGCAAAATATCAATTGATTGATCAAATATTCCTTACCGTTAAGAAATATGTTTATAAGACACGATGTTTGGGTGATAAGTTGAATGTAAAGCAATGGGTTCGTATGTTGAAACAGTTATACGCTGTAGAATATTATATAAGCGAAAGAACCCCTGGTGGAAAAAGAAGCCAAATGTATAAGTTAAAATGGGAGGGTCTTGAAAAAAATTTGCCACTGTATGACCGGAGGTGTTGCTATTTTCTGCAGGTTGAAAATAACCATATCCTATATATCTTTTTTGGGGTACTGTATAGTGTTTTGGAGGTGTGCTGCTCTTTTATCGTGTACTGTATACTGTCTGTTCTGTGCCTTGATGAAATAAAGAATTATATTACAAAAAAAAAAAAAAAAAAAAAAATCCGTTTTCACAACACTCGAAAGCTAAAAATAGCGTTCTAAATTTAGCCCTGCAACCGGGCTTTCGCGAGTTCTCCAAACTGCGAGTGACGCCACAGAGTTTCACGTGCCTCCGCGGTAACAAAAATGGCGAGAGCAAGTGATCGACTTAACCATTCCGCTGTCAAAATGTGCAGCGCATGGAGTAACAACACACGAACGCGTCATTAAACCACATGGTAAAGGTAAATTAAGACCAGTAGGATGTTTTGGTATCAGTTTTGGATCACGAAAAGACAAAGTTCTTAATTCTTTGTAAGTTTTCTGTTTGAAGCGTACGTTGCGCCAACGTTGCTACTCGGGGAGAATCCATATGTGACGTCATAATGTCTCGTTTTTGTAGGAAATGCAAAAAAAAACGTTAGTTTCTCAGCCGTGTTGTCCCGTCGTAACAAATATTAGTCATTGTGGTGGCACAAATGAATGAAAAATATGTCGTCTATCCGTTATGTGGGCAGCTACATTTCTTAAATATTCTTAATTATATCGCCAGGCCTTCCGCAATGGACCCACCCCTCGGCGCCTGGCTTTTGCGCAGGTAGTCTGTTTCCCAGTCTCACTCTTTGCGTAACATACACGTCACGCTTACGTCACAGATAGTCAGGATACCAGTGTGTGCAGAGATTCTAAACTCGTTCCGAACACGTGCTTCGTTGGTTTGTCCACAAAATAAGTAAACCGGAAGTCTAGGCGAACGGGGACTTTATATGTCCCTCGTCGCCTTTCCAGTCCCCAGATTATTGTTAGGTGGGTAATTGGTTGTATATTCAGGACGCTTTAACCACTTTTGGTCATATCGCGTCAATGGGAGAAGGAAGGGAGTGTGGAACCATGTCTCTGAGGGTAATCACTTATTCTTTACGAAGAAGGGCATGGTATCTTTATCCTGCGACCACACGGACATGGCCACAGCAAGGCTCAAACCACCGAACCACGTGCCGTTAGGCTCTCAGGTGGCCAGAGCACTCCATGCGAGCGCTCTAGCCCACAGGGCTATCGCGTCGGCCCCGATTATTGTTAGGTGCGCGGATTGAGGGTTAGGGGTGAGGGATTGGGGATTTGGGGTTATCGATTAGGGATTAGGGGTCAGCGCTTTGGGAATATAGGAGTCGGGGATTGAGCATCAGGGGTCAGGTATTAGACGGCCTTATAGACATTATATGGCTCAGTGATTAGAAGTCAGGGATTAGGGATTAGCTAGGGATTAGGGATTGGGATGAGGCCTTACCTAACCCAGATTATGGTTAGGATCAGGGATTAGGAGGCATGCAGGGGTCAGGGATTGTGGATTTAGTTAAGCGATTGGAGGTCAGGAATTTGATTATGGGTCAGGGATTGATGATTAGGGATTAGGGATTGAAGGTCAGGCATTGAGATGAGGGTCAAGAGTTATAGGGACTGTTGCCTAAGGATAGAGGTTCGGTGTACGGCCTGCAGCGTGGTGCCGTTTAACGGGTGGAACGGAGACGAGGGACACATAAAACGAAACGCACCCGACGGGTGCTTTCCGTACGTATGGCTTTCGACCGGGGGTCGCACTCCTTGCGGAACGACAAATTAATAAGGATTTGAACACTTGGTGGATTGGTCAAGGACGCGTAGAATTTAAAACCGGAAGTGGGGTATGGTTCGCCGCGATCAAGAGAAGTCCCGCATGATAATATTAAACTCTGGACGACGATTCTTCTCAAATAAGTGGCGATAACCCATAAATATCGCTGCTCAATAAGTATCTTTTATTTATCAATATTTAGATTGTGCTGCATGTTATTTCCAAAGTAAGGATATTTATTTAGTGGATATCCCCGCAACAAATGAAAATAGTTCGATGTGACCAATGTCGTTCCACAGCGTTCCGAGTAGGCTAACCAAAATCGTACGCGGCGGTCGACCGTGATGCGGAACCAGGCTAAGAGCCACGGCGAAAGTAGCGCCACCTGGTGGCGGTTGAAGATTGTCGCTGTTTCTGCGGGGCTAATACACAAATGGCGGACACTTTCGGCGAAAGCGGTTAAATATGATTTGTGAGTGAAATAACCGCAGAACTATGTCTTTTTCAATACCGGTAAACCCTGAAACTTTCCAAGCTATTCAGAATGTCGATATTGACCAACTGTCAACTCTCTCTGACGTAGCTCTGCGTCCTATTTTGCCATGTTTAGTTCGCATGTCACTCTGCGCTCCACTGGACGCCAGCGAAAAGTGGACAGACGAGCGTCGAAAGATTCTCAAATGTTTATCGGGAATTGACGTGGTCAACAGTCTCGTGGCTTTATTGTCCATCGACTTCCATGAACTCGAGCAAGATGCACGGAAAGAACAGCAGTTGAGGTATGTGTCAACAGTTATTCCCTACCAGAACAACACTTCACCAGCGCATCAGATTGCGTAATTCAGTTCACAGTAGTGAAAGTGAATGTACACATTGTACAGCGCTCTCTTACCAATATAACTTGCAGGAAAAAGTATTAGCGTCTAATTTTGCGCGGTAGAATTGTTGTCAGACGTTCTGGACTGCGACAAACAACAACTTTGCACCAGTAACAACCGAAAACGAATCAAGCTCCGCCATGATTACAGTTGCACTTCCTGCCGAGAAGCGGTGCGCACTAATGTACAAATTGTGTGCCTGCCGTAACTGAAAGACTCCTTGCTGGCTTCGTGTCGCGGGGTCCCCCTGCGTGATGAATAGTATGGAGGGGGTTGATGGGGAACCCGCCTAAATGTAGCCAAAATTTCCAGAAGTTCTCTTCTAATGTTGGTTTTCATATGAAATGTAGGTTTTGTGGATTTACTTTTTTTTAGGAATATTTTATTTCTGAAGCTGTATTTTGATGAAAAATACCCTCCCCCCCCCCCCCCTCCTCCGGCGGAAATAAAGGTAGCTGATGGTCGGAGCGGGATCAATTGCTACTTTTCTGGCATTTTCCAAAAGTGGATAGTCGTCTTAACTGTTCAGCATTCCCCATACATTTCTGAGGGAGCGGAATACACCTGATGCCGCCAAAACCCACAAATTAGTGAGAGCAGAGGCTGACACAGGGGCGGGAGTCCTCACCCGCCCGCTTTTCTGAAACATCCCTAAGCAACAATGAATTTGGTGCGCCCCGCCTGTTTGTACTGGATCCTCTACTTTGTTGATATCAAGCTCGGGAGGTAGGGACGGGGCGGGGAGAGGGGGGGGGGGGCAAGACTGACAAGCGTAACATTGGCGTATGGCGTACAGCGGAAGCTGCTCCACTGTCACCGTGACGGGCCGGGCCAGGGCCGCCGCTGGGCTCTGGGAGGGTATTTAATTCATTGCTCGGTTTGGGATGGGGGGGTCCGCGGTAAGGTCCCCCCCCCCATCCGCTCGGTCGAGGTTTTACCATCAAAATTTGCTTGGTCGGGGCGTTTTAATCTTTTGCTGCAACCTGTCTATGAACGCACATTTTCAGAGCTACCCCCCCACCCCCTTCCACCCCGGTCAGAAGTTTTTAAACATCGGCTCTATAGCTATAGGGATATCTTTTTCATCACAAATATCCACTCTCTCAGGCATCAAGGCACCCAACGGAACCCTCCCACCAACTTTGTATACGAGGCCTCCCCACCCCCCGGCTGCCGGGTTACTGACGGTTTAAAATATTCCAAGATCCACACCCCTCTCGCTGTCATTTGCTAAGTGAGATGGTCTTGAATGCAAATTAAACATCAGTGGAACGCTGAAAGAACTTCCACATAAGTTATGCTTTCAAAGATTTTAAAGCAACAATGTCACTGATCTGGTAAAGTCGGACCATTTGAAACAAACGACCGATAAACTACCATGACATGCTGTTTGATGTGATGTAAAATCCGTACGTTACATTTCCCAACCAAAAATGTGCGTGCACCCAACGATTATTTCTTCCGGTACGCGTGAACCCTAATCAAAACATGGCACCAGTGGCAGGCAGAAAAGCTCCAAAACAGCTCGCCGAACGAATAAGTTTTCAAAGCACACAAATCAAGTAAGGACACGACTGGATTTTTTTACCAACTAACAGAGAATAGGTTACTTTATGTAAATATGTAGTTCATTGCTAAATATCGAGGTGATCAGTTTTATGACTGTGTAAAGCCCGCCCAGATTTTAGGCGGGATTCTGCTAACGGAAAGAGATTGCTAGGGGATGTAATGTAGTTGCGCCACTGGACCCATATCGGAGCGGACTACGTTACATCTATGGAACTAAGTTCACAGGTGCTTTGATCCGTACCCTAGTCTAGAACCACCTAGCCCTGAAGAACCCAGGCCTCGCTACCGCTCGGCCAGGGTCCTAAAGTGCAGCCTGCAAAACCGGTTAAATGCATGATATTACCAGAAAGTCATTTAAATGTATTTATTTTTAATAATCTATTTGATTTTGGCAGCAGTGTCAATGTACTGCTTCAGGACCCTAAGGAGGAGCTTGTGACTCCTGGGTCCCTCGGGGCTAGTATTTACCCACAAAATGATACTAGGCAGATTAAAGTGGAGTGGTTTCAAATTGCTGAGGATTTACAGGCTGTGCTTCAGGACCCTAGCCAAGCGGTAGCGAGGCCTGGGTTCTTCAGGGCTAAGAACCTCCTAGCTCTGTAGCCACCGGCAGCAGGGCCATGGATTCTTAAACTTGGCCTGTTATCCAAGAGCCTGGGGTGGTGACAACTTACTCAATAGCCATAATCTACATTATAGTATCAGGGACAGACATTAACTTAGATGCTGCCTGTCCTGTCGGCATGTGGTGTTGAGATTCACCTGCCCCCCTATAAATTTACCTGTCATATCAAATTTAGAAACAACAACGTTGATACAATTAATAAATAATTTATTTACTGTGTTATTTGAAAGTATTTCAACGATTCGGCAATGTTATGTTCAGAAATGTGAGTGCCTATGATGTGAGTGCACAATTATGTTATGTTATATTGTCATGCCAAAAAACGAAAGCTACCATGCAGTTATTGTTCACATTGATCAGTTAATCAATGCCTGTAGGTTTTTTGCTCAGCATAACTGCTGAATATTGCTAAATAGTGAGAGATCACAGTCTAAATCTTCACCTGCCCCATCGGGCATATAACCAGTAGTCTGACCTGCCCGACCCTGTAATTCAACTGTCCGGGGCAGTCGGTTATGTCTCTCCTTGAGTATTGTAATTCTGAATAATATACTTTATGGTGATTTTCAGAGGAAAGCAAGGTGGCATGCAGACTGAGAGTATACTTATTGCACAACTAGAGCAAGGTTTGGCCTTAGAGTTTGAACGGAGTGATGCTGCAAGAAAACTGAGGCTGTTGCTGTCAGAACTACTCTTCATAATGTCACAGGTATGTCCATGCAAAAGCCAAGTGATAAATATGATATCACATATCCTTTAAGCTTTTAAACCTGAACTGCCGCAGAAGCAGGTTGCGAAAGTACTGTAGAGATCACAGTTTCTGATAAAACTGTATATAGCTGTGTATTAATATATGAATGAAGTAATATTGATCTCCTAAAGTATATGCCAGCATTGGATTAGTTGGTCATGTTGTTTGGGGACCTTAGATGAAGGACCCTCCACCAGGAGAGTTCTACCACAAGCCTTCTGAACTGTTTGAAA
This sequence comes from Arenicola marina, assembly GCA_964019135.1. Lineage (NCBI taxonomy): Eukaryota > Metazoa > Annelida > Polychaeta > Arenicolidae > Arenicola > Arenicola marina. Next base: position 33,229,372 of record OZ025258.1, read on the forward strand.
GCGAAGTCTACCTGGAGGAAGTCTCAGACGTGCTGTGTATTGCCCAAGCAGGTGAGTTCACAAAAATCACCACAAGCAAATACCACATTATGTCTGGATAATTCAGTGCATTTAAACTCAGAGGAAATCTCTACAGCAGGTTATCTCTAGTAATAGATTGAGTGTAATCAACATGCTCATGCATGTAATTGGCGTACAAATGTATTATAATTAATCCTAGGAGTCCTTCACAATTCCTGTGCAGTAATACCATATATTGTGTCAACCTCGCTTCAACCAATTCCCTGGACAAATCAAGGTCGTTTTGATTTCCCAATAGCATATAGAGGCAGTGAGGGACCACCCCAACAGCTCAGCGCGTTAGAGCACTTGCATTGAGCACTCTGGCCACCTGAGAGCCTAACAACACGTGGATCGATGGTTCGAGTCCTGCTTTGAGCATGACAAAGATTCCATGTCCTTCATCGCAAAGAGTAGGGGGTCACCCTTGGTACATGGCTCCGCTCGCCCCTTTCTTAAAGCATCCCGAATGCAACCAACCATATAGGCAATGGCGATTTGACCGTGACCGGCTCCGATGGTGTGGGCTATTGTTGCCCTATCAATAAGTAGCTGCTTGATTGTTGGCCATGACGTCACTATATTGCCAGCCGTGGCATTGGACTGAGACACGGCCGGATATTTTATTGGCAGGCTGAACAGCAGACACAAGTGCATGAAGTGATGCCCCGGCATTGAAACCTGCCAGTAAAATATCGAAACTCTATTTTGCCTACCGTGTTGCAGTCCAATGCCCATACTATACTTACGATTAAGTAATCCAGAATATTACATATGTTCCGGATGTTGAAGCGGCCAGAAGCATTTTTGACCTCTATGACAGTGGAGCCAAAGATACGCTGGGTGGCCATCTGACCACAGGGCGACATGTCTTTTCGCTATAAAGTGAGACCGAACCACAGGGCGACGGCCGATTAGCATTGGTCTGATCGGCTTGTGGCCTAGTAGGCAGCGCGTTCGGCTGTTGTCGAGTGTGCCCTGCCAGGCACGCTTTTTTGTCCAAGGACTATGGGAGTTATTCCCGCAGACATGGCTCCCTCTTCGATGGCCATTGTCATTTGTCGCCAATGGCCTATAGCGTCATTCTTAGCGGCATCAAAGTGTCCTACTAAACCAACCAACCATCATCTGATCGGCAAATTAACAGTGTTATCACTGTCCGACCATGAACCGTTGTTATTTTAGCCTTGTAGGGAATTGTACTCTTTAGACACGGCGCGCCAAGCCGGCGGTCCGGGGTTCGAGTCCCGGTGACGACACCAGTCGCTGTAGCTCAGTGGTTAGAGCTGCCGGTGCGCCAAGCCGGCGGTCCTGGGTTCGAGTCCCCGTGGCGACACCAGTCGTTGTAGCTCAGTGGTTAGAGCTGCCGGCGCGCAAAGCCGGCGGTCCTGGGTTCCCTTCCCAGTGGCGACATCCTGAGGTTCTCATAATTTTTTATATAAATAAACCTCCGAATTCTCTGTGCCAAAACCCTATTGATTTTTCGTGATTCGGTGGTGCATTATGACAAATCAGCAGTATCACTAAGCTCAAACAGCCAAACCTCTACACATCAACACAATGACCTAAGAACTTCAAGAAGAGAACTAATGGTGTCCTATCTGTAACTGATACATGTAAACCGCAACAAGTCACTTTTTGTTGTCCTCTCCCAGAGTTGCCTTCCCTGCTGCCCGTAGCAGACATTGCGGAGGCCCTGTTGCACGTTGACAATGGCGCCCAGCTGACTTGTCGTGTCGTGGCCAACGTACCAGACTACTTCTTCGAAGGTATGAATATTACTCACAAGCTGCACCCAATCCGTTAATTTAATTCATTATTTCAAACACTTTTTTTAATTGGTGACTCAGTGATCCCTGTCTTTATACTAACCCTCCATTTTGCGATTCCCTCCCTCATACAACCTTTTGTCCTGGAACGGAACTCCACTTTGACTCGTTAAACACCTCAATTACACTGCAATGAATTGTAACTGCCTGCGTTATAAGACCACGTCGGGTGGTATACAATGAATCTCTGTGTACTTGGTCACAAAGTGCCCCAACTGTACAGGAGTATAAATCGCGATTTTCATTTCATTTACTTCTGTATTCCACGCGGAGAAGTACCTAAGATGTTCCTTGACGAATCGGGTCGATTTATAACTTAATTAATTCATAAGTCATATATGTCATATTTCACTATGAGGAGCGAATAATTATAATGTTGGTCTACCAATACATAACTTCTTCACGTGTGTGTTGTTTGTTTGCAGTGTGCCAGAGCCTTATTGCTAACGGGGAGCGGCAGGACGAGGAGTCGGTGGGAGGGCTGCGGCGTGCAGAGACACTGAGAATGATCTGTGAGATGTGCCCCAGCGAAGCTCTCAACGTGCGAGCCATGTGTGTGAGTATCGTCTCAACGTGCGAGCTATGTGTGTGAGTATCGTCTCAACGTGCGAGCTATGTGTGTGAGTATCATCTCAACGTGCGAGCTATGTGTGTGAGTATCGTCTCAACGTGCGAGCTATGTGTGTGAGTATCGTCTCAACGTGCGAGCTATGTGTGTGAGTATCATCTCAACGTGCGAGCTATGTGTGTGAGTATCGTCTCAACGTGCGAGCTATGTGTGTGAGTATCGTCTCAACGTGCGAGCTATGTGTGTGAGTATCATCTCAACGTGCGAGCTATGTGTGTGAGTATCATCTCAACGTGCGAGCTATGTGTGTGAGTATCATCTCAACGTGCGAGCTATGTGTGTGAGTATCATCTCAACGTGCGAGCTATGTGTGTGAGTATCATCTCAACGTGCGGGCTATGTGTGTGAGTATCATCTCAACGTGCGAGCTATGTGTGTGAGTATCATCTCAACGTGCGGGCTATGTGTGTGAGTATCGTCTCAACGTGCGAGCCATGTGTGTGAGTATCGTCTCAACGTGCGAGCTATGTGTGTGAGTATCGTCTCAACGTGCGAGCCATGTGTGTGAGTATCGTCTCAACGTGCGAGCTATGTGTGTGAGTATCGTCTCAACGTGCGAGCCATGTGTGTGAGTATCGTCTCAACGTGCGAGCTATGTGTGTGAGTATCATCTCAATGTGCGAGCTATGTGTGTGAGTATCATCTCAACGTGCGAGCTATGTGTGTGAGTATCGGCTCAACGTGCGAGCTATGTGTGTGAGTATCGGCTCAACGTGCGAGCTATGTGTGTGAGTATCGTCTCAACGTGCGAGCTATGTGTGTGAGTATCGGCTCAACGTGCGAGCCATGTGTGTGAGTATCGTCTCAACGTGCGAGCTATGTGTGTGAGTATCGTCTCAACGTGCGAGCTATGTGTGTGAGTATCGGCTCAACGTGCGAGCTATGTGTGTGAGTATCGTCTCAACGTGCGAGCTATGTGTGTGAGTATCGGCTCAACGTGCGAGCCATGTGTGTGAGTATCGTCTCAACGTGCGAGCTATGTGTGTGAGTATCATCTCAACGTGCGAGCCATGTGTGTGAGTATCGTCTCAACGTGCGAGCTATGTGTGTGAGTATCGGCTCAACGTGCGAGCCATGTGTGTGAGTATCGTCTCAACGTGCGAGCTATGTGTGTGAGTATCATCTCAACGTGCGAGCCATGTGTGTGAGTATCGTCTCAACGTGCGAGCTATGTGTGTGAGTATCGTCTCAACGTGCGAGCCATGTGTGTGAGTATCGTCTCAACGTGCGAGCTATGTGTGTGAGTATCAGCTCAACGTGCGAGCTATGTGTGTGAGTATCGTCTCAACGTGCGAGCTATGTGTGTGAGTCTCATCTCAACGTGCGAGCTATGTGTGTGAGTATCGTCTCAACGTGCGAGCTATGTGTGTGAGTATCATCTCAACGTGCGAGCTATGTGTGTGAGTATCGTCTCAACGTGCGAGCTATGTGTGTGAGTATCATCTCAACGTGCGAGCTATGTGTGTGAGTATTGTCTCATCGTGCGAGCTATGTGCGTGAGTATCGTCTCAACGTGCGAGCTATGTGTGTGAGTCTCATCTCAACGTGCGAGCTATGTGTATGAGTATCGTCTCACCGTGCGAGCTATGTGTGTGAGTCTCATCTCAACGTGCGAGCTATGTGTATGAGTATCGTCTCAACGTGCGAGCTATGTGTGTGAGTATCAGCTCAACGTGCGAGCTATGTGTGTGTGTATCGTCTCAACGTGCGAGCTATGTGCGTGAGTCTCGTCTCAACGTGCGAGCTATGTGTGTGAGTATCATCTCAACGTTCGAGCTATGTGTGTGTGTATCATCTCAACGTGTGAGCTATGTGTGTGAGTATCATGTCAACGTGCGAGCTATGTGCGTGTGTGTATCATCTCAACGTGCGAGCTATGTGTGTGAGTATCATCTCAACGTGCGAGTTATGTGTGTGAGTATTATCTCAACGTGCGAGCTATGTGTGTGAGTATCGTCTCAATGTGCGAGCTATGTGTGTGAGTATCATCTCAACGTGCGAGCTATGTGTGTGAGTATCATCTCAACGTGCGAGCTATGTGTGAGTATCGTCTCAACGTGCGAGCTATGTGTGTGAGTATCATCTCAACGTGCGAGCTATGTGTGTGAGTATCGTCTCAACGTGCGAGCTATGTGTGTGAGTATCATCTCAACGTGCGAGCTATGTGTGTGAGTATCGTCTCAACGTGCGAGCTATGTGTGTGAGTATCGTCTCAACGTGCGAGCTATGTGTGTGAGTATCATCTCAACGTGCGAGCTATGTGTGTGAGTATCGTCTCAACGTGCGAGCTATGTGTGTGAGTCTCATCTCAACGTGCGAGCTATGTGTGTGAGTATCGTCTCAACGTGCGAGCTATGTGTGTGAGTATCATCTCAACGTGCGCGCTATGTTTGTGAGTATCGTCTCAACGTGCGAGCTATGTGTGTGAGTGTCATCTCAACGTGCGAGCTATGTGTGTGAGTATTGTCTCATCGTGCGAGCTATGTGCGTGAGTATCGTCTCAACGTGCGAGCTATGTGTGTGAGTCTCATCTCAACGTGCGAGCTATGTGTATGAGTATCGTCTCACCGTGCGAGCTATGTGTGTGAGTCTCATCTCAACGTGCGAGCTATGTGTATGAGTATCGTCTCAACGTGCGAGCTATGTGTGTGAGTATCAGCTCAACGTGCGAGCTGTGTGTGTGTATCGTCTCAACGTGCGAGCTATGTGCGTGAGTCTCGTCTCAACGTGCGAGCTATGTGTGTGAGTATCATCTCAACGTTCGAGCTATGTGTGTGTGTATCATCTCAACGTGTGAGCTATGTGTGTGAGTATCATGTCAACGTGCGAGCTATGTGCGTGTGTGTATCATCTCAACGTGCGAGCTATGTGTGTGAGTATCATCTCAACGTGCGAGTTATGTGTGTGAGTATTATCTCAACGTGCGAGCTATGTGTGTGAGTATCGTCTCAATGTGCGAGCTATGTGTGTGAGTATCATCTCAACGTGCGAGCTATGTGTGTGAGTATCATCTCAACGTGCGAGCTGTGTGTGAGTATCGTCTCAACGTGCGAGCTATGTGTGTGAGTATCATCTCAACGTGCGAGCTATGTGTGTGAGTATCATCTCAACGTGCGAGCTATGTGTGTGAGTATTATCTCAACGTGCGAGCTATGTGTGTGAGCATCGTCTCAATGTGCGAGCTATGGGTGTGAGTATCATCTCAGCGTGCGAGCTATGTGTGTGAGTATCATCTCAACGTGCGAGCTATGTGTGTGAGTATCATCTCAACGTGCGAGCTGTGTGTGAGTATCGTCTCAACGTGCGAGCTATGTGTGTGAGTATCATCTCAACGTGCGAGCTATGTGTGTGAGTATCATCTCAACGTGCGAGCTATGTGTGTATCATCTCAACGTGCGAGCTATGTGTGTGAGTATCATCTCAACGTGCGAGCTATGTGTGTGAGTAACGTCTCAACGTGCGAGCTATGTGCGTGAGTATCATCTCAACGTGCGAGCTATGTGTGTGAGTATCATCTCAACGTTCGAGCTATGTGTGTGTGTGTATCATCTCAACGTGCGAGCTATGTGTGTGTGTATCATCTCAACGTGCGAGCTATGTGTGTGAGTATTATCTCAACGTGCGAGCTATGTGTGTGAGTATCGTCTCAATGTGCGAGCTATGTGTGTGAGTATCATCTCAGCGTGCGAGCTATGTGTGTGAGTATCACCTCAACGTGCGAGCTATGTGTGTGAGTATCATCTAAACGTGCGAGCTATGTGTGTGAGTATCATCTCAACGTGCGAGCTATGTGTGTGAGTATCATCTCAACGTGCGAGCTATGTGTGTGAGTATCATCTCAACGTGCGAGCTATGTGTGTGAGTCTCGACTCAACGTGCGAGCTATGTGTGTGAGTATCATCTCAACGTGCGAGCTATGTGTGCGAGTATCATCTCAACGTGCGAGCTATGTGTGTGAGTATTATCTCAACGTGCGGGCTATGTGTGTGAGTAGCAGCTCAACGTGCGAGCTATGTGTGTGAGTCTCGACTCAACGTGCGAGCTATGTGTGAGTATCGTCTCAACGTGCGAGCTATGTGTGTGAGTATCATCTCAACGTGCGAGCTATGTGTGTGAGTATCATCTCAACGTGCGAGCTATGTGTGTGAGTATCGTCTCAACGTGCGAGCTATGTGTGTGTGTATCATCTCAACGTGCGAGCTATGTGTGAGTATCGTCTCAACGTGCGAGCTATGTGTGTGTGTATCATCTCAGCGTGCGAGCTATGTGTGTGAGTACCATCTCAACGTGCGAGCTATGTGTGTGAGTATCATCTCAGCGTGCGAGCTATGTGTGTGAGTATCATCTCAACGTGCGAGCTATGTGCGAAAACGGATCATTTCACCAGGAGTGTTGTGTCATGAATGTGTTTAATTAATTAGTATTTGACATGTTGAATGGAAACTCTTTACGAAACTCTAAATGTTTCACGTGATCTTCACATTTATCTCCTGATCTCGCCAGGTTTCCCAGTGCAGAATGCCCAGTCTGACAGTGGCCTTGACCTTGCACCACTGCCACGAGAGTCTGGAGTCGGAATCGATGAGCGACGGCTGCGGTCTCCATGACGACAAGACGGAGGAGGGACTCAGCGACGTGGTGGCCTTCGTCAGCGGACTGCTGCTCGGCAGCGACCTGGACGTCCGCAACTGGTTCTCGCAGTTCATCAGGATCGGTCAAAAGGTGAGCCGGACTCTCGCGGAATTCTGAAGGAAGACTGCTGCGCGGGTTGTAGTATACGGGGGTAAAGAATGGATAACGGCGACAATGTAGGGGAAATATTGAGCATTGAATGTAAAATATATCGTCAAGCGGTAAGATTTTGAAATAAAATCAAATATAAAGGAATAAATTGGGTCAAGAAACCTCCCGAGACAATAAAAAAAATGATCCTGACCCAAGGGGGAGTTCCCGTCGTTACATAGACGCCAATAGGTAATAACTGTTAAGGAGACTGTTAGTAGACATACACGACATTAATGATCACCGCGTTCAAGGGCATAGTATAGAGGCCAGAGAGGCTGGTCAGCTGGAGTATCTTGGTAACGTTATGTTATTGGTGTGCGCTCTCCAGAGGAAAGACCTGTCGTCGATGCTGCCTCCGCTTCGCCAGGAGCTCCTGGAACAGCTGATCGACGTGGTGCCGGACCGGATCGGGGAGGTGACCGAGCGCCAGGTCGTCCAGGGCTGCGCCTTCATCCGTCTGTACTGCGCCCTCAAGTGTATCGCCGCCTTGAGGTGAGTTAGAGGGGAGGGGAGGGCCTTCATCCGCCTGTACTGTGCCCTCAAGTGTATTGCCGCCTTGAGGTGAGTTAGAGGGGAGGGCTGGGCCTTCATCCGCCTGTACTGCGCCCTCAAGTGTATCGCCGCCTTGAGGTGAGTTAGAGGGGGGGGGCTGGGCCTTCATCCGCCTGTACTGCGCCCTCAAGTGTATCGCCGCCTTGAGGTGAATTAGAGGGGAGCGCTGCGCCTTCATCCGTCTGTACTGCGCCCTCAAGTGTATCGCCGCCTTGAGGTGAGTTAGAGGGGAGGGCTGGGCCTTCATCCGCCTGTACTGCGCCCTCAAGTGTATCGCCGCCTTGAGGTGAGTTAGAGGGGAGGGCTGGGCCTTCATCCGCCTGTACTGCGCCCTCAAGTGTATCGCCGTCTTGAGGTGAGTTAGAGGGGAGGGCTGGGCCTTCATCCGCCTGTACTGCGCCCTCAAGTGTATCGCCGTCTTGAGGTGAGTTAGAGGGGAGGGCTGGGCCTTCATCCGCCTGTACTGCGCCCTCAAGTGTATCGCCGCCTTGAGGGGAGGGAGAGGGGAGTGCTGGGCCTTCATCCGCCTGTACTACGCCCTCAAGTGTATCGCCGCCTTGAAGTGAGTTAGAGGGGAGCGCTGGGCCTTCATCCGCCTGTACTGCGCCCTCAAGTGTATCGCCGCCTTGAGGTGAGTTAGAGGGGAGGGCTGGGCCTTCATCCGTCTGTACTGCGCCCTCAAGTGTATCGCCGCCTTGAGGTGAGTTAGAGGGGAGGGCTGGGCCTTCATCCGCCTGTACTGCGCCCTCAAGTGTATCGCCGCCTTGAGGTGAGTTAGAGGGGAGGGCTGGGCCTTCATCCACCTGTACTGCGCCCTCAAGTGTATCGCCGCCTTGAGGTGAGTTAGAGGGGAGGGCTGGGCCTTCATCCACCTGTACTGCGCCTTCAAGTGTATCGCCGCCTTGAGGTGAGTTAGAGGGGAGGGCTGGGCCTTCATCCGCCTGTACTGCGCCCTCAAGTGTATCGCCGCCTTGAGGTGAGTTAGAGGGGAGGGCTGGGCCTTCATCCGTCTGTACTACGCCCTCAAGTGTAGCGCCGCCTTGAGGTGAGTTAGAGGGGAGGGCTGGGCCTTCATCCGTCTGTACTGCGCCCTCAAGTGTATCGCCGCCTTGAGGTGAGTTAGAGGGGGGGGGCTGGGCCTTCATCCGTCTGTACTGCGCCCTCAAGTGTATCGCCGCCTTGAGGTGAGTTAGAGGGGAGGGCTGGGCCTTCATCCGTCTGTACTACGCCCTCAAGTGTATCGCCGCCTTGAGGTGAGTTAGAGGGGAGGGCTGGGCCTTCATCCGTCTGTACTGCGCCCTCAAGTGTATCGCCGCCTTGAGGTGAGTTAGAGGGGAGGGCTGGGCCTTCATCCGCCTGTACTGCGCCCTCAAGTGTATCGCCGCCTTGAGGTGAGTTAGAGGGGAGGGCTGCGCCTTCATCCGCCTGTACTGCGCTCTCAAGTGTATCGCCGCCTTGAGGTGAGTTAGAGGGGAGGGCTGGGCCTTCATCCGCCTGTACTGCGCCCTCAAGTGTATCGCCGCCTTGAGGGGAGGGAGAGGGGAGGGCTGGGCCTTCATCCGCCTGTACTGCGCCCTCAAGTGTATCGCCGCCTTGAGGTGAGTTAGAGGGGAGGGCTGGGCCTTCATCCGCCTGTACTGCGCCCTCAAGTGTATCGCCGCCTTGAGGTGAGTTAGAGGGGAGGGCTGGGCCTTCATCCGCCTGTACTACGCCCTCAAGTGTATCGCCGCCTTGAGGTGAGTTAGAGGGGAGGGCTGGGCCTTCATCCGCCTGTACTGCGCCCTCAAGTGTATCGCCGCCTTGAGGTGAGTTAGAGGGGAGGGCTGGGCCTTCATCCGCCTGTACTACGCCCTCAAGTGTATCGCCGCCTTGAGGTGAGTTAGAGGGGAGGGCTGGGCCTTCATCCGCCTGTACTGCGCCCTCAAGTGTATCGCCGCCTTGAGGTGAGTTAGAGGGGAGGGCTGGGCCTTCATCCGCCTGTACTGCGCCTTCAAGTGTATCGCCGCCTTGAGGTGAGTTAGAGGGGGGGGGCTGGGCCTTCATCCGCCTGTACTGCGCCTTCAAGTGTATCGCCGCCTTGAGGTGAGTTAGAGGGGAGTGCTGGGCCTTCATCCGCCTGTACTACGCCCTCAAGTGTATCGCCGCCTTGAAGTGAGTTAGAGGGGAGCGCTGGGCCTTCATCCGCCTGTACTGCGCCCTCAAGTGTATCGCCGCCTTGAGGTGAGTTAGAGGGGAGGGCTGGGCCTTCATCCGTCTGTACTGCGCCCTCAAGTGTATCGCCGCCTTGAGGTGAGTTAGAGGGGAGGGCTGGGCCTTCATCCGTCTGTACTGCGCCCTTAAGTGTATCGCCGCCTTGAGGTGAGTTAGAGGGGAGGGCTGGGCCTTCATCCGCCTGTACTGCGCCCTCAAGTGTATCGCCGCCTTGAGGTGAGTTAGAGGGGAGGGCTGGGCCTTCATCCGTCTGTACTGCGCCCTCAAGTGTATCGCCGCCTTGAGGTGAGTTAGAGGGGAGGGCTGGGCCTTCATCCGCCTGTACTGCGCCCTCAAGTGTATCGCCGCCTTGAGGTGAGTTAGAGGGGAGGGCTGGGCCTTCATCCGCCTGTACTGCGCCCTCAAGTGTATCGCCGCCTTGAGGTGAGTTAGAGGGGAGGGCTGGGCCTTCATCCGTCTGTACTGCGCCCTCAAGTGTATCGCCGCCTTGAGGTGAGTTAGAGGGGAGGGCTGGGCCTTCATCCGTCTGTACTGCGCCCTCAAGTGTATCGCCGCCTTGAGGTGAGTTAGAGGGGAGGGCTGGGCCTTCATCCGCCTGTACTGCGCCCTCAAGTGTATCGCCGCCTTGAGGTGAGTTAGAGGGGAGGGCTGGGCCTTCATCCGTCTGTACTGCGCCCTCAAGTGTATCGCCGCCTTGAGGTGAGTTAGAGGGGAGGGCTGGGCCTTCATCCGTCTGTACTGCGCCCTCAAGTGTATCGCCGCCTTGAGGTGAGTTAGAGGGGAGGGCTGGGCCTTCATCCACCTGTACTGCGCCCTCAAGTGTATCGCCGCCTTGAGGTGAGTTAGAGGGGAGGGCTGGGCCTTCATCCGCCTGTACTGCGCCCTCAAGTGTATCGCCGCCTTGAGGTGAGTTAGAGGGGAGGGCTGGGCCTTCATCCGTCTGTACTGCGCCCTCAAGTGTATCGCCGCCTTGAGGTGAGTTAGAGGGGAGGGCTGGGCCTTCATCCACCTGTACTGCGCCCTCAAGTGTATCGCCGCCTTGAGGTGAGTTAGAGGGGAGGGAGAGGGGAGGGCTGGGCCTTCATCCGTCTGTACTGCGCCCTTAAGTGTATCGCCGCCTTGAGGTGAGTTAGAGGGGAGGGCTGGGCCTTCATCCGCCTGTACTACGCTCTCAAGTGTATCGCCTTCTTGAGGGGAGGGAGAGGGGAGGGCTGGGCCTTCATCCGTCTGTACTGCGCCCTCAAGTGTATCGCCGCCTTGAGGTGAGTTAGAGGGGAGGGCTGGGCCTTCATCCGTCTGTACTGCGCCCTCAAGTGTATCGCCGCCTTGAGGTGAGTTAGAGGGGAGGGCTGGGCCTTCATCCGCCTGTACTGCGCCCTCAAGTGTATCGCCGCCTTGAGGTGAGTTAGAGGGGAGGGCTGGGCCTTCATCCGTCTGTACTGCGCCCTCAAGTGTATCGCCGCCTTGAGGTGAGTTAGAGGGGAGGGAGAGGGGAGGGCTGGGCCTTCATCCGCCTGTACTACGCTCTCAAGTGTATCGCCTTCTTGAGGGGAGGGAGAGGGGAGGGCTGGGCCTTCATCCGTCTGTACTGCGCCCTCAAGTGTATCGCCGCCTTGAGGTGAGTTAGAGGGGAGGGCTGGGCCTTCATCCGTCTGTACTGCGCCCTCAAGTGTATCGCCGCCTTGAGGTGAGTTAGAGGGGAGGGCTGGGCCTTCATCCGCCTGTACTGCGCCTTCAAGTGTATCGCCGCCTTGAGGTGAGTTAGAGGGGAGGGCTGGGCCTTCATCCGTCTGTACTGCGCCCTCAAGTGTTTCGCCGCCTTGAGGTGAGTTAGAGGGGAGGGGAGGGCTGGGCCTTGATCCGCCTGTACTGCGCCCTCAAGTGTATCGCCGCCTTGAGGTGAGTTAGAGGGGAGGGGAGGGCTGGGCCTTCATCCGCCTGTACTGCGCCCTCAAGTGTATCGCCGCCTTGAGGTGAGTTAGAGGGGAGGGAGAGGGGAGGGCTGGGCCTTCATCCGCCTGTACTACGCTCTCAAGTGTATCGCCTTCTTGAGGGGAGGGAGAGGGGAGGGCTGGGCCTTCATCCGTCTGTACTGCGCCCTCAAGTGTATCGCCGCCTTGAGGTGAGTTAGAGGGGAGGGCTGGGCCTTCATCCGTCTGTACTGCGCCCTCAAGTGTATCGCCGCCTTGAGGTGAGTTAGAGGGGAGGGCTGGGCCTTCATCCGCCTGTACTGCGCCTTCAAGTGTATCGCCGCCTTGAGGTGAGTTAGAGGGGAGGGCTGGGCCTTGATCCGCCTGTACTGCGCATTCAAGTGTATCGCCGCCTTGAGGTGAGTTAGAGGGGAGGGCTGGGCCTTCATCCGCCTGTACTGCGCATTCAAGTGTATCGCCGCCTTGAGGTGAGTTAGAGGGGAGGGCTGGGCCTTCATCCGCCTGTACTGCGCCCTCAAGTGTATCGCCGCCTTGAGGTGAGTTAGAGGGGAGGGCTGGGCCTTCATCCGCCTGTACTGCGCATTCAAGTGTATCGCCGCCTTGAGGTGAGTTAGAGGGGAGGGGAGGGCTGGGCCTTGATCCGCCTGTACTGCGCATTCAAGTGTATCGCCGCCTTGAGGTGAGTTAGAGGGGAGGGCTGGGCCTTCATCCGTCTGTACTGCGCCCTCAAGTGTATCGCCGCCTTGAGGTGAGTTAGAGGGGAGGGCTGGGCCTTCATCCGTCTGTACTGCGCCCTCAAGTGTATTGCCGCCTTGAGGTGAGTTAGAGGGGAGGGCTGGGCCTTCATCCGCCTGTACTGCGCCCTCAAGTGTTTCGCCGCCTTGAGGTGAGTTAGAGGGGAGGGCTGGGCCTTCATCCGCCTGTACTGCGCCCTCAAGTGTATCGCCGCCTTGAGGTGAGTTAGAGGGGAGGGGAGGGCCTTCATCCACCTGTACTGCGCCCTCAAGTGTATCGCCGCCTTGAGGTGAGTTAGAGGGGAGGGCTGGGCCTTCATCCGCCTGTACTGCGCCCTCAATTGTATTGCCGCCTTGAGGTGAGTTAGAGGGGAGGGCTGGGCCTTCATCCGCCTGTACTGCGCCCTCAAGTGTATCGCCGCCTTGAGGTGAGTTAGAGGGGAGGGCTGGGCCTTCATCCGCCTGTACTGCGCCCTCAAGTGTATCGCCGCCTTGAGGTGAGTTAGAGGGGAGGGAGAGGGGAGGGCTGGGCCTTCATCCGCCTGTACTGCGCCCTCAAGTGTTTCGCCGCCTTGAGGTGAGTTAGAGGGGAGGGCTGGGCCTTCATCCGCCTGTACTGCGCCTTCAAGTGTATCGCCGCCTTGAGGTGAGTTAGAGGGGAGGGGAGGGCCTTCATCCACCTGTACTGCGCCTTCAAGTGTATCGCCGCCTTGAGGTGAGTTAGAGGGGAGGGCTGGGCCTTCATCCACCTGTACTGCGCCCTCAAGTGTATCGCCGCCTTGAGGTGAGTTAGAGGGGAGGGCTGGGCCTTCATCCGCCTGTACTGCGCCTTCAAGTGTATCGCCGCCTTGAGGTGAGTTAGAGGGGAGGGCTGGGCCTTCATCCGCCTGTACTGCGCCTTCAAGTGTATCGCCGCCTTGAGGTGAGTTAGAGGGGAGGGGAGGGCCTTCATCCACCTGTACTGCGCCTTCAAGTGTTTCGCCGCCTTGAGGTGAGTTAGAGGGGAGGGGAGGGCCTTCATCCACCTGTACTGCGCCTTCAAGTGTTTCGCCGCCTTGAGGTGAGTTAGAGGGGAGGGCTGGGCCTTCATCCGCCTGTACTGCGCCTTCAAGTGTATCGCCGCCTTGAGGTGAGTTAGAGGGGAGGGGAGGGCCTTCATCCGCCTGTACTGCGCCCTCAAGTGTTTCGCCGCCTTGAGGTGAGTTAGAGGGGAGCGCTGGGCCTTCATCCGCCTGTACTGCGCCCTCAAGTGTATCGCCGCCTTGAGGTGAGTTAGAGGGGAGGGCTGGGCCTTCATCCGTCTGTACTGCGCCCTCAAGTGTATCGCCGCCTTGAGGTGAGTTAGAGGGGAGCGCTGCGCCTTCATCCGTCTGTACTGTGCCCTCAAGTGTATCGCCGCCTTGAGGTGAGTTAGAGGGGAGGGCTGGGCCTTCATCCGCCTGTACTGCGCCCTCAAGTGTATCGCCGCCTTGAGGTGAGTTAGAGGGGAGGGCTGGGCCTTCATCCGTCTGTACTGCGCCCTCAAGTGTATCGCCGCCTTGAGGTGAGTTAGAGGGGAGGGCTGGGCCTTCATCCGCCTGTACTACGCCCTCAAGTGTATCGCCGCCTTGAGGTGAGTTAGAGGGGAGGGCTGGGCCTTCATCCGTCTGTACTGCGCCCTCAAGTGTATCGCCGCCTTGAGGTGAGTTAGAGGGGAGGGCTGCGCCTTCATCCGTCTGTACTGCGCCCTCAAGTGTATCGCCGCCTTGAGGGGAGGGAGAAGGGAGGGCTGGGCCTTCATCCGCCTCTACTGCGCCGTCAAGTGTATCGCCAAATATTGATAGAATGTACATATTTTGGACAGAGTATGATACTAGTAAAATTAAAAAATCAAAATGTAAATATAAGTTATTGTAATACGTGCCTTTATTATCGTATCGGTTCCTATATGTGGACATTCTTAACGGATTGTAGCGTTTGTATGGCTATTGATAAGGAAATAAATGTGTCTTGTGACTAGTGATGCTGATGGTAATGGCATGGTGTGTCTTGTGACTGTAGTGATGCTGATGGTAATGGCATGCAATATTTGACGTCGCAGTAATTAAGGCTTCCGCCGTAACGACCTTGACCTTTGTGATGTGTTGTAGGTTTAACGAGGAAGAGATTCGGGTCTTGGTTCGGCTGATCACGTGTCATCCTCAGCCCAGCGCGGCCGGCGTTCGCTTCGTGTGTCTAGGACTGTGTATGGTCCTGGCCTGCCCCTACCTCCTCGGGTCAGTGGGCTTGGTGTTGCTATTCTCCAGAACTGCCTTCTTTTTAATTCACAAAGAAGTGGAATCTTTGATTGGTTGATAGACTAAATCCTAAATGTTCATGAGAAGCAACAAATTTACGGCCTTTTTGGGGGACAGCCTCCTTAAACTCATAAGCAAACTAAGCGGCAGACCAACAGGTCGTGGGTTCGCGCCCTGGCACCTGCACCTGTTCCTCCAAATCTGTTTCGGTTTTCCATAAAGGCTTTTGGCCTAAAACATGGCCACTATCATTTCATTTACTGCGTTGTTATACACACATACATAAACCTTACTTATGCATATATGCATTTGGTGCCATCTCCTGGTTCCAGCACCCCAGATCAAGAGAAGATGGCGGTGGACTGGATCAAGTGGCTGGTCAAGGAGAGCACGCACTTCGAGAGGTAATGGCAGCCACGCGCCGTGTCGTCTGCTCGCGTGTGGCGGGAAACCTGTCGATACTTGGCCAGACTGGCGCGAGTCCTGGGGAAATAGTTTGGCGTTATTGTTTCAAAGATTTGAGATTAATGTTATTCCCAGGGTAATGACCTAGAGTGTATAGAATTACTGAGTTTTTCTGCATTACAATCAGAAGCTTTATCTTTCCCTTTACATAGATCAGGTAGCAAGTTTAATAGTGTGTGCAGAATATATCATCATGCGTTGATATTTCATAAAGACATTGACTAATATGATACCCAGAATGCATTGCATATGCAGAGGCGCCTCTGGAATAATCTTAACTATGAGTTGCGAAGTCGTCCATTGAACGGAACATTGCATCGAATTGGAGATATGAATATCGAGCATGGAAATTGGTTCAGATGAATTTCCATTAGAATGTCGGCAGTGTTCATTGGCAATCTCGGATCTCTGTAAATATTATCTGGCGTACCTATTGGCGAGATAGTGCTCCAGTCATCCGATCTAATGACGTCATCTGGTTGCTAGGGTTACCATGATCAACGCGAAGATGACGATAATTTAGCGTATATTTTTTTCCCGGGTTTTGAACATGCACATCCTTATTTACGTTCGGATATTAGTAGTTTCTTGGCAATTGTAACTACTATTTTTACCATTCTGCTTGCAGAGTTTGCGGTGCCGGGGCCTCTTTTGGAGAGATGCTCTTGTTGATAGCTATCCATTTCCATAGCAACCAGAATAACGCTATCGCAGACCTTGTTTCTGCTACGCTCGGCATGAAGGTAACATGGCTTGTTGTGTATTCCCGTAGTGCCTTGAACTTTATACGTGTATGCCAAGACACAAATTACGATGGCTTCATTACAATAGAAAAAGGTTGTATTCTGGTACTTTCTTTGTGCAAGTTTCAAAGGAAATATGCTCGATCTTGAAGTGACTTGCAGTGATCACAAGTGACTTTGTTTAATTGGTTTAGAAATATGTTTAATGAGATAAAAATACAGCTGTCTGAAGTCGGATGTTGTTTTCAGAGCGCCGTGAAGGCTAACGCCTTGTCGAAGCTGAAAGCTATATTCACTCAAGAAATATTCACTGAAAAGGTACTGTAATGACATTGTGAAATAATTCATGATAATTAGTAGCTAGTTATTTTGAAATATCGTTTAAACAAAAGAGGTAGTGAAGGTAGTATTATATGGTCAATCTTTAACTGACTTGTGCAATTAAGCAGTTCTGTCCATGAAAGGAAGTTCTTGTGCCAGGTGCACATGCTGTGAAATTCTCCTCCAGGTGGTGGCGTCACATGTGGTGAATGTTTCTCGTTTTCTGCCAGGTGGTGGCGTCACATGTGGTGAATGTTTCTCGTTTTCTGCCAGTTGAGGACGTCACATCCTGTGAATGTTTCTCGTTCTCTGCCAGGTGGTGACGTCACATGTGGTGAATGTTTCTCGTTTTCTGCCAGTTGAGGACGTCACATCCTGTGAATGTTTCTCGTTCTCTGCCAGGTGGTGACGTCACATCCTGTGAATGTTTCTCGTTCTCTGCCAGGTGGTGACGTCACATCCTGTGAATGTTTCTCGTTCTCTGCCAGGTGGTGACGTCACATCCTGTGAATGTTTCTCGTTTTCTGCCAGGTGGTGACGTCACATGCTGTGAATGTTTCTCGTTCTCCTCCAGGTGGTGACGTCACATTGTGTTAATTTTTGTCGTTCTGTGCCAGGTGGTGACGTCACACGCTGTGAAGGTGTCTGTGACGAGGAGACTGAATGCCAACATACCCGGCTACCTACCGGTCCACTGTATCTACCAGCTGCTCAACAGCCGCGCCTTCTCCAAGCACAAAGTCCCCATCAAGGTGAGCTTAACACGTAATATCGTTGAGGTCACTCATTACTATAACGCTCTTGGGCCGTGAGATAAGAGCCGCCTTGGTATGAACACGTGCTTCAAGGCATGCCATCTAGACGTGCTTCAAGGCATGCCATCTAGACGTGCTTCAAGGCATGCCATCTAGACGTGCTTCAAGGCATGCCATCTAGACGCTGAAGTGACACCGAGCGTATGCGACATTATTAGGCAATTATGTGGGAAGGTAAGTTTTATGATATTTTTCTCAGTTACATGTTTTAGTATGGCTATGTTTTGCCCCAGTGATGGTTTCGTTATGAGGGTCGTCGGTGAGTGAGGGGGTCGGACAGCGAGATAGCTCTCAATAACAGTCACTGCGTAAGGCAAGAAGAACATTCCAACATGAACAGATCAGCGTATTCCTTTGTGTTTCGACATCATGGAGCAATAAGGGTTAAGGACAATTTAAATTGATGATTAGTTTATTAGGTTATAACAGTCCTCCGATTCAATTAGCGCACAAATAATGTATGCAAGTATTTTTGAATGGGCGACGGCTGTTCGATTGAATAGGAGACAGTTGAAAACTGCTATTTGGTCAGGGGAAGTTTAAAGAACAGTCAAATAAACTTGGTTATTCCCATGAACTGAAACTTTCCAGCTGTTCTGAAAAGAGGTAGCCGCAAAGTGAGATGGTCCGTAAGCGATGGTCCGCGTTATAGATGTCTGTATTAATCAGGCATGGGGTGATTACATTGTAAATGTAATCGATTACGATTACTTGGAAATTTTGTGATTACGATTACAGGAAATATGAAAGTAATCGATTGCGATTACGATTACATTGAAAGTAATCGTGATTACAATCATGATTACTTTCTATGTGTTTTCATAAATGGGCTCTGAACTAGACCTTTAAGTAGATATTTCAACAAACAGTGAACATTGGAATAGCGAGGCCGCACATATTTGACGGGAACGAGTTCAGAAGCAGGCGATTTAATTACCAGCAGTTTGTATGAATATTAGGCAGCTTGGTTGGGAGAGCGGCGGATTCCTGATCATAGGGCTGTGCATTCAATTCCCGACGGGAGCAATTGTTGAGGGCATTTAATAGGTTAATATTAGTATAATAAGTTATTTTAAATAATCTTAATTAATCAAATCATAACTATGAAAGTCATTATATTAGTTATATTAAATAGTAACTTTAATGTAAAAGCACACATATATTTGTTTATACAGATCCATATTCGTATCTTCATTAGAAGGAGGTATGGTGCGTAACACAACTTATGTTATTGGCCTCTATGTAAAATGGCAGGTAATAGAGGAAACCACAATGCTATAGGACACGGAAATGTCTATACCATACGTTGCCGCACCCCAGTACTGAACCCAGTCAAGTGGGTTTTATAACAACACCTCTTCCAATCCATCTACACAGAGAACCACACTATTCCATCAAGCCCCCACCCACCCACTCCCAATAACACAGGTGGCTCTGGACCATCCCTAGTTATCCAATGCAAACAAGATAAGTATGGGATTAGAAGGGGGTCTACTTCGGTTACCCGGCCAGCTTAATTGTTATGTCTGGTTATGTCTCGGATGCGGCGGAAAGGACCCGAAGGGTAGGGGGTGGTTGGGAGGGGGCGGGGGGCGTCTCTACAGTAGGACTGCAGTGACCAGTTTCCATTTATAATACTGGCGACATAGAAAGTGTGAAGCTCATTTTGGAGACTAAAACAGCCTGAGTGAACATTGTAAAGTAATCATCAAAAGTAATCATGATTACGATTACATTAGCAATGTAATCGATTACGATTACGATTACATTGCTTTTAAAACCAACGTAATCGATTACGATTACTTGGAAAATGTGATCGATTACAATCGATTACGATTACTGATTACGATTACCCCATGTCTGGTATTAATGTTCTCAGTAACGATATTGGCGTGGTAACACACGGTACATGCCACTGTGCGGTATATCTGCCATGCTGAGGCTGCCTGGTTCAGTGTTTGATCGCTGCCGTCTGGTGTCCCACAGGACTGGATCGTCAAGCAGCTGCGTCACTGCACCATCCCCATCCACCCCCTCATCCCCAACCTCATCGAGGCCTACATCAACTCCATCATTCTGCCCAGCAACAAGACGGACCGCACCAACCAACCAATCACGGAGCAGGAAATATTAGCTGCATTCAAAGACTCCGAACTTGCCCAACATTTCGTTCGCAAACCAAAGCTTGAATCAAGTAGCAAAGACGACGCCATGGAAGTGGACGCCGAAGGTCAAAGTGAAGGTCACGGGGAAGGATCGAAGAATTCCACTTCCGAGCTGCTCTTTGTCTACTACGTTCTTCTGTATCAGGACATGTTGTTAAACAACATGAAAAATATAGGTATGTGACACATCCACTTGGTTAAGGTTTGCAGGCTCTCCATTGATCCTACTTTTCCTACTTTTTCCTACTTTTTGGTATTTGCTTTACTAGTCATAATTTCAAAATTTCGTAAATTGCTGTAGAATGAGGATATCACTTGTATTATTGCAAAAGTCAGAGGTATTTTGTTTTTGTCTCATAATATATTTTTAAGTCAGCACTGGTGTCTGTCAAGTTTTAATGACGATAATCCGGTGCAGCTGAGCAGGATATAAGAAATGTTCTAAACAAATATGTTCTCAATAATATAATTTTTTGTCATTTGTTGATTTGGAATAATGTTGCAAATTGGTCAATGTCTGCCGTCCCTTAGTGATTCTTGAATCTAAATTTCGTACTTTGTTTATTGCATTTCGATATGTTGTGTTATATGGGATTCTGTTTTTCTTTCCCCCAGTAGAGGCTGTTTGTTTTTGTGCATGACGGCCTTGCACATAGTGTGTTGTGTATGAAACACGGTCATAAGTTGGTGTACACAACGACGTACGGACCCTGGTATATTTCGCCATGCTCACATCCTATTCGATGGCGAGCTATTCGCCCCCGGTGCGCGAGCAAAGTGATTGCCTCGTTATGGTAGCGAGATGGCGTGACGTTAGCCATGGCCAGTGTACTACTATAGAATAATGCAGCAGGTTTCTCTGACATTCGGTTGTCTGTCTGTGTGCAGTGTCGACGAGACGCCATGTTAAGCCATACTCGCCGGAGCTCCTGGCCCAACTTCCCGTCAAGGTGCTGCTGCAAGAGGCTCAGACAAGACAGAAGCTTTACGCCGGCCTCTTCCCGTCCTTCCTCAGGCAAGATTAACATTAAGAATAACGTCTTTATTTTTTATTCATCTGCCTTCATATGCCATTGGCCAAAGAAAACCCAAAGAACTAACATGTACGTAGTGATAATATAAAGCCTGTTTCATATGTTTCTGATTTCTGGCCACTACTAAGGAAACTATTCCAGAACATACGATAGAAGCACTTCTTTCAAATGTGCGATAGAGGAAAGCCGCTAACTTGCTAATCTGTTTTCCTTTATTTGATTTATATATTTTCTGTTTTGGCGCTATTATGTAAGCTACAACGCAATCTGTATAAGTCAAATTGACAAATATCGAGCAGCAATGTTTTTCTTTATGTAAGCAATATTTATTCAATATTTATTAACTTCGGTCGCAAATGACACCCATCCCAGCAACAAAAGCAAGACCAGGTGTCCCATGTTGACCTGACTGTGGCCTGCCTGCTGCTGCTCACCGTGTGTTTGTCCTCAGGCTGGTGGCGACCCGCTTCCCCGACCTGTGTCTGGTCGAGGACTGGCTGGACGAGAGTCTGCAGCGCTACGTCCCCGCCTCGGCCACCGTCAAACCGCCGCAGCTGCCCTGTAACCAGGACAACGTGCGCAAAGGTGAGCCACTCTCATTGGGGGTCTTGGAGACTTCTGAGTCAATATTTAATAAATTAATAATTTAGTCAATATTGAATAGTTTAGTCAATATTGAATAATTTAGTCAATATTGAATAATTTAATCAATATTGAATAATTTAGTCAATATTTAATAATTTAGTGAATATTTAATATACATCAAAATTTGCTCCACGCTCACACTGGATTTCGTATCAACCTGGAACTTATAACACTTATATAACGCTTATAACAATGTTTATGTATTGTCTTCTGGCCCCCCCCCCCTCCCCCAACTTGCCGCAGCCCTGAGTGACTTGAGCACCAACCCCACTCCGGCGCTGATCCTGTTGGGTCAGCTGGCGGCCACGCCCACCAAGGATCTGCTCCAGTACATAGACATCCTCCTGGCGCGCCTTCCGGATCTGCTGCGGCCGGACGTCCCCGTCAAGGTCCGGGATCTGGTCAAGCGGATCTGGTTCAAGCTCAACGCCGTCACGCCCAGGAAGTACGTGCGAGGGGCCTGGGACGGGGCCTTGGGTGGGGCTGGCCCTGGGGCGGGGCCTGGGGCGGGGCCTGGGGCGGGGCCTTGGGTGGGGCTGGCCCTGGGGCGGGTCCCGGGGCGGGACCGGGGCCGGGGCCGGGGCCGGGGCCTGGGGCGGGGCTTGTGCGGGGCTGGCCCTGGGGCGGGGCCTGGGGCGGGGCTTGCGCGGGGCCTGGGGCGGGGCTTGTGCGGGGCTGGCCCTGGGGCGGGACCCGGGGCGGGGCCTGGGGCGGGGCCTGGGGCGGGGCCTTGGGTGGAGCTGGCCCTGGGGCGGGGCCTGGGGCGGGGCCTGGGGCGGGGCCTGGGGCGGGGCCTTGGGTGGGGCTGGCCCTGGGGCGGGGCTTGTGCGGGGATGGCCCTAGGGCGGGACCTGGGGCGGGGCCTGGGGCGGGGCTTGTGTGGGGCGGGGCCTGGGGCGGGGCCTTGGGTGGGGCTGGCCCTGGGGCGGGGCCTGGGGCGGGGCCTGGGGCGGGGCTTGTGCGGGGATGGCCCTGGGGCGGGGCCTGGGGTGGGGCCTGGGGCGGGGCTTGTGTGGGGCGGGGCGGGGTCTGGGGTGGGGCCTGGGGCGGGGTCTGGGGTGGGGCCTGGGCGGGGCCTGGGGTGGGGCTTGTGGGGCAGGGCCTGGGGCGGGGTCTGGGGTTTGGGCTTGTGTGGGGCGGGGTCTGGGGTGGGGCTTGTGTGGGGCAGGGCCTGGGACGGGGTCTGGGGTGGGACTTGTGTGGGGCGGGGCTCGGGGCCTGGGGTGGGGCTTGTGTGGGGAAGGGCCTGGGGCGGGGTCTGGGGTGGGGCTTGTGTGGAGCAGACGACTGGAGGCGAGGGCGGGACCCCCCAGATGCTATTATATCTACAGGATGGCGTGACAATGGCCGCAAATGACATTTAACTTATGCCCCTGACTTTTTCAGTTAATGGAGAGTATGGTTAGCGCACTATGCCGCATATCTGGGGGCCCTCCCTAGTATAGTTATTAGCGCACGACACCGCAGATCTGGGGGGTTTCCCTGGTGTTGTTAGCCTCGCATGTCGTCCTCTATTCGAATCCGGGTCCGGGCTCCTGGGATTTATCATTCATTTTTCATCGTCCCTGGGAGTTGTCCTTTTAGTCCAGTTTAGCCCTTCACTAAAGAAAACGCGGCCCTAAAACACCAATTAATTTAATTTTTTAATGATAACATTAACAATATATTCAGGTGTCAACAGTTCAGTCGACGACTGAAAAGAAAACAGACTGAAGAAGAAGGTATATGTTACGCTGAACTAGTGGAAAGCGTCTGGGAGACCGTTCGCCTTGTGTATGTGTGTGTGTGAGCTGTGCTGCCAGCTGGTGGCGCTCTGGCATAACGAGTGTGCGTTGTGGCTTCAGACTGCGCGTGGAGACGGTGAACGCTCTGCGCTGTAGACAGGAGGGCGCCTTCAGCGTGACGGCCTACAGGGAGAGCGACCTCATCCAGGACCCCCTCCTCGTCCTCAGGTGTGACGACCGGGTCTTCAGGTCAGGCCTCAACCTCATCAGCGCCGTCTATACGGAGATGCGGATGCGCATTATAATTTTGTATTTATAGTGTGTTATTTTATGTATTTGTATTGTATTATTTTTTGCATCTATATTGCATCCCTTTTGGGTTCTTTGTGTGCTGAGTTCCTCAAACTAACAGATTTACAAATGAAGGTGGCGCGTTGGTATGAGAATTTTGATGACAAGCTGCGAACTGCAATTAAAAGAATTCGCCGGTAGTGAACTATATGTACTGCCACACAATACTCTAATTTGTTCCGATTTTAAAGTGTGATATAATGGGACTGTTTACTGTACGGCGCCCGACGTCTCTGACGGGTGAATTGTTGATTGACGGTTGATTGGTTAATGAATCTGTATTTTCCATGTTACAGGTGTTCTCAAGTACTGGAGATTGTCATTCGCATCTTGAGCGCATTTCTCCAGATGTCTCGCTCGCATGTGTCGGAACATATCCAGGTAACGTGCCCCATTGGTCCACCCTGACTGACAAGGCAAATCATCAAGCATGTCGTCTCTCTGTTTTTCGCCAATTGAAAAAACGGAAAGCACAGCAAGGAAAGTCGATTTTATGAAATTTAAAAAACAAAAAAGAACTATTTCAAGATTTTGAATAATTAACATCCGCTTGTGTGTTGGCAGTCGCACCCGTTGACCGACAAGTCGAGCCAAGGTCAAGGTCAAGGTCAAGGGACGCAGGCCCAGGATCGTGAGGAGCTGAAGGACGCTCTGATGGCGGCCCAGGACAGTGCCGCTGTCCAGATCCTCATCGAGTGCTGCCTGCCGCTGACCGACCAAGAAAAGGTCAGCGCCGCACACACTCATTAACAGTACATGTATAACAATAACATTTATAGTATATTTCGTACTATAGGCTGGCCTCCAGCCAAGGTACATAAACAAAACAAAAGAACAAAAACACTCATGACAGTGCATTCAAACGATATGAAAAGTGAATGCGGGAAACTTCAGTAACCACTCTGGTATTTTCCTTGACGAGGCCAGGCTTACAAATTTACAATCTATTTATGATATATGATGATCTGTTTATTTATACAATCTAATGAAACTCGAGTTAAGGATATGAACACTTATGACATTATGCACTTCAGTGGTATTTGTTAACGTGTCGCAATGCATTATGGGATACCGCACGTGACGCTGGACTATGCATGTCTATAATCGTAGTCTCGAGGTGAATAGTTCCTGTATCAGTAAACTGGTTAGTGACATTAACATGTGTCATACGAGGGACCACGTGGTCGATGTACGACCCAGAGCTCTGGAGCGGATGTGACGTCATTGACACGTGGCGTACTGGGATATTGCGTTTTGACTCTTGAAGTTGCAGATTTTGTTTAATTTCTGGAGTTCTCTCACTGTTGCAGACGGGTAACCTGTTGAACAACTTGCGAGAAGTGCAGTGTCTGATCTGCTCCCACCTCCACCAGATGTTTATTGCGGACCCCAACCTTGTGAAATTGGTTCACTTCCAGGTAAAAATACAGTATAGATGTATGTAACGTCGGTAGAAAATAAACAGGGTGATGATATATAATAGTATTGCTGATATCCGTGTAAGACGATGAATTTGCAGATTTAGTTGCGGTTATATCGAGTTGTAATGCGGTATTGCGCTTATGACTGAAGCCTAGCTGTGACCGACACAGCTTGCCGCAGGTCGTCACATGTGTGACCGATGGTTTGGTCTTGATCATTACTCGCTGGTCTCCTGACGTTTTGTGTCAGAGCCCGCCGTGGTGGACCACTCCATCTCGCACGAGACGCGCCCATCCATTCTTATGGGCCGCCACATCCTCTCAAAAATGTATATCGATGCCGCAAGCCTTCAAGTCTATTTAACCGACAGGAGTGTATGCACTGTGTATTGCTGTGAGCACGTGACCTTCCACCTCTAGTATACGCGCGTCTCTCCCGCAGGGTTACCCGAGCGAACTCCTGGCGGTGACAGTTCCCGGCATCCCGTCCATGCACATCTGTCTGGACTTCATCCCGGAACTGCTGGGGCAGCCCAGCACGGGGCAACAGGTACGTGGTCGCCATGGTAACGATGGAGATGCGCAGGCTGCCACGGCGTTATAGTAATCACGCAGGAAGCCACAATTCATCCCTTCATACTTTATCCTTCCAGGAGTGGCTTTGCCCAGTTTAGCCCTATGTGTCAAAGAATGCGGCTTTAAATCAATTCATATAATTTCCAGTATACGTTTACCCTTCACCCCCACCCCCCCCCCCCCCCCACTCACGCCCGGCTACCAACCCAAGCAGTCGTTACAACTATTGCATTTAAAGTTGCATATCGAGCTCTTTCCCGCCAAAACTTAAGAAGTCAAAATACAAATAACAATCAGTCCTTGAATCTTCCAAGATTGCTTTTGTCTATATTTCACGCATACCAGATGCCAAACGAAATGGAGTCTCTTAGCCTTGCCCGTGATATCAATTTACCACAGGTTTTTAGTGGTAAACGTCATCACTTTGTGTGCCTCGCGATGCTTTTTATAATTAGCAGTGCAGTGACAGACTTCTGTGGTGTCCTGGCATAGACACCTTTGCCACATCACAGCCGAAACGGCGATGTTTATTAGGTTTTTGAATTTATAGAATGAAACAATATATATGTCGGCTGGGCTTAGTTTGGGCGGGAAAGAGCTAGATATGCAACTTTAACCAGATGTGGTAATCAACGCAAGTCACGGAATTTAAAGTCACTTTATCGTTTAACTGTGTCGTTTTTCTTTATCTCGCATTGTGAGCCGCCACCTTCACACAGTCTGGGATGTGCTTACTGTTTTCAGATATTCGCCATTGAGTTGGTGTCCTACCTGTCCCTGCAGTACTCGCTGCCAAAGTCCATGGCCGTGGCCAAGCTGGCCGTCAACGTCATGGCGACCCTGCTCGGAGGTCAGTCAGTCAGTCAGTCAGTCTCGAAGCCTAAAGTAGGCATGGTAGTTGTTCTTTCTGGTGCCAATAGAAAAACCACGTTTTATTTGCTTGGCGACTGAAAAGTTAACTCCAAAGTGTATGTCACCGGAAATTTATGCATTGGGAGTAAGTTCAATGGGGTTGTCACGCACTGAAAATTAGACTCGGATATTTGATATAATGCATTAAGAGTAACTTCAATGTGGCTATATAACATGGACTCCTAAGTTGTTGTTTAGCAGGTAAATGAAGTGTTATTGTTAACATTAGCCACGATATACAAATATGTCCGAACCATCCGGTGTTTGTGACTGGACTCCATGTCCTTAGTGGGACCTTTATAGCTCGTGTCGCTACTGACTGGACAGACCCTCCATTTCTGCCTCCATGAAGCTGTGGATTCATATACATCGTTAGCTTGGGCAACTCGTTGGCGCGGTTTCGCTCGTCTGTGTATAAAGGTGACTTAAAGCACCAATCCACGTGTCAGTTTCCCGTGGTTTCACTGATACACGATATGCAGCCGGTTTGTATGTTTGGTTTTCAGTGTTGCCTAGCGACACGCGCCCAGACTTCTTCCTGCCCACGCTTCCCGCGCTCCAGAGGATTTCGCGCGCTTTCCCTCCACTGTCAGACGACATCATCTCGTTCCTCATGCAGCTCGGGCGCGTGTGTCACTCCCACATCGCCAGTGTCACCAACCGACGCGACATCGGCGGTAAGTCGTGTGTCACTCCCACATCGCCAGTGTCACCAACCGACGCGACATCGGTGGTAGGTGTCGTGTGTCACTCCCAGTGTCACCAACCGACGGGACATCGGCGGTAAGTGTCGTGTGTCACTCCCACATCGCCAGTGTCACCAACCGACGCGACATTGGCGGTAAGTGTCGTGTGTCACTCCCACATCGCCAGTGTCACCAACCGATGCGACATCGGCGGTAAGTGTCGTGTGTCACTCCCAGTGTCACCAACCGACGCGACATCGGCGGTAAGTGTCGTGTCACTCCCAGTGTCACCAACCGACGCGACATCGGCGGTAAGTCGTGTGTCACTCCCACATCGCCAGTGTCACCAACCGACGCGACATCGGCGGTAAGTGTCGTGTGTCACTCCCACATCGCCAGTGTCACCAACCGACGGGACATCGGCGGTAAGTTTCGTGTGTCACTCCCACATCGCCAGTGTCACCAACCGACGGGACATCGGCGGTAAGTTTCGTGTGTCACTCCCACATCGCCAGTGTCACCAACCGACGGGACATCGGTGGTAAGTGTCGTGTGTCACTCCCACATCGCCAGTGTCACCAACCGATGCGACATCGGCGGTAAGTGTCTTGTGTCACTCCCAGTGTCACCAACCGACGCGACATCGGCGGTAAGTGTCGTGTGTCACTCCCAGTTTCACTAACCGACGCGACATCGGCGGTAAGTGTCGTGTGTCACTCCCAGTGTCACCAACCGACGCGAGATCGGCGGTAAGTGTCGTGTGTCACTCTAACGAAATTGCAACTCGCCAGAATTCGTGTCTCTCTATACTGCTCAAGTTGTGAATATTATATATTATTATAAAAATAATAATTGAAATATGTAAGTTCTAATAACTGTGATATCAGTGACGATGTTACACTTGCTAGTTGTGAGTGCTGTAAAACTAAATGCCCAGGCGGGATTGTAGATACAATTATTATTAATCATTAATCTTTTTAACCGTGAAATATTGCTGTTGGCTTATTAATTGTCAAATGTTTTATGAACGGCATTCCGCAAAGTTAGTTCTGTGCTGCAGACGGCGAGTGCCTGGGTGTGTGCCTGGACCAGCTGTCGACCCCCGGGGCCGGCTCCATGGGCCCCTCCCCCCAGGACCGGGTCTCCCCCACCGACAAGGCCATGACCAGCCTCACCAAGTACACCCAGCTCAGTGGCGCCATACAGCGGACATTCTCGGAACTAGTCCGATCCACCGCATCGCTCAGGCACCAACTCTCGTCCTGAACAACAAAACATGCGTGACTTCGGCGAGAGGTCGCACCGATGAGGTCTAAATGCGGGAAGCGAGTGTGAGAATTCCGCGAACAATGTCAGCGGGATTTCAGTTTCTGCTGTCGACTACGTCACTGCCAATGCGTCTACAACGGCGCCACCTGGTGCATGATTCACTTGGAGAGTGATCTTCTCAATCAATGGCATGCGTATGAAATAGGAAAAACAAACATGTAGCGTGGACCAGGTATCACTAGTGTGATAGACACACTGGCGAGCCAAGTGTTCAGTGTGGTATATCAGCACTGGAGTCCGTCCCAGCCTGCCGCCCCATGCTGGGCGGGCGTGGAGAGGCCTCGAGTGCGTGGTGTGTGCGAGCCTGGGCCACACGGACACGGTGTACAGACACGATGTACGGACCACGGAGAGCTATCACAGATGGGATGCCCTCCCACTATGGACGTCACGTACCGAGTCACCGTGAGAGAAATAAATACTATGAACACAAGTATTTGATGACTTTATTAATGTATCTGTGTTCAGTTGTAGATGACCTTGACCCTGTATGGAACACGTGACCTTGACATACGTCGTCACTGCCCCATCAGGTGTCCCTTTCCTTAGTCTCCATGAACCTGTAACTTGCAGCCGTACCTGATTGGTGCAGGTCGCGTACTACACATCTTCGCTGTGCACATGAGCGATTAAGCGCACTTGATCTGTTTAACAAAATACACGTCCATGTATGATAGGTAAAATATGAGCGGAATCAATCCAACGGCTGCGGAGTTGAAATGAAGCTAAAAGACGTTTTCAGTCGTACCTGACGTCATTTCCGCCACTGTCTCCTATTGTCTAAAAAGGACTATGTAATGGTTAGCGCGCAACACCGCAGAATAGATCGTGGGACCGGGTGCCTTATCAACTTGTCCTGTATGCGGCATGACTAGCAATGCACGCCGACTCTTTGGGGAGGCTAGTCTCGCAGAGGTGTGTTTCCGTTGACACTCCGGCCAATATGGACGATTCTTTCGCGCGGCTGTGTTTGCTACTTATGGCTTTGTTCAGTCGATATTCTAAGAGGTAGGGTAATATTTTGCAGCAAAAACAGGCTGCTTTACTCATTGCATTATCCGCACTTGACATGTGATCATTGGGAATGCTGAGTGGTTACCTGACCACAGCACATTGGAGCCTCAGGAATAGCAATCACTGACGCCATGTCACTTTTGTTCTTATAGCACATTTGCTACCAGATTGATTTTTGGCTCTGATAGAACACGACCCATTTGATGACCGCCGTACTACTTCAGGTTGCTGGGCATGCGAACACCAATATCGATAAATATATACCGATATTTTGTTTATTTTGGAATCAAGCGTGTATATATAGCTGAGAAAGGGGGGGAGGTGGGGTGGGCAGGTATGCATATTGCACAAGTCGGTGGGTTGTCAACCCGTTTGATACAGTAATAAGTCTTAATTACTGGTAAATGTGATTCGTCACAATTTATTTCACATCGCCCTGTTGTTAGTAAATCGCGTCACAGGAAAATTCTGCGCGATAAACAGAAAACGTTCGCTTTGGATCGCAATACGGTACGACGTGAACTTGGGGGCTCAAGGACACGAATTATTGCCAACGGGCAGTGGCGATGGTTTGCGGTGAAACAATTGTTCTAATTACCGAAAGCGAGCAGTCCCGCATCATAATATTACAATCTAGACGACGATTTTTTTAAATAAATGCTGATATCCGTTAATAATCGACATCAACATTCATGCCTTTATATTCTGAAAACTTGTTGACTTTTGCTCCATCATAATACTTGATATCCTCAGGGTTTTTCGTAATCTATTGACCATTTCAACATTGACTGCATTCATGGTTTTATTCATATCTACTTGACCCTTTTTCATGTTTGCAATTGCTTTATCTTCAATATCACATGTATTAATTTTCAGGGTTCTAGTATTGACTGCTGAGTTATTTAAATTGAAGAACCAGTATGGCACGGTGTAGCCTTACAGGCTGAAAGTGCCGTTAAACCCTAATCAAATCAACCGTTAATAATCGATGCACAATATTTATCAAAAATGCTATAATGATTTGCACTATTCAGAATATGCTACTATTTGCAATTGATGATTAATTGCTTAGTGGATTCGCCCCCCGCAACAAATGGCCTGCTGCTTTCTGGGAATGAAAATAGTTCACGGTGACCATTATCATTCAATAGCGTGGTTGTTTCGCGGCGGCGCCGTGAGCGTTCGCGATACGGAAATTGGCCCGACAAACATGAAAGGACGCTACTTGAGAGCTGGCACTGTAGGAAATCTCGTCTGTTACACGTGCACGTCCCCCGGATGTACGAACTCTCGCGGAGTCCCGTTGAACGTTTTTGCCACTTTACTGTCTACATTGAGTGCATGATTCGCATGGACATGTGTCTGGCCTTACAAATAAAATAAAAATCAATGACAGGAAATGATAAAGTGGGAAAACTGCCAGACCTATTTCCTTCCCCATCCTGGGTCGTCAGTATTAACACTACTGAGTCCCACTCATACAAGGGCTTATGGAGCATTCGGACAGTAGGGCCCCCTCACTACCCCACCCTCCTTTAGGCAACCTCCCTTACAAGCACTTTACTTATTTTTGTATATATGCTACGTATTCGAGTGATTTGCATACATGCACAGTCCGCCTGTCCAGGATTTGCAATTTAGATTATACAAGACCGCAACACCGTTCAGTTCCTGACAAAATTCAACCTCTCACTCGCTAGGTGGAGCTTCGTTCCTCCGCTCAGACCGCTGCCTACTGCCGACCCGGGCCAAATTTCAAAATTCTTGATAACACGGCGAAATCAATTATAAAACTTTTTTTCCAAAATAATCCTTTTCAAGCATGAAACGTCAAAATAAAACAACGCGCCTTGTGTCTCTAAGGGCTCAAAAAACTTAATCCACCATTTAAAAAAAGTAACCACTGAGATGGAACTCTTTCCTTTGTTCACCTGATACCGTGTGTTATTGGGCATAGGCTGGGTCTCCAGGATTGATTTGTATAAATGCGCGGCGCATTTGTCCTGCTAATTAACTTGGAACGCATTAACGAAAGTGCGAATGCATTGAGGAAGTAGCCGACAATAGAGCTACTTAAACGGAAGTTGCAGGTAGAGAGTAGACAAAAAATAGTTATTTGTCCCTGATATTCGCGTTTCTCCCGTGGTCGCATAAATAGATGCCGAGCAAGGGTCTGGTGTCTGCTCCCGCACACCAGGACCACCACCACCACCACCACCACCACCAGCAGCAGCAGCATCACCGCCACCACCACCACCAGCATCACCACCACCACCAGCACCACCATCTGCAGTGAAGTGCGTGGTGGCCATAGTTTATTTACATTGTACACCTCCCCCCATCTGTCACTATGTCTTCTTGTTTTCAAAGCAATTAGGTGTTATAATGATTTTGTTGTACGACTAAATGTCAGAAATTCATGGTCGTACATTGAGAAGGAGTGTGTATCTTGTCATGAGCGTGTTTGCTCATATAAAGTCTACACCCCCCCCCCCCCCCCTCCCTGGTCCAACACACATACACGTGTTGTCGTGTGTTGTCCATTAATACCTGCCTGTGTTATAGACGTGACGTCACAGGCAACACTGACGGCTTCGTCCTTCGGGGTTCGCTCCGCCAACAAACTTGGCACACAATTCTCCGCCATTGCGGGAGAGATTGATAATTAACCATGTAGCTCATGTAATATTGACGTGGACAGTTTCTATGTACGCTTTGTGCTGCGATCGACCGCCACTAAAAGGCATATTGTGGAATAATCAGCCCTTTATTCTTGCTTCATTAGATTCGGCGTTCATCGCGTCCAGGGGTGACCCATAGGCCTACGCTAGCCGATACCAGGGCTTGTCCAGGGGTGACCAATAGACCTACGCTAGCTGATACCGGGGCTTGTCCAGGGCTGACCAATAGACCTACGCTAGCCGACACCGGGGCTTGTCCAGGGGTGACCAATAGACCTACGCTAGCCGATACCAGGGCTTGTCCAGGGGTGACCAATAGGCCTACGCTAGCTGATACCGGGGCTTGTCCAGGGCTGACCAATAGGCCTACGCTAGCCGACACCGGGGCTTGTCTAGGGCTGACCAATAGACCTACGCTAGCCGACACCGGGGCTTGTCCAGGGGTGACCCATAGGCCTACGCTAGCCGATACCAGGGCTTGTCCAGGGGTGACCAATAGACCTACGCTAGCTGATACCGGGGCTTGTCCAGGGCTGACCAATAGACCTACGCTAGCCGACATCGGGGCTTGTCCAGGGCTGACCAATAGACCTACGCTAGCCGACACCGGGGCTTGTCTAGGGCTGACCAATAGGCCTACGCTAGCCGATACCAGGGCTTGTCCAGGGGTGACCAATAGGCCTACGCTAGCTGATACCGGGGCTTGTCCAGGGCTGACCAATAGACCTACGCTAGCCGACATCGGGGCTTGTCCAGGGCTGACCAATAGACCTACGCTAGCCGACACCGGGGCTTGTCTAGGGCTGACCAATAGACCTACGCTAGCTGACACCGGGGCTTGTCTAGGGCTGACCAATAGACCTACGCTAGCTGACACCGGGGCTTGTCTAGGGCTGACCAATAGACCTACGCTAGCCGACACCGGGGCTTGTCCAGAGGTGACCAATAGACCTACGCTAGCCGATACCGGGGCTTGTCCAGGGGTGACCAATATACCTACGCTAGCCGACACCGGGGTTTGTCTAGG
This sequence comes from Arenicola marina, assembly GCA_964019135.1. Lineage (NCBI taxonomy): Eukaryota > Metazoa > Annelida > Polychaeta > Arenicolidae > Arenicola > Arenicola marina. The sequence continues at coordinate 33,262,287 of OZ025258.1, forward strand.
GCTGACCAATAGACCTACGCTAGCCGACACCGGGGCTTGTCTAGGGCTGACCAATAGACCTACGCTAGCCGACACCGGGGCTTGTCCAGGGGTGACCAATAGACCTACGCTAGCCGATACCGGGGCTTGTCCAGGGGTGACCAATAGACCTACGCTAGCCGATACCGGGGTTTGTCTAGGGCTGACCAATAGACCTACGCTAGCCGACACCGGGGCTTGTCCAGGGCTGACCAATAGACCTACGCTAGCGGACACCGGGGCTTGTCTAGGGCTGACCAATAGACCTACGCTAGCCGATGCCAGGGCTTGTCTAGGAGTGACCAATAAGCCTACGCTAGCCGATACGGGGGCTTGTCCATAGTGACCAATAGACCTACGCTAGCCGATGCCAGGGCTTGTCTAGGAGTGAGCAATAAGCCTACGCTAGCCGACACCGGGGCTTGTCCATTGTGAGCAATAGACCTACGCTAGCCGATACGGGGGCTTGTCCATAGTGACCAATAGACCTACGCTAGCCGATGCCAGGGCTTGTCTAGGAGTGAGCAATAAGCCTACGCTAGCCGACACCGGGGTTTGTCCATTGTGAGCAATAGTCCCGCACTAGCCGATACCGGGCTTGTCCAGGGGTGACCAATAGGCCTACGCTAGCCGATACCGGGGGTTGCCCAGGTGTGACCAATAGGCCTACGCTAGCCGATACCGGGGTTTGTCCAGAAGTGACCAATAGGTCTACCTAACCTAACCTGAAATTGGATGGGAAAAACTTTTCGTGCGAATTTAAATTGTCAAACTGGCCTTCGTGGCCCCATACGATCACCCATGAACATAATGCTTTCGTATGAACGTAATACGTAATACTCTGCTTGCTTCTTCGACGAAATATATTGCAACTAGTATTTGGATCAGAACGTACGTGTAATAAAAGATTACTTCTAATCTGCCACCCAGGTCTGCAATTCATTGATATACGAATCAAACAAGAAAGTTGCAATCCTAACCGATATGACAAGTGTACCAACAAAAGTAGATTACCACAACGGCGGATCGTGGGGCAAGACGTAGGGTGGCCGTGGGTGGGGAGGGGGGGGGGGCTGCTAATACAGGTATTATTGGACTGACCTTGTCGGAAATAACGATGACGAGAGGTGATTTCCATGGTCACATCCCACGGGCCTACAGGCTTTATGACAATTTGAAACAGTCCTATTTACGTTGCTAGAATTATACTACCGGGCGGGATATTTATCGCAATATATGTCCTAGTATTCTAGTTCTAGTATAAGAGTACTGGAAGGATGCACCTTCCGTAGAAATTACAATTGCATCGGAGGTGTTTATTGCTGTGCCGTGCGTACTAGCTGGTTTCGCAAGGAGTAGGCCTACGTCTTCCCTGCTATATACCAAACTGGTTATATTTAACGTTATATTATAGACGGAACACCGACCCTCTCACACAAAAGAAATGGTTACATTGATAGCGGGCGAATCGAAGGATTTACTGGCATCTTCCATGGCTAACCTTTCATGAAATACGTCAATACTGGGATATGAGCCTGGGGCCGGAGATGCATTGTGGGTTAAAGTGCTCTCTGTCCCCGTCCCGCATCACGCCACTCTTTCTGTCGGTAAACACTTAACTGAGAAAATAGTCCGGGGCGACTGGAATCGAATCCCCAGATGAAGCCTGCCAGTCAGGCTTACCCACCAATCGATGCCTTCGTTACAACGGCTGGGAGGAGGGTATTGCGGCAGCTCGTGTCACATATCCCGTCGGATAGCAACGCGGAAGGTTTTGGCGGTGAACAAAAGGACTTGTTGCGCATGAATACAACAATGAACCGACGGGGCTATTCACGCACCTGACCGCCTCAGGCTTTGTTTCTACATATAAGAATACCCATCAAAGTAAGAGGCTATGGTGCACGTAGCATGTTGTTGACCCCCGGAAGCCTACGGAGAGGGTGACTCACCCGACCCGACACCATTTCACCTGTTACTCTGATTAGCGATCCCCCGTCTTAGGGTAGCAACGTATATCCCGACCATCTGCAATATATTTATGCCCTTTCCAGAGGGCACGTGGTGGATATGTTACCCCCTGTCGCAGGAGAGTAACATATACCTCTCGGATGATCACAGTGTGTATGTACAAAGATGCCATTTTTTCTGATTTATTTTATATCCCACGGCATCCTTTTTCCTTTTTATTTAAAGAACAATGTTAAGCCAAGAAAAGTGCAGATATTTTATATCACGACCTTTTTCGATGACAAAGGTACAACATATGGCGTACAACCCTCCCCTACCCCCTCCACCCCCTCCACCCCACACACTGCCTCACCCGTTCTGTATCCCAGCTTGATTACCAGGGAAGAAGTATAAACGGCATGCCATAACTCTATTCAGGACATGTACAAGTCGAAAAGCCTGATTATTTATAGTTGCGGAAGTTAAAGCGCATGTCGCATGGAACAACCAGGATATTGAGTGGTCGGTTAGAGACATGGAATGCCTGTGGTAATCATACAACCAGGGAACGTCTCCCTAAAAGGGCACATGTCCGAAACATCCATTATAAAGGCATCAATGCTGTTTACGGCTATCTATGGGATATAGTTTGGCGCCCGTTCGGCTTAGTTTCTCTGCAGCCTACCTTGAGGCGAAGGAAAGCTCCCGCTAACCTCTTTGGAAGACAATAGATAAGACCAGGGTGATGGAATCAATGCAAAGGCTCTCGGAGACTGTCACGTGATTGGCATGTCTGCTTCGCGGTACGACCTTGTCAAAAAGTCGATGCCTCTTGTGCGGGGCAAACAAGGTCCTTGGCATTGTGGGACATCCATCACCTATTGAATGGTGATTGCATTCGTCAGGACTGATAACGAAGTGCCATGTCATTCAACGTCTTACCGGTCTCTGCTTTGTCAAACAGCTTCCTTTGATAGCGCAGAGCTAGGCGAGAAATATGAGGGGTGGGGAGTGGGATGGGAATGGGAATCAACATTTCTCCGGAAAACTAGCATAATCTTGATTTCAATCCATAATCGGATGCAAAAACAATAGAAAAGGCACTTGTTTTCTTCACGAAAGCTGAGCTGGTTGATCGACTAATAGCGACGGTTCTTGAATTACTATGCAGTTGAGTCACGATCTCACAACACTTGAAGCTGATCACAGTCATCTGCCATTTACATAATATCTTTCACTACGTCATCTCGCGATCTCGGGAGCTTGCCGAATTGATCTGGCCGTCTCGCCTTCCACTCTGGAACAGCTTGCTCGCGATCTCGCCTTCTTCGATCTCATCTCGCGCTTGCTTGCGATGTCGCCTTGCGTCTCGTGCTTGTTCGCGATCTCGGAATCCCCTTCGTGCCAACTGAAACGGAGAGTGGCAAAAATATGCCACAATATTTTCACATGCTTTCATACATTTTCTGGTTACATTTTCTGGTTACGTTAGTTAATTTTAAATTCTCAACAATCGTTATTACACTTTATTTGAAATGCCACAAACGACATTAGTACCCATATAGTGAACGCCTGAGCAGCTTTAAATATATACTCCACGGTGTCAGTGACATAGTGATAGCATGTCGAGATCAATCAGGTGTTAGTCTGCGTTCACTCTAGTAATGGGAGGGGGGGGGGGGAGACAAGGGGGCTTCACGTTCGGCATTTTACGTCATTTGGGAACAGTGGAAGATTTTCCTCTTGATTCGGAAATTTCCTCGACTTTCGACCCTGATTGACAAATGTAATTCTTCGAGAATTGAGAAAGTCGCGTCCTGAACTACTTTAATTGGGAAGACGCATTTCACCGACCCTCGTGATCAAAAAGAACCTGATCATTTATCGACCTGGATCCGCCCCTGTTTAAGGTATCTGTCCACTATTTAGTAGTAGGCAGTAATATCTCCGTGATTCGGGATAACGGTTTAGCTACATTCGTGCACCGATAACGACTTGGTATTATTTCGTGATTCCGGAACACGACCCTCTTCAGTGATTCGGTACAGAAATAGTTGCGCCTGTAAAGTAAGGTTTGCATGTCTCAAAACCGCTTCGAAACAAGCCAAGAAATGAGATTCTCTCTCTTGAATCATCAGACGTGAGCCTCTCAAAGAAGGTCAGGGAATAGCATTCACGAGGCATATAATTCAGGAATGAAGCTTATAGTTACTATTTCAACCAGAAATAAACATTGGACGAGAGGGAACGCACAGACATCAGAGAGGCCCCTCCAATCAGATGTATTTTGACATGTAATGCCAGATATCATACCGCAATAGCAAAGCCAACATTATCAAATCTAGTTCACAATTAGGATTTCCATCAGGTATGTCATGAAACCACGTCAATCGCAGATCTACTGTTGTGGCCATGTCCTACCTCTCCTCCCCGCTCTCCGTCTCCTGCCATCAACCTCCCTCCCTTTAATACCCAACTCCCCCCGCCCCTCCGCTCTCATCCAACCCACACGCACACACGTAGATGACCCCTGTGTCTCAATCATTCAACCGTAGCCATAGGAGTCCGATAGCTCCTCCTATATCTGTCTCCCCCACCCCACCCCACCCCACCTCCCCCCGCCGTCACCCAGACGGTTCGCTCTGGGTCGATCTCCTCCCCCCCCACTTTCCCCCGCCGTCACCCAGTCGGTTCGCTCTGGTCTCCCCCCCCCCACTTTCTTCCACTCGCCCTCCCTACGGCCCCCTCCCTCCCCACCCCCGTCCCCCCACCCCCGGCTCGGTCTGGCTGTGGGCTGTGAGTCTCGCCTGAGCGAGTTTCCGCGGCCAGCTCATTGGCGGGCAGGGAGTGTGTTTCTCCACACCGTGACCCGAGTCACGTGACGGTGAATTTATTATTCCCCCAGCTTGTGGTGACACCAGACGATGAACTTCTTAGCTGTGAAACTTCTACACAGTTGTTCTGGTTCTGGTTAAGATTCTTCTCAAGAAAGTTGTGCAACACAACACGCCTGAAAGTTATCGTATTGTTTTTTATACCTCGCACTGAAGCTGTGATTTCCATGCCGTGGATATAACTATGTCTTTATGTAGCCACCTAGTGACACTTTCCAAAGTATTTCAGGTGACGATACTCCGGAAGTAAACACGACAGTCAAGGTATGTATAGTTTGCTGTGCAGTTTCCGGTCACGAAGTGTTTGTTCGGATGGAGAAAACTTTTTGCAACAAGTGTATGAACTAGCTGATGGTTCCAGTACTTTGTCATACATAGTTGTTGGACGCTGTTACCTTTGAGGTGATCACGAATATTATTGACTGCCTCAAATACATTGTTTATGACCGGGAATTTATTGGCGATGACATCGAATACATTGTTTATGACCGGGAATTTATTGGCCATGACATCGAATACATTGTTTATGACAGGGAATTTATTGGCGATGACATCGAATACATTGTATATGGCCGGGAATGTATTGGCGATGACATCGAATACATTGTTTATGGCAGGGAATTTATTAGCGATGACATCGAATACATTGTTTATGGCCGGGAATTTATTGGCGATGACATCGAATACATTGTTTATGGCCGGGAATTTATTGGCAATGACATCAAATACATTGTTTATGACAGGGAATTTATTGCCGATGACATCGAATACATTGTTTATGACAGGGAATTTATTGCCGATGACATCGAATACATTGTATATGGCCGGGAATGTATTGGCGATGACATCGAATACATTGTTTATGGCAGGGAATTTATTAGCGATGACATCGAATACATTGTGTATTGCCGGGAATTTATTGGCGATGACATCGAATACATTGTTTATGACAGGGAATTTATTGGCGATGACATCCAATACATTGTTTATGACAGGGAATATATTGGCAATGACATCGAATACATTGTTTATGACGGAATATATTGGCTATGGCATCGAATACATTGTTTACAGTGGAAAATACATAGTTGATAAACGCGAATACGTTGTTGGTGGTCGTGAATTAATTGTTGAATGCATCGAATATATTGTTATGGGTTCGAATACATTGTCTATGACCTCGATACATTGTTGACTGCCTTGAATACGTTGTTGACTGCCTTGAATACGTAGTCTGTGGCCTGTAATTCTATACATACGTGATATGAGTAAGTGAGGTAAACAACACATCATTTATCGTGCACAACATGTGACCTATCGCCGTTCGCTGGTACGGATGCACGTCACATGTAGTTTGAAACGTTTTGAACATAAACATAATTGTTTGATAAATGACATGGACACTAATGAAGATTTTGCGTGTCTTTTCAGATGAGCTGCGAACACACAAACTCGAGTTACTGGTCAGCCATAGCAACAACTATCGTTGCTACCGTCATTTTTGCCATAGTTGGAAACACAAATGCTTTAGGTAAACGAAAGGAAGAGCATAAGATGTAGACGGCACCACGCTTAAATCTTGTCGATATCTCTCTTCGTCGGTTTGATTTAAATGTGTTGGTGACACAACTTGTTTGAGCTCAAAGTTAGCTTCGTTTATGGAAGATAAACAAATAAAAATGTGTTTAATTATGAATTTACAGTCTTTATGCCACTAAATCACTATAAACGCTTTTCGTTGAGTTCAAGCCAAGGAGCAGAGAGTCCATGTAAAAGCATATGCATTTGTATTCTTTGACGTTACTTTCCTCGATCCCAGAAATAAATGGGTAGGTGAAAAAGTGAATGCCAAAAATATTCTACTATTTGGGGCGTTATAACTAATATAAGCGATTAAGCACAAACGAAAAGAATAATATAAGCTGAAGTTGTTTTGGCGTGGCACCAACTGGTTAAGTACATCTTGAATGTGTGTGATATCTATATGCGTAATCATTAAATTATATATTTACATTAAAACAGATATTATTAATATTGCGAAGATGTGCATCTCCATCGTGCGTAAATCAAAAGAGGAAAAGAAAATCGCATTTCACGATAAGCTGTACTGGTGAAAATGTATCTGCAAATAATGTAAAAATAAAATGTTATCTTTCTAGAACTGACATCAAATGCTCCCGATGGGCAGATTCAGCAGGTAAGCAGACATGCCGTACGATCATGTATGTTTATCATATGGGGATTAATGACAAAAAACTACTTTTGTCAGTTAATAGAAGATAAGTCTCTTCTACTACTGTGTTTAGGGAAAGGTCAACATAATCCAAGTTGTTGCTGCCGAACGACTATTACTATCCATTTTTTGATATCTATTTAGACATATGTGTTCCGTCAAATTAAAAAAATTGAAACATTGAAATGAAAGGTCCTCATTTACATTGAAAACAGCTGTAGCATTTGGCTAAAATTGTCGTGACAAACCTGCCAGAAAATGCATTTTGCGTATAGCAGTTAACCGTAAGTTCCAGTTTCGTGCACTACGTAACAGATGTGTGTGTACTTCACCGTTCTTTCACGATATTTAGGGATGTTGGGCTCGAGTCAATAAATTCAGTTATAATTAAGTGTTATAATTAAGAATAGATCATTCTTGCATTGATCAGGCCATAATATGTAACAAACTTAGATCCTGACATGGTTTCGGCGGAAAACAACTGTTTGAATAGCTCTATGTGTAAATATAGAGTATTCATCATTCATCAGTATTCATGAGTATTCATGATGTTTTTTATTGTTGTAAACCCTTGACTAGATTTTTATTTTCCCTTCTTGCCGCTTTAGTCATACTGAGAACAATCTATGTGTTGAATATCCACTTCATTGGATGAAAATCAGTAACTGAGGTAACGGCGTAATTGATGTGTCTACTGATTTTCTGGATATAAAAAAAAATATAATTAATTATTTTATTAATTCCAGAAATCTGTGCATAGTTTCGACAGGAAGACCCTCATCGTGTTGAGCGTGACTCTGCCCCTGGGCATTATCATCGGCGTGCTGTGGTGTTATTGCATGTCTGCAATGCTCAAACTCCGTCAGGGAGACCAAATCAAGAAAGCGCGCTTGACGGCGCCGACCGGAGATTACGGTAATAACAGACGACAAGGACGCTCCCAAGGAAGGTCAAGGCCGATGCCTCGGTCACATTCCCCAACGCCGTCAACCGCTTCGTCTATCTGATGTTACATTATACCTGGTAATCGTTATTTATTTTTAATCCGCCATATCGCAAATGTTGTAGCTAAATCTGCAAATGAATCTAAATGTCTCGGTTGAATATTTTTCAACTTGGCCTCTTAGTCGCGTATGTGTACGAAAGGACAAAGGCTGATCAAAGACATAGCCCAGTTTAAGTTTGCCGTTAAGACGAAAGAAAGCAATGCTGTCAACATTACGCTGTCACGAATATCACCATGATATTATTAAGAGCATTATTTCTTTCGCCATGTCTGTTAATAGACTATATTTGTACAAATCAAGTTCCATATTACTATATACACTATTGGGCGACAAGTTAGTGGTGTGGAAGGAATAGGGGTGTTATTATCTGTATGTACTGGATATCGCCAGTGCAAGTCTTATCATGTGAACATATAACTTTGTACCTTGCATTTACCAACCTTCCCCTGGTCTGGGCACTGGCAGTGGGATTAAATCCTTACCTTCGCACGGTTAGTTGGGCTACGTGGTGAGATTGGTGTGTCATGCCACCGCTGTGCATATAGGCTATAGACTAACACTGGATAACGAATGATCCCCTGACCCCGCCCCCCCCCTCACCCTCCACCACCACCAGCAGCAGCATCCCCCCGGGAACCGGGTGATCGTCGGTGGTTGATGACAGGCAGTGATAATATGGTAGATATCTTTATCATTTTCGAGGCCATCAGACCCACAGGACATGTACATTTATGACTTATAACTTGGTAACACTGGTCCAAGTAAACACGCTTGGATTATTTTAGTGGGTAAAATTAAGTGCTGGATTGGACATTCAGTTTTCTTACGTAAAGCTCTCCAGAAATAGATTGATAAATGTTGATGCATTTTTGAATGATGTTTTTCGCATGCGGGCTCTGCCAACAAGAGGAGGATCGCTTCATATAGTTTGCCTCCTCTTGTCGATTTAGTTGTGATCTTTAAATCTCTAAATCTAAATGATCAATGCTTATTTTCGTCTAAGGACTCCCCAACGAGGCGTACGTCAAGGCCATTGGTAGCCATGTTGCTGCGTAAAGTAACGTATTTCACCGAAACCCAGTTCTCGGAGTGGAAAGATTAGGGTCTCGTTCAGAAGCCACGGGCATTGGTTTATTAATTATGTCACAAATGGCCTGTCATTGACTTACTTGTACTTTAACACTCTGCAAGCAGAGAAAGCTCGTTACTCACATCACCTCTGCTCCACTTAACGCCAACCTCGTGGTTGACCTCAACGATGCTGGGGTCACGAATGGTTTTGGAAGGTTGTTCTCGTGGAATTTGGTCTACGCCGCAGAATTTGAAAATACAGACATTCCCTTTGTCGTACAATCACAACAAAAGAGTTCAGCAAAAAAATATTGCAAAATATCATGGGGTCAAACGTTTCACTCTTGTGATCTAGATCGAACTCGAAAACATATCTCGAAAGTAACAAGATTTCCAATTAATCAGAATCGAATGAATTCATCTGGTACGGTCCCAGTAGCACAGTAAATGCTAACAGTTGTACGTCACAATATATCTTCGATTAGCTTTCCAATTTTCGCAATTTAAAGGTTAATTCGTATGGTTAGATTTGACGTAGGGCAGAGGGGACATCGGTACTTTAAATCTTAAAAATGAGGCCCCGTCGGTTGAGTGGCGACAGCTCAGCGCGAGAAACGCCACCCTGCGGTAGAGTTTTTGCATTTGATTGATGTCATGATTTACTGAAATATTGGTGTGCTTTAAAAATAAAATTGATCTTTTGGAGTTTATATTTGTTGGGCAAGTGTGTTAATTGGGATATTATTGGGGCCTACAAGTCACACAAAGATAATGGCTGACGTATTATCATAATCTACTGGTCGTCATGGCAATGCTACTCATTCGCAACCGGGTCATCCAGTTTGCTACCAACATCAGTCGCAAAGCCGTTGGAGGGGTTTCCCCGTGGCCTAGTGGGTAGCGTGTTCGGCTATTGTCAAGTATGGTCCGCTAGGCCGAGTGTGCATTGTCAGGCCAGCGCCAGCCTGGCTCGTTTCTACATGGAGGTATTTGCTCAAAATTGATATACATCTACCATATATATCTGAGTTGAGTCATCCGATGAAGTTTATTTGTCTTAAAAAAAGTCTATTTTGCAGCAGGTTATATTAGCAGAGGCACCACATAGCTAATAAAATTAGATTCGCATTCGAAGTATTTATTAGCGAAAGGTATAAAACTTCATGAAAGGAATTATAACTTCCAAACAAAACCAAACAAACCATGCATATTATAACAAATCAATCACTTAGAACAAGATGACTTGACATTCTGCTTCTACGTGTCATTTAATGTTAATTATACGAATTGCGTCAATCTATGTACGCTTAAACGCATCTCCACGCTTGTTGTCGCCGCCCTGTAGACCTCTGCACTAGGCAACGGAGGCAGGTACTTAACTTCTTTTCGATTAGTTTGAAACAGTTTTTACTGGGTAATTATTACGGCCCACAGAATGACGCCAGCAAACACGTACACTGTCTCTGGCCTTAGCGCCGTGCTGGCCTTATCAATTACGCCATCAATGCTCTGGTCAATATGCTTCTCCTGGGTCGTTGTCACGACAACCGTGGAGTCGTAATCCGTCGTCAAGGGCGTGGTGGCGACCGTCGGGTCCAGACAAGTTTGGTTCGTTTCCGGAGCGAGAGCATAGAGACTGTTGGTCGCGACTGCCGTAGGGCGTACAGCGTAGATCGACTCGTTCTGGCAGCTGGCGTCCCGTAGCACGTACATGGACTCCAACTGACGCGCCGGCAATATCAAGCAGATTAGATCGAGGACGGCGTCGCCTGCAGCGCGGTCGGGGTCGGGCATGCCGCGCGCTATCAGATACCTATCACCGCCCTGATTGGAGAACGTTGCCAGACAGCCATAGGACCCGGAGAGCCACAGTCCTTGGCATTCGGGATCGGCAGACACCGTGGCGTTGAAGACCGGACCTGGATTGCAGTCGCTTGACAGCTCAACTTGGCACCGGACATCGTTAATACTGATGCTGATATTGTAGTAGAAAAATGGACGGGACTCATCCCCCTCGAAGCCGCAATTCATTAGGAGATCACGTGGCTTAGTGTCCCAGTGTGACGTCATAATGAGATTGTTCCACGGAAGGGTATCCGGCGGAGTGGTCGCGCAGAGGTCTGAGGCTTGGTTGAATCTGCCGAGATCTCGCGGCCAGGACACGAGGTTCGACATGCGGACCGTGATCACGGCTGCGCTCAGTACCCGGATGTGGAGACAGGAGAAGCGGGGGAAGCAGCCATTGCCGCTAGCTTCCGCGAGCGCCAATCTCCACTCGCGTGACGTGCCTTGGTGTTCAGCTGACCTACATGACCAGGATTCGGATTCGTCGTACAGATCCAGATTGGTCGAGGCGTCGATGCGGTGAGTGAAGCGACGGCCAGATCCTGTCGTGATCCAGTCCCCGGCGAGATCCAGTCCCAGAGCGCAGCGTTGGCCTCCCGTGGTATCCTCCAGTAGCGGCGTACAGGCGTCACAGTGACTGAGACAGGTCTGCACGACCGGGTCATCCAGCCCGGCGCACTGGATGGCGGGAGAGACCTCTGGGTCGCCGCAGTCCGCGACGGCGTCGCTACACAGCTCCCTGTGAAGCGTCCTGCTCAGGCGCAGCTGGAAGTACTGGCCTCCACTCTCCGCCAAGCCGGCGCTCGGGTCGCACCTGACGTCATAAAACATTATGGCCACGTCACCGGTGCCGTTGATGGCCGCGGGCATGCGCAGACACCAGACGAGGGTGGAGTCCGGCCGGTGCAGGACCAGGAAATGGTAGTCGCCTTGCGACCAATGAGCCAAACTTGTGAGCTCGTCCCTCCTCGCCAGGAAATCGTACAACGAGCACTGATTCAACTCAATTTTCACTTTATCGTCATTTTGGCTGCAGCCGATTTCTAGGCGTTGCAACACCCCCGGGGAGGATTTACATACGACCTCGTTGCTAGGGGACAGGATTGTGACGTCATAGCCTCCCACCAGAACATCTGGGTAATGCGGATGGACGCCTGTGTCGATCCGTTCCCCCGGGAACGAAACGAGCGGCCAGTTTTGCGGGATTAAATCCTGATCGGCTCCGGACTCGTCCTGACAAGCATTCCCGGGACTGGGCCACCGTACGCGAGCCTCCACGGCGGTCTCCTCCACAACGATCACGTGGGTCGACTTCCTGGTGAAGCGCATACACACATAGCGCCCCTCGTCACCCTCAACCCTTTCCGGTAATGGCGTGTGTGACGTCACGAGCACGTGACTCGTGGTGTTTTCCCCGACGCAGCGCCTCGTGTACGGCGTCTCAGCGAGTGTCCCGTGTCCCTTGACGGTGACCGTCATGACGTCACCGACAAACGTGACGTTGTAGAACCAGAAGCCCGTTGACTGGGTGCCCTGGTCGTGGATCTGGTACCGCCAGATCTCGCCACGGGAGGCGCTGGTTTGGACGAAGGCGGGGAACACACAGGGTGAGGTCGGCGTCACTGCTAAGGCTAGGGCGACAACGGGTAGCGCCCAATGACAGGCAGCCATGGCCTCTGCGGATAACAGAAAGAACTGTGAAGCTGCTGTGAAGCATAGAAATAAACTCAATGTACTGTATTCCTCGTCTGGTGCACGCACGAGAGGCTAATTGCACCACCAAGAGTTTTTTGTCTATTTTTAATGTTAGAGCCCACGAAATAGATTAAAGTTGCATGTCGAGTTCTTTCCCGCCAAATCTAAGCCAAGGCGAAATTTATATCAAAATTTGCAGAAAACTCGAATATGTCATTCCATGAATTCAGAAACCTGATCAACATCGCATTTTCGGCTGCGGTGTAGCAAATGTGTCCATCCCGTGACACCACAGAACTCTGTCGCGGCACTGCTACTTATACCAAAGCATCGCGAAGCACACAAACTGATGACGTTTACCACTAAAATGAAAACTTGTGGTAAATTGATATCACGGGCAAGGCTTTTTGACTTCTTTACAACCTGTCCAAATCAGCTGACCTCATGCATTTTTTCTACAGCCAATAAGATGTCTAGATAGCTTGAACAGGAAGTTATTGACTTATATAGTGGCATATATAGATATGGATAAAAAGTATTTATTTATAAATACTTGACTGTGTGGCATCTGAAGAAACCCAGGTTTTACTGTGACAGCTTCATGTAAGACTAAAATAAGCCTTTAATATTTTGGTGTTTTGGTTTGAGCCTCAGAGCTTGCTTACCCTCTTGTTATATATAGGGTATACGCAGGCCGTAGGACTTCCATCTCACGAACCGAGTGCCCGTGGTTATAACCAAAACGGACAAGAACCAATCAACAACTTGTGACATGAAGGTGTCAACTAATCTCAACCTACCTTGGGTCTGGTTGCAGAAGGTGCAGAAACTGTGAAATGTCAGCAGTTAGTAATAGTTTTGTTACACAGCGGGCCTCGGGCAACAACTACATCCAAACAATTCGCCTTTGTCACGATGACGCCATACACTGTCCAGGTTGTTTCTGGTTTACGCGTCGCCAGCTCCAACAACCTTCGCTGCTTGAATAACTCAATTATCGGTCTCACAACCACGGGCGTTTATCCGTCCCAACGAACTAGGGAAGAACCATTTGATACCGAGTTGGAGAGGGGCGCTACAATTCCTGTCCAACCATTTCTCAAACAAGGGACTTTATACATGACAGATTGAAACCAAATTTGCTCCTATAATGAAAACAAAATATGCTTTGTGTCTATCATCCACCCTCCTCTATCGCACAAAGTAATAATCGTCAAAGCAAAAATTAATTTATGAAATAAAACAAAGCCATTGGGAATAAAATGGTGTGTCCGTCAGTTTCCGCGACGTGCATCATTCACGGTAAGGTACCCAAACACTTAATTGTGTGTCCGGTGAGTTCATGTATATTTCACCTTGACGGTCATCCATTGGAGGAATAACTCGCTATGTTTGTAAAATTTCGCCGCTTTTCTAAGATTTTTTTTTAAATGGTCTTGTTTGACCCGAAATATTCAGTGTATTGAGAGAGCCAACCAATCGCGATACAAAGATAATCATTTCAGGGGTTGCGATTGGCTCGTTTCACATGAAGGCAACGTTTGAATTGGAATCTATCTGGCAGAACGTCACATGAGGGATGTAACTGTAAGGATGCGTATGTCCACTAACTGAAGATGGATTATTCAAAACGCAGTAACACCCTTCCGAACATAACGTACCCATCCCGCCCTTTGACGCACAGTCGGCAATTGCCACAGTCGGCAAGTTGGAAATTGGTTGGTTGGCTGTATATTCAGGACGCTTTAACCAATTCTGATCATATCGCGTCAATTGGAGAAGGAAAGGAAGAGCGGCGCCATGTCTCCGGGGGTAACCCCATACTCGTTGCGAAGGACATGGGATCTTTATCTTGCGCCCACACAGACAGCGTGGCGTGGCTCTCAGGTGGCCAGAGTGCTCATTGCGAGCGATCCAACCCACTGAGGTATCGGGGCGGCCCTAATTTGGAAATTGGAACCAACTTAAAGTCATAACAGTCATCGTAACCGTTCGCAATATCCCAGAATCAAATAAACGCTTGTGTCGACGGGATCTATCTTCCACGTTGGAGCCCACGAAATGTATTATTGTAATAAATGCTGGGCGTGAGTACTGATTGAAACACATTGTAACAAGGGTTTTGCCTTAGCATGGGTGAACGACTCGTGGCTCCATAATGGCTGTGCTTGCAATGCACAACACATGTGACCACACACATCTCTCTCAGCGACTCCACGTGCCAGTGAGCTGTGCCTCCCTCTGGTGAGTCGTTTCGAATGTATGACTGAATTGGCGTGTTATGCCGCTTTGTGCACACAAGGGCTAATCTGGGGCAAAGAATCCCCCCATCCCCCACCCCCCACCACGCCCTACCCCCACACACACAATTAATCGTTTCGAAGTTGACGGATATAACTTTGTAGAGAGAAATAACGATTCAGCTGCAAGAATTGAAGTTTGTACCACATTTGGATGATTGGATGACGTCACCCCGCCGGTGGTCTAGTGCCTTTCGAAGTTGTAGGGTCTGCATCCAGTAAGAATTGAACGCGATAAAAAACTGATGTAACATGCCTTATGCCTGTGTACTTTCATTGAGGACTATTTTTACAATATACATGTATATATATGTTCTTGTCTTACTATGTACGGAAATGCTACTATATCTTACTGTTACTATTATTTTTACCGTTTACTTGTTATTCAAACGACTTGTTCTTATGTCCCCGAGTAAAGTAAAACGGCTTGTCTTGTCTGCACTCCTAAGCTTTTATTCACACCGCCATATGGCCTGATTCTGTGCAAAGATTTCTGATCACGTGTATGTTGAAGTGTCTTCTGATATAAACCACGCTTCTCAGATTCTACTGTAAAAACACTTTATTATCGCCCGGATTGTACCCGATAATTAGTCTCTTGAAAGAAACCGATAACTCGGGATATTACATTTCTCCCCTTCTTGTAAGAGATAAGACCCTTAGCAAAACTAACTAAACACTAGCTGTTATCAGTGAGTTACATAATCGTCTGTTGACTACATCTGCATGCGACTCTTTAACTAACAACTACAGTAGTAATCGTATCCTTGGTCTGCTTAACTAATAATCCAGTGTGGGGTTATATATGAACAGGTTGCCATTAATGTTTATGGTCCAATGTGGTAGGAGTGTATCGTCTTCCAACGCTACACAATATAGTCTTTTAAGTATAGAGGCTTTCGCCTGTCCCGGATTGGCCTTGGGTCGATTCCCGCATCTCCACGTGTCTGTGGTTCAGGATTCGGGCCGTCGGATGTAGTTGTCTCCTCAGACCCCATGCACTCTGCATCGTTCGGCTGTTGGGACTGGTATTCCTCCTCCCTTGCCTCTGATAGAACTTTCTCCCTCCAATCTGTGGCATGTGAATCATCAGCATTTTGAATGACAGCGTTCACCAATTTAAAATGGCTTGCATCTCGGTGTACATCTCGCCCATCTGTCACCCTCCTGGCAGCGATAGATGATCCATCAATTCTATGAATGATATAAAACGATGGTTCGAAGGCAGTCGCCCACTTGTTTCTTTTTGCTTGTTTCAGAAGAACATAGTCTCCCACAATAAAGTTGTGCTCTTTGGTGTTTCTCCCATCCGACTTCAAGCCGAGCTTCTCCTTATATTGTTTATCTCGTTCACTGATAGTGGGGTCAGTAGCGCAAATTTCCTCCTCCCATCTGGTCTGGTGGTCCAATTTCGTTCTGACATTTCTTCTCATGAGTGCTCTATACGGACTAACACCGGTTGCCGCGTGTGGGATAGAGCGATAACCCTTCATAGTCCACATCCTGCGTGTCCATTACCCACTTCTCGATCCTTGGTGGAAGTTTGGCTGTAGCTTTGTTGAATAGCGGCAGAAGAGGCTTGTGCGCTGTGATGATCCTGAACCTTGGTGCCCCCAATAGGTACATCTTGAGCCTATCTTTGGCCCATTTGATGGCTAGTGCATCTTTCTCGGTTTGGCTGCACCTCTTCTCTGTGGGAGTCATCGTCCTGCTGATGAAATGAACCGGCTGCCATCCCTTCCCGCTTGGTTGGAATAGACCGGCTGATAATCCTTCGTGGTAGCTGGCTTCCACTCGGACCATTATTGCGTTGGCCGGGTTGAAGAAAGCCATAGTGTCTTCGTGAGTGATGCTTTCCTTTAATCTTAAGAAAGCCTTGTTCTCGTCCCGTCCCCAGTGGAATTTGGTGTCGTTCAAGGTGAGTTTCCTGATAGGTTCTGTGAGAGATGTGTACCTGGGAATAAACTTCGCAAGGTATCCTGTCATCCCTAAGAAGCTTCTGACCGCTTCTTTCGACTCTGGCTGCTTGCACTGCTGGACAGCCGTGACCTTGTCTGGCGATGGTCTCAATCCGTCCTTGGTGAATTTACATCCATAGAACTGTAATTCCAAAGTCAGTTGCCTGTTGTAGAACTGCCTCTAGAGTCCTGTTGTGTTCCTCCCTGTTGCGCCCTCCTAGCAGAATATCATCTCGTTGATTGAGGCATAACGGTATGTCGCCAAAAATCCTGTAAATTGTCTCATCAAACAGATCTTGTGAGGATTTGGCTCCAAAGACCAATCTTTTAGCTCGCATATTGCCCCATGGCGTGCTGAACGTTGCGACCGTTCTTGATTCTGGATCCAGGAGTAGTTGATGGTACCCCTGGTTCATGTCCAGTTTCGAGAAGATTTGGCACTCATGGAATTTATGCGTGAAATCCTCTATCACTGGGCTTGGTGTGATGCGATTTCTTTCCATGCACTTGTTCGGTACTCGCATGTCCAGGCTGGCTCTAATCATCTGCGGTTGCAGCTGATCCTGCGGGACGTTGCCGAATCTTGGTTTGGGTTGCACCACAAGTGGTGAGCACCGCGTGACTGGTTCACCTTGTGGCACTTCTTCGAATATTTCATTCTCAAGGCCTTGCTGCAGGCATTTCTTTAGAGGGTACCTCAAGTAATAAGGTACTGGCCTTGGCTTCTGCGCCACTGGCACTGCTTCTGGTTTCATGCTGAATTTGGCATAAATGTCCTTATCCCTCTTGTTGTCTCTGATCTTGCCAATGCCTTCAAAGATTTCACAATGTTGGTCAAGAATGCCTTGGATAGTGACGTCTTTCACTGTCCCAACTCTTAGGTCTTCACCTTTCAGGCCCAGGTTGTTAGGTTCAGCGAGCGATCCATCTGGCCTGATCTCCAACATCCCCAGGTCTGTGAGGGTTTTTTTGCTGATGAGTGGTGGGCAGTTAATCCTCCCTCGCACGACGATAATTTTTGCCAGTGCTCCTCTTGTCTCGTTCTGGATAAGTGTCTTGAATTCCCCTTTTACCAGCAGCTCCGTTTGCAGTGTGGTGACTTTTACTCTGCTGTCTTCCAATGTGATTCTCTCCCTTGATCTGTTAATGAGTGCCTTAAACTGATGTTCATCCATGATGTTCACTTCTGCACCGCTGCCAGGCTCAATTCTCGTCTGGACGTTGCTAATGGTTACGGCTACAGTATTGTCTCTGCCGTTGACTGCCTTTACCTTTCTCACTTGTTTAAGGTGATTGACAGCTTGCTCGAAGAATTCGTCATCAGAGCTTGCTGTGCTGTCTTGCTCTGTCGTTTTCTTGATGTGCCTTCTCGGTTGACTTTGCTTCTTGCTGTGCTGCTTCCCCCAGATCTTCTCACGGCCCATGTACGTCTCAGCTTGACACACAGCTGAGAAGTGATTCCATTTCCCACAAGATCGACACTGCTTTCCATAAGCTGGGCAGTCTTGTCCTCTGGTGTGGGCTCCTGTTAACCCACAATAACTACATGGTGGTAGTTTCTGACCCGGTTTCTGGAAACTGGTCTTCTGGAATCTTCCTTTCTTCTGTTCTTGGCTCTGCCATTGCCCAATCTTTGACACCTCTCTGTTGTCATGCGTCTTCATGTCTCTCATTTGTAGAGATATATCCTCGGTCTGTGTAGCCGCAGACTCCCCTCTGGGTCGTAGATGCAACCCTACACGCGCCATTAGAAAATGCCAAGTTCGGCAGTTCGGGGCAAAGCGCTCGTTTGTTTCAGAATGTCTCGCCTTTTTAACTTCATATCTTGATAAAGTTATCTTTTATTGAACGACTATTCTAATTTTCGCTTGCATATGTACCGATTTAGTCTATATTCTTGCTACCAAAACAACACCTTCAACCGGCCTGGCTGATTCAAAACAAATGTCGGATGACGGAAATGGTTCGATGCGCATGACCGGAAAAAAGGTTACCGTAAAACTGCGTAGATGCAATGTGGCGCTCCTCAAACTTGACGTTTTAATTATGTAACACTCAAGTGAAAATGTACTCAGCGCTAAAAAAAAACCTTTTGTGCATAAATAAATTTTGTTTTACCGAAATGGCAGTGTTACATAATAATAACACAAATTTAAAACATCAAGTGCACGAGAATCCACCACACGCTGTTATAGCCTATGAAGAGCGCTGCGTTGCACATACGCAGTTTTACGGTGACCTTTTTTCCGGTCATGCGCATCACACCATTTCCGTCATCCGACATTTGTTTTGAATCAGCCAGGCAGGTTGAAGGTGTTGTTTTGGTGGCAAGAATATAGACTAAATCGGTACATATGCAAGCGAAAATTAGATTAGTCGTTCAATAAAAGATAACTTTATCAAGATATGAAGTTAAAAAGGCGAGACATTCTGAAACAAACGAGCGCTTTGCCCCGAACTGCCGAACTTGGCATTTTCTAATGGCGCGTGTAGGGTTGCATCTACGACCCAGAGGGGAGTCTGCGGCTACGGTCTGTGCTGCTTCTGTTAGGAACTGGTTCAGAGTCCATTTCTTGCTTATGGCTCTCTGAATCAACCCATTGTTATCGATTGTCTGAATCAAGTGTTCAAGGATGCGGTCTTCACAATTGTCTTCGAATTCACACCCCTTGGCCTTCTCTCTCAGCCTTGCAGCGTTGGCAGCAATCGATTCTCTTGATTCCTGCTTCGCTTTCAGGAATATATATCTGGCGTGGTGTTTATTCTTCTTCGGTGTGAAGTAATCATTTAATTTCTCTCGCAGCTTCACATATTCATCAAGATTATCTCCGGCTGGGTCTGGTAGACTTTTCTCTAATCTGGCCAGTTCTGTGCCACCGAAGATAATAAGGGCATCCTTCCTGTCAATAGGCTCTGTGATTCTGAAGTATCGAAATTCCCTTTCAATGCCTTCTAACCATTCTTCCCACTTCTTTCCCGTGGAGATTTGGTTGTCATCGGGTGAAAAGGGTTGTGTTCTCAATGCTCTTGTTTCAGACATCACAGTTACAGCAACAGGTTCAGGCTGGTCCCCCGGCATTGTGAGAATTTTCACTGGGCTGAGATAACTCGTTTCGGGAAAGTTCTGCGAGTTTAGTCTCTTTCTGCTATTTGACACTTATCTGTACAGTATCAGGACCGACTGGGACAGCATCTAAAGCTTGCTTGTCTAGTTGTTTTTGTCCTCGTCGCCAATGAAGTGTCTTATTATATAAACCACGCATCTCAGATTCTACTGTAAAAACACTTTATTATCGCCCGGATTGTACCCGATAATTAGTCTCTTGAAAGAAACCGATAACTCGGGATACTACATATGTGATATCATTTTACACGCTGATTGGCTTAGCCGGTGATGACGAAGTAGTTCTCGGCCGAGGTCCTGAAGACAAAGGCGGCGTCGCCGGAGTAGCCACCACGAGGGTAGACAGACTTGGTGGTCGTCTGCTCGCACCACTGGTCGATCACCTGCAAGGTCAAGGTCACACGGGCGTCACGGTGAAGAAATACATACGGACAGGGGCGGATCCAGGAATTTAAAAAGGAGGGGGGGGGTGGGTCCATTGAAACTTGCGACAGGGAGGTGGGGGGAGGGAGTCCACGGCGCCTCAGATGGCGTTCTTCCTCAAAAAGGGGGTCAGCGCATCAGATGGCCTATATTTTGCATTGAAAAACGGCATTCTTCCTAAAAAAAAATGGGGGAGAGGCGGACCCCCTGGACCCCCAGGACCCCCCCCCCCCCACTCCCCCTGGACCCGCCCTTGCACATGGACATGGACTTTCAACCTTGTGTAGCATACCTACACGTGTGACGTGGCGCCATAGGACTTCAGGTGTAGAATCATTATGGAAAATATGACCTTCCTATATATATCTAAGCTTATGTATCTCAGGTGTCACTTTCTACTCCAAGGGGGCCACCTCATGGCCTAGTAGGCACCGCGTCGCGTGCGCTCTCCCAAGCGACCAGTGCGCGTGTGGTTTAAATCCCACATGCGAAGAATGAGATAGGATAAAAGATCCCAGGTCTTTCTTTGTTAAGAGTAGGGGGTTAAATACTCTGGAGACGTGGCTCCTCTCTTCCTGTGTAACCTCCCCATAGTTGCGATACAACATGCATATCGTCCTATACATAAATCAATCATTCAGATCCTATGACGGAGACATGGTTGGGTCACATGTGCCTACCTCGAAGCGGTTGCTGTCGATGCACCTGGTGAAGATGGCGGAGTGGCCCTTGTTGTCTTGCCAGTTGTACACACCGTTATCGAAGGTAGCCACGGCAGTGTAGGCGGCAAGGCTCCAGCAGTTATCCAGGACCTGTGTTACCAGGAGAACTTATATTATTACGAGTTGGTGGGCATGTTAACTAGTACAATAGCGTTACATCTGAAGGCCTCTAAAATGCCGTATTCTGACCCAAACCGCCCTGCTGCCCATGCAATCGACAATCGTTGCCATGGCGACGCTGCATAGGACAATGAAATATGACGTCACGCACAAAAGAATTGTAGTTATAGCTTTAAATAGCCCGCTTCCATGACTAGTTGCCTAGTTGCACATGCTATGTTTCTTGGCAACATATATATGGTATAAAAAGGCGACTGGCCAACTATATGTGGAAAGGCTTGCGATTTGCGGACAGTCAGTCCCAAAATGCTTTACTTTGGTCGTTGCATGCGGAAATTAAACCAAAGAAGCAGAGACAAGTCAACGCCTTTAATTTAAATTCAACTCGTAATAATAGTAATAGCGCGAGTTTTGCTTGGCGTTAGGCATTTTATTGGCCCTTCATCAAGCTGTAGCAGCCCTTCATTTTCATTATCCGCCCTCGGACTTGCGGCCTCGGGCCGATAATGAAAATTGGCGGGCTGCTACAGCTTGATGTCGGGCCAATAAAATTGCCTAACGCCCCGCAAACTCGCGCTATTGTCATAATGTTCTCCGTGTAGCAGATCAACGGTGCAGGTCTAGCTGGACATAAGCAGGTGAGTCCCGATGTCCCCAACTCATGTAAGTGCGCTGCGATACAGCACCCTCGTGATCTGTACCAAACTATTGTTTTCGGCTTGCCCAGTTCAATATCTTTTCTGTATCTTTATGTTATAAAATATAAAACGCTTTCCTCAAACTTAGTTTGGTCCAATGTCTGCTACCTTGCTCCTAGCGACCCCAGCAATCCCGGGATATACCGTTTATGCCTTTTTTGCTTTTACTTCTGAATATTAAAAAAGCTGAATTTTCTCTTTTTTAATTATCTTTTTCACAAGAGTTAAAGCAGAAAAACGTTTCGGCAATTCCTTTTCCTTTTAACGTTTTGAAAAATGAAAATACAAAAAAAACAACAATAGTAATCAGAAACAGTTTGCCACTTTTGAAAAGAGCAAAACGAAAATAGGTAATACTCGCGCGCTATCTTTTACTCTTTTGTAAAGTAAAAAAAATGAAATAAGTAACACTAGCGCGATACCATTTTAACCTTTTGGCGAACTTCAAGACGAAAATGAAATGGGTAACACTCGTCACTCGAGCGCGTATACATCCCGGGATTTGTCACTCGCTGAAGATCTGGTTTCAGAAGCACACCAATATTGCGATACACAGGTTTGTATTGTCGATGCACAACAATATTGCCCCTATTGAGATACACATGTTTGCATTGTCCACGGCTTTACATTATCCTTACGTTGAGGCCGGGGCGCCAGGAAGCGGTGTTCATGGGGACGCTGCACAGGTTGAAGTTAAGGGCGACGCACTGGTCACAGGGGGCCCCGGTGTAGCACGGGACGACATTGGAGTTGTAGGAACACGAGCCCACCGTGCTCTCGGCGGCAGGGCCATTACAGGCCTGACCTGCAAGGGTGGCCAACTGACAGTATATGACCCATATTTGTATCAATCCTATTTTTTATTGGGTCATAACGTACGTACCTAAATATATGTAGCAAATCTTCATTTTCAAACCGCTCAAATTCAAATTGTATTCATGAATTAACAATGGCATTTCAGATATTTACTATGCTTTCATTTCAATTGTACTGGTGTGATCGTATTAATTAAATATATCCCTGTTATCGAGTAGGCCTACTATATTTCTATTTGAAATTGCAAAACACGACAGCAACGTATTTAAATGACGAATTCTACCTTGTGATCTTCGTACCCAAAAATGCTATCAATGCAATATGGATATAAATATACCATTTCCATTTGCAAGCTTGCAAAAAGATGTACAGATACCAGACTGCTATACGAATGGCATTCTGTTTGCTATTCGATATTTAATGTTAGCCTTACCCAGAATTATACTGATATTGATAGTCACATACCATGGGCCAGAGCGGCAAGAAGAGCGAACGCAACAACAGCCAACATGATCCAAGCCTGCAGAATAAGATGCAGAACCGACACATTGAAATACCACAAAGCAGGTGACGCAAAGTATAATGACTACCTATGACGCCCTAAAAAACGGAAAAACTCGCACAATTCCAGGACAAAAGAGTCCTATATGTGTTAGGCTACCTCAAACTATTTTATAGGCCTACAGTTAAAGTTACACAACAATATTTCGTCTGACAAACTTTTAACATGTTTTGTATAGAAAATGATGTATTTAGTATCGTGGCGTACACGAACACACATACAGCGTACGCAATATGTAACACATATAGAGCATGTTTTGCGACCATCTGGTACATCTCGTGTGGCAAAGTGTGGCCTTCTTGTGTACTACGTCATCAAAATTCGGACATGTTAGGCCTGATACATGTATAAGCATTCCGTACAAACATTCACACAGTCACACAATCGGTCCAAGACCGGTTTCCCAAACGAAATAAACTCATAAACATCATAATGTATGCAGAAAATAGCTGTATGGGCAGCTGTTGGAGACGACAAGCCTAAGGATAAATATAGTAACAAACACACGGGGTGTGTACGTATACGTTATGAAGGAGGGGACATCTTCAAGAAACACTCACCTCAACAGAACTCAAGCAGAGTGATGGCTGAGTACTGGCATCAAACCTTTTGTAGTGATATGACGCCAATCTAACGACAAAAAGCAAATCTATCCATAACAACTGTACTTTCTCCCACGGGCGAAAATTTCTTTTTTACGCTGAGATTGGACGAGGTTCATAAGTAGGTGAAAAAAGAATGACACGTGTGTTATCTTTAACTGACCATTTTTCGTGTGTTTTAAATTGCGCTTCGAGAGCTATATTAAAGATAATGCGGCGCGCGACCTTATATGATACAAAATCGAGGGTTATTGATGTACGGTGTGGCCGGGCGATGCGCACAGCATGATACTGATAACATAAATGAAGTCTATGGATATCATACATTAACTGTATTAGGTCAGTGACCAAATGTAGATCAGACAAGGATGATATATTGGAGGCAAAGGTCACGATCGATCACCATGCACTTACTAGCGATTTACTTTCTTTTTTAGTTAGCATATGACAGGTTTGGAGATCAATATCAGGAGCATGGGCAGGAATTCTTGAAAGGGGGCACAAGAGAGGGGGGGGGGTGGCCAACAAACATAAAACAGTTGTGTAAAAGCCTGATACATAGGTGACCGTGGTGCACAGAATTTAAAAGGGGGGGAGGGTGTAAGGTATATCTGGGTGTGAAGGGAAGCGGGGGGTGGGGGTGCACGTGCCCCCTGTGGCCCCCACCGCTGGCCATGGGGCAAATAATTTGAAAAAGGGGGGCACAGATATATCCTATGGTCTTACAGCGGGGGCCGCGCCCCTTGTGCCCCTCCCCCTCCCCCCCCCCCCCCCTGGAGACGCCCATGAATATGTCTCCCCATTTACTTACTCATAATTTCCTTGGATACCCCACGCGGAAGCTCTTGCTTCTGATCACGGCCAGGTGACCCTGTCATCAACCAATCAGGTGAAGCTTGATTAATGACCAGAGCGGACAAGGTCGAAGGAAAATAATCCACACAGGGGAAATGGTGCTTACATCGTTGTATGATTTTAATTATTATAATTAATTATCATATGATTATGCTCTAATTATTATTAGTTATTATATGATTATAATCTAATTATAATTAATTATTATATGATTATAATCTAATTATAATTTATTATTACATGAATATAGTCGAATTATGATACAATTATTTGATTATAATACAATTATATGATGATAATACAATGGTATGATTATAATACAATGATATGATTATAATACAATGATATGATTATAATACAATTATGTGATTATAATACAATGATATGATGATAATACAATTTTACTCGGAAATAAATCGATGTCACTTAAATGTAATTTATCAGCAACGCGATAAGTGTATTTATGCTGCGGGCGATTATCCTGGGTACAGATTACTGTTATTTCCTTCAATATTTTCATGTACCAGCACACTGGTATTTTAGGCGAGGCATGTGCTATTCTAATGTTTACGATAATCTATACACCATAACACGTGCGTCTGTCTACATCCGGTGCACTTGTTAAAACGACTTCGAGGCTGCATCTCGGTTGCTCATTTCCGGTCATCTCGAGGGTCACACCATGATCCAGACAGTATCCCTCTCTCTGACCAGTGGCAGCAACCCAGCAGCATCGCCAATCGAGTTTCCCACCCACCGTCCCCTTCCTATCACCTTACCTACGGTCACTTCCAGGTTTCTCGTGGGCCTGTTTGTCCCCCACCTTTCTGCTTTCTTATCCATATATCCAGTTACACAGTATGGCGTAATATTTCGTAAGGGTACGTAATGTGACGTTGGACTGTGGACCCCTTAAGTGTGTGTATAACCATTATGTAAGGTTATACTTATGGCATTATCTTATGTCACTGTAGCCCGTAAGGGTCTGTATAACCATTATGTAAGGTTATACTTATTGCATTATATTCTGTCATCTTGCGTAACAAGACGCAAGGTAAACTATACACAGTCTGGCGTAATCTCACGTAAGGGTACGTAATGAGACATTGGACTGTGTAGCCCTTAAGGGTCTGTAGAACCATAATGTAAGGTTATACTTATTTCGTTATCTTGCGTCGAATACGCAAGATCTGGTAATAGCTGTTCCGATACTGATATGTATAGATGCTTAGTCATTTAGAAATAAATGGCCTTTTACCGCCAAGTGTGTTATTTCACCAGCAACGAGCTTCGAGCAGGCTGGCTGATAGACTAGACCGGTTGGCGGTCACAGGTATAAAATTAATATGGGCCATCATACAAAGCACCGGAGTGAGTATTCGGATCCTCTCCACCCGGTTAGCGGTTTTTATTCAAACAATGCATGACCCCTGTCCCAGAATTGGGACTAAGCTAACGTTAATATCCTTCCATTGCCACATCAAGGATTGTGAACTCGAACACCCCATCATGTCTCTACATCATGTGTCACATCTGAAAAGAATGCTTCGCGAGAGATGCTTCGTCGATAAACTTCAGAGATTTGCCACGCGGGACACAATTAATGCGCCGCATTTGATAAGGGTCGTCAGTGAGATGTCTGTAGATCTATCGACTCCGTCACACACGACACTTCTCCCCTGGCGTCAATGCCTCACCCTCTTGTCTAGCAGACAGCTAGAGACATAAAGTGAGCCGGGAGAGTGACGTCACGCACGACACTTCAACCCTGGCGTCAATGCCTCAGCCTCTTGTCTAGGAGACAGCTAGAGACATTAAGGTGAGCCGGGAGAGTGACGTTTAATTTCCTGCCACCAGATGTGAGAGATATCGGACAATATAGGTTTGTGACGCACTGTTTTGCTGCTATATAAAGGCCAGTACCTTTATTCAGACCGGCGTTGTTGCAAAACCTGTGTTTGTAGCTCCAGCAATCTATCTTCATATTCTAAGGTAAGAGTCGAATCTTTGTTCTTCTATTCATATGTGGTGTTAAAGATTTTTATTATTCTTTTTGCATTCTTTTTGTGTTCGAACACGGATACAGGCACTATGGGCAAGGGCGAGTAAGATGTTACAACCCATTTCTGTTAAAGCTATATAAAGGAGTTTTAAAGTTTATTTTCAGTACTTAAGGTGCAACGCTCATGGTACAAAAACAATGCATACAAGATATATATAAAATTTAACGAAAACAATACAAAAAACATTCATAGTCATAGATTACGACACGTTGCACATATATTTAGGATAAATATATAAATGCTGCTAATTTCTTTATTTTTTGGCTATCTGTTAAAGCCATAGTTAAACTAAAATTATCTTGGCTCGGATTTTCTAAGACAAAATGAGGTAGATATATCTGGCGCATAGACTGATATAGTGGGCATATCAGTAAAAAGTGGTATTCATCTTCTACTAGGTATTCCCCGTGTTTTTTCACAATATTTACAAACCCTTAACTCTGGTGGTACATTTATATGCCTTCCTTCTTCAATCGCTAGTTTATGTACACTACATCTAAATCTCGACAACCCGATTATGTGCTTTACAGTACTCACACAGTCCAAGTAACATTCCATTTCAATAACACATTTCAATTCTACAGTGCTTCGAAGCACATTTCCGAGTAAGAGTATATAAAGGAAGAAGACATGAGATACGCTAGAATCATATATTCATTTTGCACAGCAGAGTAAAATGAACATCGTTGAGAAAAATGTATTCTTGAATCCATCTTTTAAAAGATATGGGACATATATTTCTGCCGCACTCAGTGTAACCAGGCAAACTGCGCGGTGAGCGCGGCGAGAAAATGGTGGGTCCATTCTAGACCTGTATGCAACTTAAATAAGAACCTGTTAACTCTCAAGTGACACTATATCGGTGGAAGACACATTTTTCCGTATCAATCCCTGCGGTCAGTAAAATTGGCGCACTACAGCCCGCTGGATACCCGATAGGGCTATACAGTTCTCGCGATCGGACCGCGAGACTTTAGTTTTGGGGACAAACAAACACACGTGCTCCATGTTGAAGTATAGGCAGCTATAAGTCAATTTCTTTCACTAAACATGGCTATGGGAGATATACGTTAAAATATTTAGAGACGATGAAGCGCAGAACTTTGGGAATAAACAATGAAAAACAGGTCTTCAAAACACTCGAAAGCTAAAAATAACGTTCTAAATTTAGCCCTGCACCCGGGTTTTCGCAAGTTCCTCAAACAGCGAGTTGACCAAGAAGCGAGTGACGTCACAGTCTCACGCGTCTCTGCGGTAACAAAAATGGCGAGAGCAAGTGATCGACTTGACCATTCCGCTGTCAAAATGTGCAGTGCATAGAGTAACAACACCCGGATGCGTCATTAAACCACATGGTAAAGGTAAAATATGACCGGTTGGATGTTTTCGTATGACTTTTGGATCACGAAAAGACAAAGTTTCTTCATTCTTTGTAAGTTTCTGTTTGAAGCGTTGCGCCGACGTTTTCACCGGGAAGCATCCGTGTGACGTCATAATGCCTCGTTTTCGTAGGAAATGCAAAAAAACGCTAGTTTCTCACCCGTGTTGTCCCGTCGTAAATATTCGTCATTCGCCCAAACAAATGAAAAATATGTCCTCTATCCGTTTTGTGCAGCTATATTTCCTAAATATTCTGAACTATATTGCTAGACCTTCCGCAATGGACCCACCCCTCGGCGCCTGGCTCTTGCGCAGGTAGTTTGGTTCCCTGTCTCTGTCTTTGCGTAACATATACGTCACGCCTACGTCACAGATAGTCAGGATACCAGTGTGCGCAGAGATTCTAGACTCTTTCCGAACACGTGCTTCGTTTGTTTGTCCCCAAAATAAGTAAACTGCAAGTCTTGGCGAACGAGATTTTAAAGCCCTATATAGTTCGAAAGTAACATGGCTTCAAATTAATCAATCTCAAATGCATTCGTTAGGTATGGTACCAGTGGTACAGTAACAGTGGTGTATTTGATGCCAAACTGCGAATTTATCTTCGATTGGATTCATTTCAGTCTTCGGGTATGAAAGATAATTCTGATGATTAAATTGGACGTTGGGCAGAGGGACTATGGCGCAAGCGTAACGCCTACTGCCGGGAGATCGGCTCATAATATGTGAGAAGGCTTGAGATTTGAGGACCATTGCGTCAGTCGCTCAATGATATACTTGGAAC
The DNA here is from genome assembly GCA_964019135.1 of Arenicola marina. Classification (NCBI taxonomy): domain Eukaryota; kingdom Metazoa; phylum Annelida; class Polychaeta; family Arenicolidae; genus Arenicola; species Arenicola marina. Next base: position 33,291,407 of record OZ025258.1, read on the forward strand.
GTTGTATGCGGAAGTTAAATCAAAGAAACCGAGACATGTTAACGTCTTAAATTTTGACTCGTAATAATAGTAGGCTAATATCACGAATTTACATGCCGTTAAATTGCGTGTCCATGGCCCCGTCAGACCTAAGGTATACCTGTGGACCTTCTTGTTAAATTCTGTGCCCATAAAATAGATATAGTCAATCAATTTTGTAAAGTTAATGGGATGATCGACAACAATAACAGCAATTTTCTTGCGAGTTAGTGTCTTCCTATTTGCGATTGTTGACTGAGCGACCAGCAGACACCTTTATTTGGAATACCAGTCCATGAAGTTAATCAAACCTTATAAAATCGAGACGGGATGGGGGGAGGGTGCCTTCGCCACAGCCGACCCTTCCAACACTCTCATGGGACTCCCAGCCACCATAATTCTGTGTTTCTTTCAACTCCCAAAACCCCTCGCTTCTCTTGGCACCTCGCTCGCTCGCTTCTCCCTTTGTTCAGTAACTCGACTTCCTTGATGATTCCGTCCGGTTTTTGACCTGATGCCCTCAGCCGCCGCTCTTTCTCTCTTCAAGCTACAGACAGACAGAGTTTAGCCTAATGTAACCTAAAAACACCAATCAGTCTATCCATATTTCAACAAGCAGCTCACCTACATTAATTTTGCCACTGAAATCCTCTCCTCTTTTCACCAGCTTTACGCGTTATAACACTCGTTCGTCGCATGTATGGGGGGGGTGGGGGGGGGGTGCAATGACTGGGTTATTGAACAGCTGCCAAGGCTTTCACAGGACATTTCAAGCCTAATCGTGGCACTATTGACTTAACCGTGGCAGGCCTCTAATAGCATAAAGATGTTTTGCCAATAAATGGCCATGCCAAAGATACGTTCCACTGTATGTAAATATATGTAAATCCACGTGTTATTGGAAGATTTTCTACTTAGACGTAGAACCTGGCTACGGATCACACAACCAGTGAGATGCGACTGTCGATCTTGGTGATCGTCTGCTCGATCAGCGTCGTGGCCTTTGCTGAGGGTGAAGGTAAGCCAGTTAACGGAATGTATTTAATGTAATAGATATAATGTAAATGTGACAGGAATAAAGACGACTGCACTGCTGTTGAATGTGGTTTATTCTCATCTAAACAACCAAAAACCCCCCAGGTAGGGTGCTCATCTACATGCTCACGGTAGAGCTATCTACACCGCAGATGGGGTGCCCATCTACAGGCTCATGGCCTCGGTGACGTGCAGGCTTTGATCTGAGTAAGCTTGTAAAATGACATTGGCAGTAAAGAGACAACGTGTCAGTTGTGGTAACCTGTTTGTGTACGATTCGGCACGCCTCGCTATGGAAAACGTCAGCTGACAACCACTGTCTGGGCGGCGCTTGACGCATTAACACATGTCACATAGAGCATGTAATCAGGTCGAGGACCACCGTCGTTCGTAGTACGACCGTCAAACGAAGTACGTACTTCCTTCGCAGTATGCGTGAACCTAAATCGAGGTACAGCCACTTTGTAACAACATGCATGTGTTCATAGTATGCAAACATAGATTTACGCTGGATTCATATTGATCTAACCATGGGAATCCCTTCACAATGAGCAACTCTATATTTAGAAACCATGACATTGTATCCTGTTGGGGGGGAAATTCTAAATTTTTGACTGAACGGGGAAAACGAGCACTGAGAGACACCAATTTTCCACATGTTTTTACCTGGCACATCACATGGAAACCTTTCCAAGCTGAACCCTCATTATATTTTAGAAGGCTAGCATCTGTAGATATGTTATGAACCGATTTGGTAAAAATGCTATGGCATATTTGTCTGATTAGGCTAAAACACTGTCGATGGTATGTTAAAGCATAGCATCCGCCCTTCGATGGAAGGACGACCAACTGGCGTACTACGAATACAGTATGGGATGCTCAGAGCCCAGGTACTGCAAGGGCGGGTGGGTTTGGGACCCTAATGTCGTTGCAGAACATATCTATTTAGCACAGTATTGTTGATGCAGTTAATGTTGACACAGTTGTTATGAATTCTGATAGTTTCGCATCGTCATTCAGACAAAACAAGATTTTTTTTTTCGGCGCAGCCTTGGTCAGGCGAGTTGCGCGTCCGTTGATCTAGGGACGCAATTTTGTTCGTGACAACAGGTGCCCTTTCCATCCATTATCTGACAAATATGCCGTGGAATCTTTTGTAAATGACGATAAAACAAACCTAGAGATGCCAAGCTATCAATATACTTACATGGCAGGTCTTGCAAAAAGTCCTTCAAATGCCTTTGTAGACTTTTAAGAGTTTGTAGAGCCTCCGCGTCGGACATGTTTACATGTCTGGAACGCTCCCATAATTCACTCCCGGGTTAATTATGATGTCACAACGAGGTTTAGACCCTAATAATGGGCTTCCCTCATATCATCCAATCCAATGAAGCTGAACAAGGGTAATAAATGCAAAAACAAATATGCATCAGTAAATCAACATGTCAAAACCATCCGTCCTTGGAACGAAGTGCACACGAACCTTATTGGAAGTACGTACTACGAAGGACGTTCGTCCGTCGAACGACGGTCAGTCCTCGACCTGGTAATGTCGTGTATTTAATGTCATGTATTTAATGTCATATATGTAATGCAATGTGTTAAAAGTAATGGGTTTCATTTAATGTTTGAAGTGTAACGCATTACGTTTATTTAATGCAATGTATTAACTGTAATGTATTTAATGTAAAGCATTTAATGTCGTTTATTTAATGTCATGTATTTAATGTCATGTATTTAATGTCACGTATTTAATGCAATGTACTTAATGTAGCTAGTTATATTTTCGTTCGATAAGTACCTGTATGTTTGCTTTCACCTCCAAGGCACTATTTCGTCAGTGTGAAAAAACAGCTTACATCCTTCTTGCATTCCACATAATCATTCTCTCGTCGACAGATGGCGCCTCTGTCGTCTGTCCCTCGCTCGCCCAGATTATCACTAAACCAACCCCATAGCCATTAAACTCCTTCTACTCGACAAAATCGTCTGCATAATTGGGCTTCCAACACATCCTTTGAACCTTTCCAATTCGAGGGAAAAAAGGTTTTCTTATCTTATAAGATAAAGCACAAAGCAAACATTCGATATATATATATATACATTAATTAAGTCTCGATCGAGACTTATATTATGTCATGTCGCCTGGTACCTTAGGTTGCGGCGTCCTACCAGATAAGCCCCCCTCTCCCTTTTTTCACCTCCACCTCTCAAGAAGGGTAACTGCTTTCAATTAATTTGCTCTCCAGCCGTCGCATTTCCATGCAGCCCCGCTTGGTTTATTCATTGTTTCCCGGAAAGCCACTGAGATTTGCTGTGTTTAGCGGCTGTGTGGGTTTGTTACAGGGCCGACGTGTCATACATGTACAGGGGCGGCCAATGATGGCGAATGCAATGTGGCAGGTCCGGGTGGCTGCTCGCCCAACCAGATCTGCAAGACCGTGATACGCTGTGCGGCAGTAGGGTGAGTCGAACCCCACAGATGGACTTCCTCCCGCCCGATCAAGATTGTCGAAGCTGCCCCCTCCGCCCCGTTTTGAAATCCAGCGCCAGCGTTATATCCACCGATCGCACTGCTGACTATGTTTCAATTTTAATATGACTTAATTTGATTGGCAAAATGTTTCTGTAATTTTTAAATGTGTTTCGCAATGGGAAATGGGTGAGTGAAAAATGTCCCTTTTTCCGTTACCCATTTGCGATGTAAAATGAACGGCAGATACATCCTAATTACAGGGAATCGCTTGCATGTATGCGTTAGTAGTGAAGCCCGTACTCACCTTAACATTTTGTAAGAGTGTGAAGGGCGTGTGCATCACGTGTTTTTTTGTGTTACCAGGGTGAGCATAAGGAAAAACTGTGCCGGTATAACCACCGCACCAGAAGGTTTCCTCAACAATGGTCACGATTGCACCGCTGACGGCACCAAGTGCACCTCGTACTGTAATGGCGAGGATTGCGACACAGATTCATCTGCGACGCAGGACGCCCTCAGTAAGTCCTACACTCCCATGGCGCGGACTGTGTGTCTATGTTTATGTGTGTGTGTGAGGGAGGGAGGGGGAGAGGGGGGGGGGGTCGGGTTATAAGTAATTTCTCAGTTAGGTGGTGTGGTCGCGTTGTCCGATGTTCGGATTGTAAGTAATTTCTCAGTGGGATTATTTCTGTGTGACAAATAATTCACCACGCTTATTAATCCATGATAGTGACAACGATGCTTCATGATATGCGTCCATAACGGAGAATGCAACAAGTTCTTTTTCTTCGATTCATGTCTGCAAAGTTCTAACAATTTTGGCTCCGATGGCACCATGTCTATCCAGTTCCGGTGATGCATGATGGTCGGATGATGATGATAATCACCAGGAATACAACACCATACAAAATGCAACAAAACAAAGAAGTTTATAATCCCTGATGGATGGGACCACCATTATGACAGAGTCGGTGGCATGGTGGCCACTGTTATGATGAATTTTATGAAATATTGATATTGATATCATCTTGTATTTTCAGATTGTCCGGATAAAGAGACAGGTAAGCAACTTTACCGTTTAATTTATCATATTTATAATACATGTATCGCTGTAGTTCAGTTCACAAAGAAATCTTTGACAATAAAATTTTAGTTTTATGGTTATTCCGTTGGACAAAACGCTGATGACATTCCGGCATTTAGTCAGTACTTTATACCACAGGCGCCGCAGATCGCAGGTCGCACACCGCCTACATAGAACTTGTCGCGCACCGCCTACATAGAACTTGTCGCGCACCGCCTACATAGAACTTGATCTATTAGTCTATGTAGGCGGTGCGCGCCCCCCCCCCCCCCCACCCGGTCTGTGTCAGTCGACCTGCGGCGCCTGTGCTTTATACAGATATTTCCTGCCAAAATGAAAACACTCTGCATAGTATACTGCAATAAATGGTTTGCATGGACATGTAACAGAACTGTGGCATTTGTTGTAAATTCATAATGGTATATGTGGCGGAAAATGGTACGTTTTGATTGACAGCTGACCTTAATGTGGCCGCTATACATATCGGTGCGTAGTCCACTGCTGTGTATTAAGGAGTTCATTGTGCACGTGGTTGCTGCTTGCGGGGCCATTCGCTTGTCATCTATTGCCATTTGACACCCGGACGTTCTGAATCCATTTATTTGTGCCGCGTCCACATACATTGTCTTCATATAGCATCCTAAGCCTAATTGTCGTTATATAGCATCATAAACCTAATTGTCGTTATATAGCATCATAAGCCTAATTGTCCTTATATAGCATCATAAGCCTAATTGTCCTTATATAGCATCATAAGCCTGATTGTCGTTATATAGCATCATAAGCCTAAATGGCGTTATATAGCATCATAAGCCTAATTGTCCTTATATAGCATCATAAGCCTAATTGTCCTTATATAGCATCATAAGCCTGATTGTCGTTATATAGCATCATAAGCCTAATTGGCGTTATATAGCATCATAGGCCTAATTGGCGTAATATAGCATCATAAGCCTAACTGTCGTCATATAACATCATAAGCCTAATTGTCGTTATATAGCATCATAAGCCTAATTGTCATTATATAGCATCATGAGACAAATTGTCGTTACATGGCATCATAAGCCTAATTGTCGTCATACGCCTAATTGATTGGGGCACTAAGTATATAATGGTCAAATACGTATGGCGACATGAATCTGTCGTTTGAACCACGTGACATTGGCTTGGTGTTGGGTTGGTCGCAGGTCCGCTGTGCCGCAGCTGTATTGGTGTAGAAACCGAGGAGGCGTGCGCCAGCGAGGAGGCTGAACAGTGCTCTCCCTCACAGGTCTGTCGGACCAAGCTCATGTGCCCAGGTTCGATTGGCGGGTAGGTAACCCCCGACACCCGACACCCATCTTTATATGTTCCGTATGGTATGTGCAGCACATTCTTGCTGTCGCCCCTGATTAATTTTCTGGCAGGTTGTTGTCTATTATTTTTTATAATGGTCTTTCACCTCTTTGGGGATCTAGCACTTAAGGACATCAGTAAAAAAAACAAAAAAAAAACATGAATCTTTAATTGAACAGCAAGTATTCGCCTCAGCACCTCTGGCGACAGGTATCGCTCTTTCCCTCCATCCACTGTTGTGTTTTTGCTTGACAGCCCGACCACCATCACGAAGGGGTGTGTCGCTATCCCCGACAGCATGGAAGGACTACAGTGCAATGACCAAAGCACGGCATGCACGTCATACTGCGACTCCGACAACTGCAACGAAGCGTCGGTCGAGGCGATTGTTCCATCTCTTTGTGAGTTGGTGGTGGACTTAGGCAGCACCGGCGGGTTGAGGCAGGCTAGTGACGGGGAATATCTTAGGACTATGATCCAAGTCGTTGGAATTCTGATATTTTGAAGATGGCGTAGTTATTAGTGATTGGCTACGTTTGGAATCACGACGCTGCTGATTGGCTAGGCGTGAGATGATGACGCCGCTGAAATAATTTACCCCGCTTATTAATCGATGATATTGATAATGATGCTTAATGATATGCGTCGATGACTGAGAAAGCAACGGGTGATGGAATTAAGCACAAATTATAGTGAGAGGGTTAGTATGAGCTCCCTAGCTAAAATCCACAAGTTCTTTTTCTTCGATTCATGTCTGCAAAGTTCTAACAATTTTGGCTCCAATGGCACCATGTCTATCCAGTTCCGTTGATGCATGATGGTCGGATGATGATGATGATAAAGATAACCACCAGAAACGCAACAAAACACAGCAAAAATAAGTTTATAATCCCTGATGGATGGGACCACCATTATGACAGAGTCGGTGGCATGGTGGCCACTGTCATGCTGAATATCATGAAATATTGATACTTACATCATCTTGTGTTATGACGTCTTTTTGAGTGCCATTACATTTTGCAATGTAATCGTCTTACCATAATGCAGTCCACTGCGGTAATGTTTCATCATTGTACTGTAAATAATCACAATATTTTATAGATTTTAATGGACATTTTAAAAGTTTCTTATGTTCATTTCAGCTTGCCGAGTCAGAGAGACAGGTAAGCATCTTTGCCGTGTAATTTATCATAACTAATATTTATAATATCGCTGTAGTTCAATTCACAAAGAGCACTTTGACAATAACATTTATCTTTTATGGTTATTCCGACGGATACACCGCTGATGACATTTCGGCACTTAGTCAGTATTTTATACAGATATTTCCTGCCAAAATGGAAACATTCTGCATAATATACTGCAATAAATGATTTGCATGGACATGTAACAGACCTGTGGCATTTGTTTTAAAATGAAATGGTATATGTGGCAGAAAATGGTACGTTTTGATTGACAGCTGACCGTAATGTGGCCGCTATACGTGTGCTAGGACCCATGTCGCTGCGTAGTCCATTGCTGTGTATTAAGGATTCTGCTTGCGGCGCCATTCGCATTTCATCGACTGCCATTTGCTTCATCGCGTCCTTTCTGAACGATAAGCTGTATCAGGTTGACACCCAGAGGTTCTAATCCCATTTACTTAGTGACGCTTGCACTCTAGTGTTGTCCTATAGCATCATGAGTCTAATTGTCGCCCTATAGCATCATAAGCCTAATTGTCGTCATAGAGCATCATAAGCCTAATTGTCGTCATTTAGCATCATAAGCCTAATTGTCGTCATATAACATCATAAGCCTAATTGTCGTCATATAGCATCATAAGCCTAATTGTCGTCATATAACATCATAAGCCAAATTGTCGTTATATAGCATCATAAGCCTAATTATCGTCATACGCCTAATTGTATGAGGCACTAAGTATATAATGGTCAAATACTTATGGCGACATGAATCTGTCGTTTGAACCATGTGACATTGGCTTGGTTTTGGGTTGGTCGCAGGTCCGCTGTGCCACAGCTGTCGTGATGCAGAAACCGAGGAGGCGTGCGACAACGGGGACACTGAGCAGTGCTTTCCTGCACAGACATGTCAGACCAAGCTCATGTGCCCAGGCCCGACTGGCGGGTAGGTAACCCCCGACCCCCGACACCCATCTTTATATGTTCCGTACGTTATGTGCAGCACTTTCTTGCTGTCACCCCTGATTAATTTTCTAACAGGATGTTGATTATTACTAATTTTCTTTTACGTCATTGATTATTATTTTTTATAATAGTCTTTCACCCTTTTGGGGATCTAACACTTAAGGGCATCAGTAAATAAAATGAAAAAAAACATGAATCTCTAATTAAACAGCAAATATTCGCCTCAGCACATCTGGCGACAGGTATCGCTCTTTTCCTCTATCCACTGTTGTGTGTTTACTTGACAGCCCGACCACCATCACGAAGGGGTGTGTCGGTATCCCCGACAGCATGGAAGGCATACAGTGCAATGACCAAAGCACGACATGCACGTCATACTGCGACTCCGACAACTGCAACGAAGCGTCGGTCGAGGCGATTGTTCCATCTCTTTGTGAGTTGGTGGTGGCCTTAGGCAGCACCGGCGGGTTGAGGCAGGCTAGTGACGGGGAATGACTTAGGACTATGATCCAAGTCGTTGGAATTCTGATATTTTGAAGATGGCATAGTTATTAGTGATTGGCTAAGTTTGGAATCACGACGCTGCTGATTGGCTAGGCGTGAGATGATGACGCCGCTGAAATAATTGACCACGCTTATTAATCGATGATTTTGACAATGATGCTTAATGATATGCGTCGATGACTGAGAAAGCAACGGGTGATGGAATTAAGCACAAATTATAGTGAGAGGGTTAGTATGAGCTCCCTAGCTAAAATCCACAAGTTCTTTTTCTTCGATTCATGTCTGCAAAGTTCTAACAATGTTGGCTCCAATGGCACCATGTCTATCCAGTTCCGGTGATGCATGATGGTCGGATGATGATGATGATGATAATCACCAGGAATACAACACCATACAACATACAAGAAAACAAAGAAGTTTATAATCCCTGATGGATGGGATGATATGCATATGGCATTGCGTCGAGTGCGAGATGGGTTTATCTCAGCACGCATCTCCAAAATCCTGCCTGAGCCAGGCAGGATTTCGGAGATGCGTGCTGAGATAAACCCATCTCGCACGAGAAGCAATGCCATATGTATTTTCTCGCTCGAATAGAACTTCAAACGACGCCATTAAGTCAACACGGAGATCTAACGATGACAATAATGCTCAAAACTGCACGTAAATATGTGGTCAAAATCATAACAGTGGCGCTTAATAGCACTAGTAATTAAGTGTTCGGCGCGATGGTCTAACGAACATATTGTTTTAGGCAAAATGGTCTTTATTTCTTAAATGAACCTTTTGTTTCTCAAATTGTAGCTGTATTTCTATAGTTGGAGTTCATATGATTCAGGTATATAGCTATTAATTTCGGTTGGTTTGTTGGAACTATGTATGTAAATATCAGTTACGCGCATTGAAACCGCGGTAACCACTGAGTGACAAGATCTGTAACGCGAATGGCGGCAGCGAAACAACGCACGATTGGAAAACTAAAATGGATTTTACAAAGTAAGTTTCAGCTTTCAAAGCCGCCAAACTTCGCCACATAAACTAATTTGTCAAACTGTAACATAATATGATAAAATCTCAATTTCTGACACGTATACCGGGATGGGTTTTTCCCGGAACTGGTGTCAACATTGGCCACTGACCACAGAGTGCGAGGACACCATAATCATGACAGTCTGTGGCATGGTGGCCACTGTCATGATGAATATCATGAAATATTTATACTTATGTCATCTTGTGTTATGACGTAATTTTGAGTGTCATTAAAGTTTGCAATGTAATCGTCTTATCATAATGTAGTCAACCGCGGTAATGTTTCATCACTGTACTGTAAATAATCACAATACTTTGTAGATTTTAATGGACATTTTGAAAGTTTCTTATGTTCATTTCAGCTTGTCGGGTTAGAGAGACAGGTAAGCAACTTTACCGTTTAATAATTCATAACTCATATTTATAATACATGTATCGCTGTAGTTCGGATGACAAAGAACACTTTGACAATAACATTTTGTTATGGTTATTCTGACGGGCACAACGCTGATGACATTCCGGCGCTTAGTATGTTATACAGATATTTCCTGCCAAAATGGAAACACTCTGCATAGTATACTGCAATAAATGATTTGCATTTACATGTAACAGAACTGTGGCATCTTTTTTTAAATTATGGTATATGTGGCAGAAAATAGTACGTTTTGATTGACAGCTGACCTTAATGTGACCGCTGTACGTGTGCTACGACCCATATCGGAGCGTAGTCCATTGCTGCGTATTAAGGATGAGCTTATTGTACACTTCACTTCTATAGCGGGAACCGTATGGTTGCTGCTTGCTCGGCCATTGTCATCTATTGCCATTTGACATCCGGACGTTCTAATTCCATTTACTTTGTGACGCGTCCACTTACAGTGTCGTCATATAGCATCATAAGCCTAATTGTCGTCATATGGCATTATAAGCCTAATTGTCGTCGTATAGGGCCATATATAAGCCTAATTGTATGAGACACTAAGTATATAATGGTCAAATAAGCATGGCGACATGAATATGTCGCTTGAACCATGTGACATTGGCTTGGTGTTGGGTTGTTCGCAGGTCCGCTGTGCCGCACCTGTAGTGAGGTGGAGAGCGAGGGGGTGTGCGACAGCGGAGAGGTAGAAGAGTGCTATCCCGCACAGGTCTGTCAGACCAAGCTCCGTTGCCACAGAGACCGGTAGGTAACCCCCTACGTACCCTCCACACCCATCTTTATATGTTCCGTATGGTATGTGCAGCACTTTCGTGCTGTCGCACCTGATTAATTTTCCTTTAGGTTATTGATAATTTTTTAAGGGTATTTCACCCCTTTGGGGATCTAACACTTAAGGACATCAGTAAAATAAAATAAAACACCATGAATCTTTAATTGAACAGCAAGTATTCGCCTCAGCACATCTGGCGACAGGTACTCTTTCCCTCCATCCACTGTTGTGTGTTTACTTGACAGCCCGAGCACCATCACGAAGGGGTGTATCGCTATGCCCGACAGCATGGAAGGACTACAGTGCAATGACGATAGCACGACATGCACGTCATACTGCGACTCCGACAACTGCAACGACGCGTCGGTCGGGGCGTTTGCCACAGTTCTCGGTGAGTTGCTAGTTATTAGCGATTGGCTATAGGCGCGAGATGATGACGCCGCTGATTGGTGAGGCGTGGAATCACGACGCTGCTGATTGGCTATAGGCGCGAGATGATGACGTCGCTGATTGGTGAGGCGTTGAATCACGACGCTGCTGATTGGCTATAGGCGCGAGATGATGACGCCGCTGATTGGTGAGGCGTAGAATCACGACGCTGTTGATTGGCTATAGGTGCGAAATGATGACGCCGCTGATTGGTGAGGCGCGGAATCACGACGCTGCTGATTGGCTATAGACGCGAGATTGTGGCTGTAATTGTGATATTACATTTTGTTAAATGAATGTTAAAATAAGTACTGGGATTTAGTTTGCAATCTGCGAGAATAATTTTCTTCTCATTCTCTCTCTCCTCTGCGCGTTGCATGGTGTATTCTATCAATCGATGTTTGATCATGACATTTAATTTGATCACTCTTTCTCTTTTCACAGCCTGCCCAGTCAGCCTAGCAGGTGAGTAAATACTATATGGAACAGAAACAATTAAAAGGGGCAACACAAGCCCCAGCCACCCCCCATCCCACGTCCATCCCCCGAGTATATAAATGATTTTATCTATAAAAAAAAACACATATATGAGTGATCTTATTTATGTGGGACACCTTTTATGGCGAATTGCGACCCATTAATATAAACTAGTGTATATTTTGTTTATATAATCACTATTGCTATTATTAAGATTTCCGACGGTGACATTGTTTTCAAGGTCCTATGTGTACTAGCTGCCGTGAGATAGGAAATGAAGGTGATTGCAACGACGAGAGCGTTCCCGTACAATGCGGCAGGGAACAAGTTTGTCATGTCAACATCGCCTGCCGAAGGGCTGATACCAGGTAAGTTGCCGAAGCGTTGGCCATCTTCTCCATACGCAGGGCCCCTCGTTGACTGCCAGTGCATACACTGCACTTCCGTGGGCCGATCCAGGGGGGGGGGGGGGTCCTGCATCCGCCCCTGCATTTTGCTAGCTACAAACCAACACTGATGAGGGTTTAATGTTGTATTAAATATCTCTGGTTCCGCCTCCTATTATCGGCCGGCTGGTAAAGGGAATTGGCCATAGCACACTTCCATCTTGTCGTCGTCAAATCTCGCACAGTATCCATATCGCTCACGCCATTGGTTGATATATTGACGCTGAATACAAGCGAGTCCCAGAGCCACAGAGTAGACCGACGGCAGATTGTGTTCGATAATATATATTAGTGTAAAATTTATTGTTGATAATTGTCGCAATTATTTTTACAGTATTGTCAATATAAGATTGTGAGTCATTTCTGTTACAGTTTGAGGATTTCGAAGCGCTGCTTTAACCGCGGTTTAGTTCCCCCGGGGGCACTCAACGTGGTGACGTGTTCCGAGACGGACAAGTGTCAGCTGTACTGTGACGGCCCCATGTGTAACCAGGACGCTGGCCCCGTGTTCGAAGCTATCCGTACGTCTTACTGTCTCTTTTGTGCAATGTACCATGTGCTGGACACGTGGCGGCTGATTATCTATGCGTACAAGGTGCATTTTTTCACATTTTGATACCGCAATGTACATTGTGGTGTCTCTGTTGTACCCACTAATGCTTACTGATTCATGTAAATAACACAAACAGAGCATAATGCATTATAGAATAACATTTCTCCTGAATGGATGATATCAAGAATAGAATCAATCGCCGCGTTGGTTCGTATATTGATAAACTAAGACCGATGAAATATGACATTTTGACATTTTCTCTTTACTAGAATGTCCGACGCCACCTCCAAGTAAGTGGCAATTTATTTGTGACTGTGTCCTCTTGTTTCGACCCTGCATGCACACGTACTTCGATGCAAGCGTAACAGACACCTTTTAAGAGTTTCTTAAATCAGTGCATCTCGGTAGTACCAGGGCCTCCAGTGTAAAAGTGGTTAAAGCGTCCTGAATATACAACCAACCATCCTCCAGTGTCATTATTACCATCGGTGTTACACCCCCCCCCCCCCCCCACCCTCCGACTTTTGATGTCAATTGGCTACCAAATGGCTTATGGCCGACTTCAGCGTGAAATTGGTTCATTTACATATTGAATTATTACAATTACTCCAGACTTTGTCTTGACAATGAAGTTTGTGGATATTTCGTGCGCTATTTATATTTCCTTTGTGCAGTTCCCTGAAAATATGGTCTCCAATGGTATCAACAACATTCCATTTCCGCCCCTCCAGCGACCAGAGCGTTTCTTACAATAAGTGTGCTTATCTGTGAAGTTTCTTATCGTGGAAGCAATGTTATGAAATCCTTGAAAATCACTGAAACAGGAAATACACTTTCTTACTGAATTTTTTAGAAGATTTCGTAAAATCACTAGTTTTTCTTACTGTAACATATGCGTTGAAGAAGCCAAAATACGAAGTCCTTGAACTTTTTTTGGAAATGTGTTTGTGATTACCGAAGCTGGTAGCGAGTTGGACATCAACCATTTCAAGCTTTCATCATTGAAATATGTACAGTAGAACCCCGCTTTAAGACCACCCCGGTAATGTGACCACCCCGCCATTAAGACCACTTTTTTCCAGTCCCGAATGTTTGCCTAAATTTTAACATTGGCCTGAACCCTGCTAATGTGACCACCGTGCTAATCCGGCATTAAGACCATCAAGGTCAGACCCAACCAATCCATTTCAATAGAACTCAACCCCGCTAATGCGACCACCAACGTTTCTACTGTATTTGTGGCATGACTTCCCTTTGTAGGAATTACGTGTAAATACTGCAAGAATGTCCTTGACGAAAGCGAATGCAACGAAGAGCAGAGCTGTCGAGCTGGCAATATTTGCTGGGCCAAAGTGGTCTGCATGCGTAGAACAGGCGGGTAAGTAACTTTCTTCGTGAAACAATAAAACCGGCACCTTAACAAGTTCACAAATAATAACTGTAGACGTCAAGAAAACAAAACACTGAAGAAGAATTTATCGTACATTGTTTGAGGACACTTTTAAAGATACTTTTATCCAGTTATTTCTGCTAAGAGCCCATTAGGAAAATAATAATACCGTGCATAATGTGTGTTACAGTTTTTAATGATTTCACACAGGTCTTTAGCTCACATGCTTATACATAACGCGCACTGTATATTATTCTCGGAGCCATGGCGTTTAGCTGATTTATTTTACCGGTCCCCATATCGTCACGATCTCTGCCATGAAAAAAAAAACGCTCAGTGGTCGTGTGACACTGACCCCTGACTATTGACAGGTTGCTGATAACGAAACGCTGTCGTCGGCTCGCAAACACGTTCGAAGAGGAGATGGACCGCGACTTCTGCGACACGGGCTTTAGGTGTTCCAGAGGCTGCTCCGAGGACAACTGCAATGACAACATTGATGGCCTCATTGCCGGAGTCGGTCAGTACTGCTTGTCATACATTGATTTAGATATTTGTTTGATGTGGAGAGAGGTGTAACGGGGAGGGGGTGCATTTTTTTCAATACTCTCATTAAGGTCTAATTAAAATCAGTCTGCCAGTCTTAATGCATGACATATTACGGGATTGGTTATGGTTTCAAATGCATAAACAAATATTAACATTTAATATCTCTAAACTTCGTATGGTATGCACAAGGGGATTCTCAAATGAATGCACCCAAACTCAGAAGAGAAGGCTGATACCTTGATTTTTATCGTATCACCCCCCCCCTCCCCGCCCCCTGTCGTTCCATCTATACAGTCATCATTTTAATCATTGCAATCATTGGTATACACATCACACTTCCAGGTACATGCGAGAGGGTTCCTAATCCTACGCCCACCCCGCTGCCAAATGGTGGTGGTGGTGATGGGAGTGACGGCAGTGATTCCGGTGACGGCACTGACACTGGTGACGGCACTGACACTGGCGACGGCACTGACACTGGCGACGGCACTGACACTGGTGACGGCACTGACACTGGTGACGGCACTGACACTGGCGACGGCACTGACACTGGCGACGGCACTCTCCCTGACGGTGACCACAGCAATAACGCAGGTATGTGCCATGAGGTCGCGCACCATCAATATGCCATAATTCGCAGGCGGTGACGATCAAAAATGAATGCGGGCCGATATCTCGTAAGACTTACTTGAATTGAAGTGGCAAACACTGATTGAGCTCTTCTTCTCGCAGGCTTTTAATAAAGGTAAACGCCGACCAACAAAGATTATGTGATGACAAGACGCGTAATGCCATTGAGCCCCCCCACCCCTCAGGGACCTGTGTACTCTTCGATCCAATGTTGCAGCAGTGCATGGCCATGAAAAACGCGACCGTAAGCGCGCATTGATATGAGACAGTGAAGAACATAAACTGCTACCGTTTATAGGATACCACGTACCCTTCTCGTCCATGGAAATAAGTAACAATTCACTGGCATACACGACACTTCGCATCGTGAACCCAATCACAATGAATCAATCTATGACATTGTCTGTTGTGCGTTGTTCCAGAAGCCCCCACGTGCAAGTACTGCAAGGGCGTGTATGACGAGTCCGAGTGCCAGGGGGAGACAACGTGTCGCCCCGGCCAGGTATGCTGGAGCATAGTGGTGTGTGACCGCAGGACCGGAACGTAAGTCACCATGCAGTGACGTCAACATATCCGTCTTCCATTTACTGCCATCTCGAGCTCTACTATTAGATCACCTATCGTTCCTGTCGTTAACTTGACGAAGGCTATTCAGGTTGTACAAATATAACAATGTTATGCAATCTATCTGGTGACGGCGGATCCAGAAAATCTGGATAGAGGGGGGTGCTGTTTCAGGGTCGGATCCAGATGTGCTGGATAGGGGGGGGGAGAGTTTGGTTTTCATATGTTAAATGGTATAAATTTCGGCTCCAAAAGGGGGGGCCGAGGCCAGGTTGGCCTCCCCCTGGATCCGCCCCTGCAGCTGTCGTTTTGTTGCCTTTGGTTCGTCGATTGATGCCGTATTGCTTCTCGGGTGCAATGGCGGATAATCAGAATTTCCTATTCGGAACCCCCGGAGTCCCGTAGAAACCGCATGGAACTGTGGTATTATCTGGTGCAGGAATCACCCAT
Organism: Arenicola marina; assembly: GCA_964019135.1. NCBI lineage: Eukaryota > Metazoa > Annelida > Polychaeta > Arenicolidae > Arenicola > Arenicola marina. The sequence continues at coordinate 33,307,734 of OZ025258.1, forward strand.
GCCTAACAACTACAGTGTGCCCGCCACGAAGGGCTGACTTTTAATGGCTTAACCAGAGCATATTGTTGCTATGTGGTATACGAAATCACTTATTTGCAAAAAAACGCCTCTATTGTCTTGTGTTCAGTAACCGGATCACCAAGCGGTGTCGCAGCCTGACTTTCACGCACGCCGAGGAGAGGGAATCCGTCTTTTGTGAGAAAGAAGGCAAATGTAGAAAGGCCTGCATTGAGGAGGGGTGCAACGACAACATCGCCGATGTGGTCAACGAAGTCGGTCAGTATCGTTCATTGCAGGTATTAATTAGTGATGTCTCTAACGTTGCAAATTATCCCATGTGTTCTATGTAACTCACGGGAATATGTCTTTACATAATATTATAGACGGTATACACGTGGCGGCTCACAGGGAGACCACAATAGTAGGATGTAGGTCTAAATATGAATATGGCTTTACATAACATTATAGACGGTATACATGTGGCCGCTGACAGGGAGACCACGATAGTAGGATGTAGGTCTAAATATGAATATGGCTTTACATAATACTATAGACGGTATACATGTGGCCGCTCACAGAGAGTCCACAATAGTAGGATGTAGGTCTAAATATGAATATTCTATTTATTTATAGGCGTGTGTGAGATTAATCCGAATCTTCCGCCGATTCCGGACCCTGGCACCGACACTGACAGCGATGGCGACGGTGGCGACACTAGTGGCGAAAATGACAACGAAGTCCCATTTGGTAGGACGCCATCGCTTTCTCACCCCCTGTTGAGATAACGTGTTTCTTTTGTCCCTAGATGGCGTCACGTGCTTTGACAGGGCGTGACATACCGCTAATATCCTTTGTAAGCCTTCCACTTCGCCGCAGATAACTGACGATAATTATGAAATCTTTCTATGGTGGATTAATGGTCAATATGTGGGTATGTGGTGGCGGGTAGGAAAAGAACGTAGCCGATCTTGTGATTTAAATTTCGCATCTGTGACTTGTAGAGCCCGCTTCCTGCATGTTCTGCAAGGATGTAGATGACGACAGCGAATGCACCAAGGTGCAGGTCTGTCCCGCGGGAAACGCCTGCTGGGCCAGGGTCGTCTGCGACAGGTCGACGGGCACGTAAGTCACCTTTGTGCGTTATCTATTTGTCTTCTGTTATTGGCTTTTGTAAAGTTCCATGTTTTATGGTATGTTTTATTCTGCATGCAATTTCTTGATGCCGTGACACAATGGCTCCATATGCGATAAGAACTTTAATCTCTGTCCGATGAGATGTCGTCGAATATTTGCATTCATTTGTTTGACCGCAGGCTTAAGATAACGAAGAGATGTCGCAGTTTGCGCAACACTTACCGCCGGGAGCGCGGTAAAACTTACTGTGACAAACCGGGTCGGTGTAGGACTGCCTGCATTACTGACCATTGCAATGCCGACCTCTCCGAGCTCATCGCCGCTGTTGGTAAGTTCTATTATAATCTTTATCCTAATTAATAACATATCGTCGCTTCGTGTTACGATCTAACTAAGCCAAGCTGAATTTCTATGCGTATGTCGAATATCCTTGCTTGACAACTTAAAATTTAAGGATAATCGGACGTTTTATTTAAAATGCTCAGAATGTTGATGTCAAGCAATACAGATAACATGTAGTTATTCCACTGTTCAAAAGGCAGATGTACCGAAAATCCCCCTGAGCCAACCACACACAACCCATACATCTTGTCGCAGTTAATTATTTACACGATTAATTCAGCAGTATGTCAACCAAGGCTTGAGCAATGATATTATCTCTCTATTATCCTAGGTGTATGCGTGGCAAGACCCGAAGCCCCCGAACCAACGGAGCCACCCATTGACGTCATTGCAGGTAGAATGCTGGACAAATGTCCACAATGCGCCTCAAGATGACCATCCTAGTGATAGTCAGAAGTGATAGTTGCCTTTATATTTGTTTAGGTTATTCAAGTCGGTGATATAAGGTAGGTTCGATCAAGTGTATGCCGCTTGATACCACGCAAGGTAAGTAATGTTATAAGACTTGCGGGGCAATCACGGGTAAGAAACATATACGTGCACGTGTCTCTCGAAACGTTGGCAGTGATCGAACGAACACTGTTTTGCAATAATGTATTGATTGTCTATCTTCCCTTTGTAGGCGACGCTCGATTGAGTTTATGTTTCAGGAAGCCCTGTGCTGCCATCTTTTGGCTTACTTGGTTGTCCACCCTATCCGGCGCCCAGCAACGTTCGTACGGTCAGAGCTGCTTTATCACTACCGCACGATGGACAAGCCGTGGCTATAGGCTTTCTCCATGCACATGTTAACTGATATCGTCGCATAATTAATACCCAAATAATCAGTAAAATAACAGCTTCGTTGTTTACGTATATTGTGATTAAACTGGGAAAATAACCCCATCTGACTGCCGTTTACATTATTTCAAAGCTCAGTTCTGTGCATATCAGGCTTACTACCCGTTGTAGATGACGTGCACCCAACTCCCCAACCCACCTGGCTCGTAAGGACGGTCTTTGTCGTGTCGTTGATACCCTGCCGCCCCTCAGCTGGATAAGCCACGTGTATGACTTTCAATGTGACTCATCTACATGTGTTTTTTTTTATCATGGCCTCTTCCGATGGAAGCAAATGAGTCTAGACCGGATGTGACGTCACACGCGGAACTGGTGACCGAAGAGATGTATAATCGTCATGCAGCAAATTTTAAATAAACATGTCTGAATCCATGTGACATCGATAGTCCGTCCTATTTATCTGTTGCCAACGGCTTGTATAGACCGCCATAGGTCTCACATTCTGCTTTGTCTCTCTGAAGTGATTAATCGTTAGGTAAGTATAAGGAAGCAGCTCAAGGTGACGTCGCAAAGTGTGATCGCATTGCCATCCGTGACTGAGGCACTGGTATATTAGTAAAATCCACTGGGAAAGTTTCAGTCGCCCCCCCCCCCACTCCCCCCGCCCCCGCCCCCGCCTCCGGTCGCAAGTTAAAATATCAGTTCTATCTTCTTCATTAGAAAGTTCCACTTTGTAGGGGTATCCTTTTCATCACAAATGCCCGCTCTCTTAGACCCCCCCCCTCCCCTACCAGATGTGTATGACAGTTCGCCTCCCCCCCCACTACCAGATGTGTATGACAGTTCGCCTCGCCTCCCCCCCCCCACCCCCGGGTTCACCATTTGGACTGAAAATTCGATTTTATTAAATTTTGAGACCGGTTATTATTGCGTGATGAGAACAAGTTGGTGAAAGAAGTCCGGATACTGTTAACCGTCAGGATGCCTGTGGGCGTCATACACCGCTTTGGTACAAGTTTACTGCAAGGTTTATGAAAGCTTGTAATTAAGTTTACCATCATCTGATCACAAACATTAAACAAATATATATGAATCATCCTTACACAGAAACTGCTCCAAAATTATTTATTTGTTTTATCATTTATTTATTCAGATTTGTTCTGTACATATATTTAGATCGATATAGTCAGGTATGCAGTATATTTTAAACACGGGCTTATAATACTTTATCATGTGCACAACAAGCTAAGTTAACGCTTATAGTTCTATAACAGAATATAGCACTGTTTGTCATTGAAAATTGACCGTTATGATACATATCTGGCAACAATGGACACGTAAAATTGTTTATTTGCCATTATTACGAGATAATGGTCGTATCAGCTAGTACAAAAGCATTAAGGATGTATGATGCACTCTTTAGTGCGCATCTTTTCGTGCACGTTTTACATTGCAACGGCATGATTACCGGCCTGCGTATTTTATGTGAACGCGCGTGCTTTTCCTTAGTTACCGCTCACACCCTGACAAGCAAATGTGTCGTAAACGCAACAAAGACGGGCGTTTTGTATCAAACGAACAATATAACAGACAAAGAAAATGCCAGGTTGAGAGACCTGCAAAACACACTTATGCAGACAGCGAAAAAAATGTATATATATAATACATCCTTAAATATGCATATTTTATATGTTGACAGCGCTGGGAAATAAAAATAAGCCTGGTGACCATATCGTTTTTTTACATTATTTTGTTCTATAAACATGCGGGAAACAAATATACAAAAATTACGGACATGTAAATTTCCTTATACCTTCTTTTGGCCGCTAACGCATCACGTATAATCAAAAATCCCATTGAAACACATGTTAAAAATCAGGCGATAAGTCTCATCGAACGGACCACATGGAGAGATAAATGTCTTATCTTGAACTGGGGCCGGCGCGACAGCTCAGTGGGCTAGAGCGCTCGCATTGAGTGCTCTGGTCACCTGAGAGCCGTATGCCCTGCTCACATCGACTAAGACTGGTCGGCCGACGTCAGAGCTCGCCCACGCCACCGAGTTCTTCAACTTTCCCACCGAGCTTTCATAGTTTTAAAAATCGGCCGAGCCAGGTGACTACTCGGCCGACCTCCGCCGACCTAAGGAAATTGGCCGAGCTCGGCCTGGTGTTAATGTCTGCATTAAAACTAGAAAGGCCTCGGCCGAGCACCTGAAATGAGCCACCGAGCAGCAATGCTCGGCCGAGGTCGAGGTCACGGCCGATTTGGGACCAATTTCCCCTTTTTTAGCTCGGCCGAGGCGTCGGTGGGTCTATGTGAGCAGGGCATTACGGCACGTGGGTCGGTGGTTCGAGCCCTGCTGTGGCCATATATGTCTGGTCGCAGGATAAAGATCCCATGTCTTTCTTCGTAAAGTGTAGGGGGCAACCCCCGGGGACATCCTGGACCAAAGCAGACAAAAAATAGTTTCACACCCACTCGATTCTCCACGCACAAACCACGCAGCTGGCCGGTTCCCAACACTCAAACATTGACTACAGTGAGTGCACGTCAAGCAGCTGTAGCAAGGCACCAGCGTCATGCGCACTCGTTCTAAGAGCACGTGTTTTTTTGTTGGTCCCCAAAAGACCTAAACCGGAAACAGAACCCGCGAGAACTGTACAGCCCTATTGTCTTCGCCTGGTCATTCCATATAAGGAGCGTTGTTACGTAGCCATAGATACCGCGCGCAGACATGCGAGTCATGATGATTATTGCGTCATACGACATGGAAAACCCCGGGCAGCACATTAGATCGCCTGACACTGACAGTCACTCATGCGACAACCGCATTCTGGTGTATCCACTGTCTAACCGCTCATATGTTACATAAATCTTCTCGGATGGTTATAATTCTGACATGCACAGAACTTGAGTGGTTGTGCACCCAAGGACAGCTTTAGCCGATTTTGTGTGTGAAGCGAGTGAAGGTAAACAACCGGAAAGTAGGCAGTACGTACAGACCGTTGATGCTAGGCATTGTCGAAGAGTATAAGTTTCCCTGTCTTGTGGGTTCTCGATAAGATCCCGTAGTGACTGTACAGCCCTATACTCAGGACAGAACCGATCCCTTGGGTGAAGAATTCGTTACTATGGAAAAATTTGTCTCAGTGACGTAATGGGACAACACAAAAGAACAAGTCACCCTAGCAACTCATCTAAATATTAAGTTTATACACATTAATCACTGTGTTCTCAATGGATTAATTTCGATTTCTTTCGGCAACTTCAGAAAATTTAACCACCAGATTTAATAGGGCATGTCAGTTCTCGCGGGTTCTACTTCCGGCCTGGCATTTTGGGGACAAACAAACGAACACGTGCTTTTTGTTCAGTGCGCAGCCTGACTCGCCCCCTGCGTAACAATGGATACCACGCGCAGAGCGCTGTCATACTAGTTACGACATAGGACGCAGAACCAGGCAAGCTGCGCGGCCGGCGAGGCAAACAAGGGGTGGGTCGCAAATCGTCTTTTGTGCTTCTTAAATAAACAACTGTTAACTTTTTTGCGTCGATATGTTGGTAGATGACACTTTGAACATGCCATTTTCCATAATATTGGCCACGTTCAGTAACCTAGGCGCACAACAGGTAGATGGTTTCCCAATGTTTACACTGATCTGGAGTGATCGGGTGACAGGTATGAACAGCCTTTGCCGTCAAAATTACAGTTTTTCAATCCTGAATGCAACTACCATTCAAATAACAAAATTTCAAAAGAACAACATTGTAAATTCACTGTGCTAACATTATCTTTCTAAATTGCCTCAGTTCTGTTACAATCATATTCTTGATGGGTATTTTGACAAAGAGTTTCATGAGAACCACAAAATAGACCAGTACTGTGACTTTTCCATTTCCACAGAGTGAGCTACCTACATGTACTTATCGGCTTACCGGTATAATGCTTTGGATCAAATAGCTACACGCATTTTTAAGTTAAACTGGGGCCGCAAACTTAATATCCAAGAAGTATATACATGTATGCAGTCGACTTCAGTCATACCTCATTATAACGGATCCTTTCAAATATGCTAGCAAAAAAAGATAATCTATGCTTCCTCTTTATGGAAATGGTGGAATTAAGCCTTTATTTAAAAAACAAAACAACAAGTTTTTAGATTTTTATAGGTGTACACTGGTGTTGATATTATTAATTTGTATAGCTGATGTGTCTACGTTCAGCTTACTGGTAGCTTTAGTTCTGCATAAATCTTTAATTGCAACATTTTCTGTTATTTTTAATTAATTAAATTACACTTTCTTTTGCTAATTTTGACATAAACGCACAAGGAAACGCTCAATGTAATCATACAGAATCAATAATAATTCAGTGTATAACCTTCAAGAGTCACTACCTTTTTGCTCATACATTGCATAAACATGATGATAATCAGTCCAAGTTTCTATTTGTCTCTTTGCATTGGATTTGTATCTATCTTATCAGTTTAATTGGGTTCACAACATATGGTATAAAATAAAATCTGCAGGTATTTCAAATGTAGCCGATACAAAAACTAAGTGAAGGTACAAAACAAGAGATACTTCATACTTCATCAAATTCATAAAATTTCCTTTTAAGGTTGTCCAATTAATTTTGATTAAATTACACCTTTCATAGCTACTTTTGTCCTGATGTCTATACATGAAACATATAATTAAAAAAAACGTTAAAAAAAACTATTAAAAATATGGATAACAATAAACCCATAAGGAATTCAGTAACATTATGAAATATATTTATATATATATTATATATGGAGATATATAGAGACATTTTTATTTAACCAGTATAAACATAAAAAATCTCAATAAAGGGATCATCAATATATATTTTACATTTTGTTAGGTCAACTTCATCTCTTAATTCTCCTGTGTTCAACTATAGTAATGACAAGGGCACATTCCTTGGTTAATAAATCCTGTGTACCTTAATAAATATAATAATCATCAACTTTGGGTGACAAATATTGTTCATGACATTTGCAAATTGATATCTACATTGAAATTAATGCTGCATAACTTACACCTTTTGGTACTGTTGTCCTGAGGTCTATAGATATGATAGATAGATATATTAATGTGGCGGGATCTATTTTATGTGATGGTAAATTTGTCCTAATGATCGCATACCATTGGTTCATTTTTTGTTTTCGTGACCATCATAGCAACGCGCATTTCATTGGCTCACTCTCATTACGCCAAGGGGATCATGGGATATTTGTGGGTTGCCCGTCACTTTTCTATTTGACTCGATGGGCGCCGGCAGCACGCCGGCTTTCAACTCGTTTTCTAATCCCTGTGTTGCAGGTATGTTTCATTTTATCATTCCTCGCTATTTTCATACTAACGCAATGTACTAATGTGATTTGTAGATATTCCGCGTAATGTATCTAGTAACTTATATGCTGTAATTGGTTTAAATAGTAACTTGATAAGTTACACAGAACTTTTCTATTTGACTCGATGGGCGCCGGCAACACGCCGGCTTTCAACTCGTTTTCTAATCCCTGTGTTGCAGGTTTACCCGCCTGGGGAAATAAAGTCTGTCAAATATTATCACCGCCGCCGAGTTGTGTTTTAAAAACCAAATTAAAGAACAGGGCGCACCACAGGCCCGCTACAAAATGGCGCAGTCGGCAGGATTGGCTTTTAAGACTCGGCGGTGAAACCGATTGACTTCAATTTCATGTTCACTGCCGGCGCGATGAACATCGGGCAGTAGGAACTGTCGACTTCATCGTGACGGAGGTGGACACCGAGCTTATCTGCAGTGAGCTTTTCATGTCCTCGAGGGCCAGTTTTCTCGAAGACTGGTAACACCTGGTTAACGGCCTTCAAGTGTCGTTAATTTCAACGAGCGGCCAACTCCACGCGCAAGTGCAGACCGCGCTTGTGCTCAACGGGGTTGTGGCCGCTGCGTCACTGGCTTCGGCTAGTTTTCTCCGAGACTCGTATCGTCGGTTTGTGGCAACGGCCACCTTCAAGTGTTAATGTCATCGTGCCGCAACTCCACGCGTAAGTGCACCGCGCTTGTGCTCAACGGCGTTGTGGCGGCTGACAACACTACTTCGGCCTGTCTTCTCGGAGGCTGAATTCGTCGGGCTGTGTCTACAACGGGTTTGGCACGAGGCCGTCCAGGGCTTTATCGCGCTTCACCAAACATCAGACCGCACAGCAAGGTGAAGGCAATGTACAAGCATCGATCAACCATCTGTCAAGCATCAAACGGCGTTACCCCGGGTGAGACTTTATTAAGATAGGCCTAAGTTATACTGTTTAAGTGCACTGGTGACTTTAATTAAGAGCTCAATTTTAAGTTATTGTTGTATGCCACAGGACTTGAATGGTTGTTGCACAAATTCCCTAAAAGCCGGCTATTATAAGGGAATTCGTGTCACATCTGTTCGAGGCTGTTTTCAGTAATTAGTTATTCGATGATTTGTTTTAGGTTAGATTTGCGGGTTTAATTTTTTTTGGGGGGTTCTCGTCTTTCCATTTACACTTCTATTTTCGGTAGAATTTATTTTGTTTACATTTTTTTTCTGTGGTTTTCTTTTGTTTTTGTTTTTTTATACACTGTAAGCTTAGTCTAGAGTTAATTAATTTTTTTTTAATTTTTTTTTAATGTATCTATACTTGATCTCACTGACTGGTTTGTAAAGGACCTATATAGAGAGATAAGTTTACTGAATGGGTATAAGCTTGTAGTAATTGTAAGAGTTGTTGTCTTGCGTGAGTGAACTTGATAGTATAACACTATTGATTACTAACAGCATCCCTGCCTTTCATCTCTGGCCTTCACCGGTCAATTGCATTGAATAGGGATTAGGGAGCTGGAACAGTTTCTCGGTCATTTGTGTCCCTATTCGTGCATCGTGTGGTCAGTTTCTGAGTTTCTCTTGTCTCAGCTCAGTTTAACGTCATATCACTTCATTGATCATTCATTTCTACTGTGCTTGTCATATTGTTTTGATTTATGTGTGGAATAATATGGTTTTCAGGTCGTGATTAAAGTGACTCAACTCATCAAGACTTCCGATGTATGAGGAGATTGCTGATATTGAAACTTGATGTGCTTGTACTTATTTCGTTTTTGTTTTGCTAGGTGGTTGTCTCGTCAAGTTGCTGTTGTGTGAGAACATTGCTGATAGTGAAAAGTTTTGTGTTTGAATCTTGGTTTTTGTTTGGTGATTCTCCTGTCAAGACCTTATAGTTTGTGTTGCAGGCCAACAATCCTAGATTTTATTCACGTGTGTGATTGTAGTTATTATTGCAGGATCGCTTTTCATGTTACTGTGTGAGTATTGTGGTTGTGAGATACTCATATTGCGAACTACACAGTAATTGTGACGGATTTTGAGCTCTAGAACTTGTATTCGATTGATAAGCATAAGCATTGATAATGTCCATCATAGACGGAGAAGGAGACGTTGACTCTACTGTTGAGCATCAACTCTCTCGTCTTCCTCGCGATGAGATCTTGCGATTGCTACACGTGTATGAACAGCCCCCACTTGCGGGAGAGCAGGATGATCAGGGGGAGATGGCGAGTGGGGTTAACCCAATTAGAGGGCTTAATAGCGATTCACCGGCTTTCTTTCCTTCTTCCAGGGATATTAGACTCCCTCTCTTCTCCGGAAATGGAGGCAAGGGAGAGATCACATATTATGAATGGAAGTATGAAGTGAAATGTCTCATGAGAGAGGGTCACCCCCAAACAGTTGTGTTGCATAGTATCCGTCGATCGTTACGTGGCACTGCGTCCAAGGTAATGCGTAACTTGGGAGAGGATGCATGTGTAGAGGATGTACTATTCAAATTTAAGGCTGTTTTTGGTGTTGTACTATCCACTGAGCAACTTTTGGAAGAATTTTATGCCTCAAAGCAGCGAGACGGAGAGACTGCCTCAGAATGGGGATGTCGGCTCGAGGACTTGATGGGCCAGATCCGGGAACAAGGTGGGTTATCCGGGGATGCCCCTGAGCAGATGCTGAGAACGAAACTCTGGGTAGGACTGAAAGATCGCCAGCTGAAGGAGGCAACTCGTCCGCCACTGTTGACGCCAATTCGGTGACCAGTGATGAGGATAGAGAGAACGCCGCTGATGGCCCATGTGATGTTGTAGACAGTGGTGGGGAGGCCGTGGATAGCGAAGGTGCTACTGTAGCCCCGCTAAGACGCTCGATCAGATTAAAAAGTCAACCCGCGTGGTTACAGCGTGGGGACTACCTTGTTTCGTCTATGGTTGAGACCCCGAAATCGTGGTTACCACGGTTTACGTCAGGGGGCACTGTAGGAAAAGTTTTACACTTGTAACTGTTGTTTTTCATGAGCTTGCTTTGTTTGATACTTTTCCAGTTTTGTCAGAGCTGGACGAGAACAGATGTTTTTAACTTTAATCTCCGCTTACAGGGGCCCTAACCATGTCAAGGGACGACATGGATTTAACGCCGGGGAAGATGTGGCGGGATCTATTTTATGTGATGGTAAATTTGTACTGTAGTTTAATGATCGCATACCATTGGTTCATTTTTTGTTTTCGTGACCATCATAGCAACGCGCATTTCATTGGCTCACTCTCATTACGCCAAGGGGATCATGGGATATTTGTGGGTTGCCCGTCACTTTTCTATTTGACTCGATGGGCGCCGGCAGCACGCCAGCTTTCAACTCGTTTTCTAATCCCTGTGTTGCAGGTATGTTTCATTTTATCATTCCTCGCTATTTTCATACTAACGCAATGTACTAATGTGATTTGTAGATATTCCGCGTAATGTATCTAGTAACTTATATGCTGTAATTGGTTTAAATAGTAACTTGATAAGTTACAGAGAACTTTTCTATTTGACTCGATGGGCGCCGGCAGCACGCCGGCTTTCAACTCGTTTTCTAATCCCTGTGTTGCAGGTTTACCCGCCTGGGGAAATAAAGTCTGTCAAATATTATCACCGCCGCCGAGTTGTGTTTTAAAAACCAAATTAAAGAACAGGGCGCACCACAGGCCCGCTACATTAATAAAACAAAAAACTACAAACTAAGAAAAATATCCATAATAACAAGTAGCACATAAGGACACAAGTAACATTAAACATATTTTGGCAGGTTTATGTACATATATTTTCATTTAACCAGCATTCACATCACAAATAACAATAACATGATACTAATCATCAATATATATGGCACATGTTGTTACTTTTATTCTTTTCTCTAACATATAGCTACAGTTGTGACAAGAGCACCAAGACATATTGCTTTGCTAATAACTCTTGTATGTCGTAATAAATAAACTGGTGTCGAATAGTCACTTTTTCAGACTTCTGCTCGGTTGCTATAGTATATATTATAACGTGTTCCATTATTATATTTGAAAAGACCAGTTTACAACACTTTAAAATATAACTGGACATTGCAATTCAGTAGGCTATAATAATCAACTTTCTACTTTCTGTGATGACAAACGTATTCATGACATTGGCAAATTCATCAATTTACTTGAAATGTTCTAGAGTTTTATGCAGTCTGTTAACTTTTTTATTTCTTCATAGATTTAGTTGACATTTGCATACACATACTTTGTAATTTTGTCTAATGTATATTTACATACTTTGCAATGTTTTATTGGTATGTTCACTTGATTGCTCACTTGCAAAAAACTCAAAATTTCAATGTAATAAAAAAAAATCATAGATAAAATCATATGTAAAAGACATATCATTTCCCATATGCTTAGATCTATGTGTGATATATATCTCAGACAAATATGTAGGTACATTGTACACATTATTTGACATCAAATATTTGCTACATATAAGTGCATGATTGAGGATTTATATAATGTCACAATATTTAAGTTAAAACAGTTAAGGTTTGTTTAAATTTATAATGTTGTACCCATTCAAAGCTTTATTTAAATAAAGGTTAGTTATAATTTGTCAAAGCCTTCAAAATGGATTTCTTGATTCGGACAAAAATGTAATGAAATCATTCTTGGTAAAATAGTGATCAAGTATTATTGAGCTCAAGTGGCTCTATCATACCTGCTCATAAGATCACCCATATGCATCAGCAGTATAATGCTAAGAAACATTGGATATATGTTCGTCAATTACAAGATGAATCCATTTGTCGAAAACAATAAATTGTTTGAATTATGGTTTATTCCGCTTGTCATCTGTAATTCGGCCGTCAGCAACACAGTCAGGCCAGCTCAAATATTGGGTATTCAGCGGGCTGTAGTGCGCCAAGTTTATTGACCGCAGTTATTGATACGGGAAAATACAAGTTCAAAGTGTCTTTCAACAATATATTGTCACTAGATAGGTAACAGATGCTTATTTAAGTTGCATACAGGTCTAGAAGGGAACCACCCTTTTCTCGCCTCGCTCACCACGCAGTTTGCTGGTTCCGCGTCCTAAATCGTGACTAGAATGACAGCGTTTTGCTTTGTCAAGCAGGGAGCGAGTGAGCTGCGCAGTGAAAAATTAAGGTCGCATATAACGTCGTTGTCCCTAAAATCTGATCTCGTGAGGTATCGCACACATAAAACGAGATTCACTTGCATGCCCTATAGGACTATAAAGTCTCGTTCGCGTAAGACTTCCGGTTTACTCATTTTGGGGACAAACAAGCGAAGCACGTGTTCGGAACGAGTTTAGAATATCTGCGCACACTGGTAGGCGTGACGTGTATATTACGCAAAGAGAGAGACTGGGAACCAGACTACCTGCGCAAAAGCCAGGCGCCGAGGGGTGGATCCATTGCGGAAGGCCTAGCGATATGATTGAGAATATTTAAGAAATATAGCTTCACAAAACGGATAGACGACATATTTTTTTATCGTTTGCGCTATCACAATGACAAATATTTATTACGACGGGACAATACGACTGAGAAACTAAGGTTTTTTGGCATTTAGTACGAGCACGAGGCATTATGACGTCACACGGATTCTCCCCGGTGACAACGTTGGTGCAACGCTTCAAACGGAAAACTTACAAAAATGAAGAAACTTGGTGTTTTCGTGATCTTATTTTATCTTTACAATGTTGTTTAATGACGCATCCGTGTGCTGTTACTCCATCACTGCACATTTTGACAGCGGAATGGTTACGTCGATCACTTGTTCTCGCCATTTTTGTTACCGCGGAAGCACGCAAAACTCTGTGACGTCACTCGCTTTTTGAGGAACTTGCGAAAGCCCGGGCGCAGGGCTAAAGTTAAAACGTTATTTTTAGCTTTCGAGTGTCTTTAACACGGAATTTTCCTCGTATATTCCCAAAGTTCTGCGCTGCATCGCCTCCAAATTTTTTAACGTATATCTCCCATAGCCATGTTTAGTGAAATGTTACTCATAGTCCTTAGAATAAACGTGGAAAAAAATTGACTTATAGCTGCCTAACTTCAACATGGAGAACGTGTGTTTGTTTGTCCCCAAAACTGAAGTCTCGCGACCCGATCGCGAGAACTGTATGGCCCTATATTCTGAACACATGCACCAAACGACGACAACATGATTCTGACGGCTACAAGCGACAAGCGGTAACAGAATTATCATGGACACAGGTGACAAATGACAACAGTAATTCCCATGTAAAAAGTTACAAGCAATATCATAATTCACACGGATCCCGATTCGCGAAACGGAGGGACACCCCAGCAAACAAGTTAACGTCATAACAATGTGTTTTTTTTGGTTTGGTTTGGGGTGAGATAACGTAAAATTGTATGTGTTTTTTTTACGTTACCCGAACGTTTTCAGATAACGATGTCCAAAATTCAGTCCAGTATTAAAATTGTGCCTTATGTGAGAAACAATTGCGTATATGATGAATTAATCAGAAACATGATTGCCAAATACAATCAATTACATATTGTTTTCATGATGTCTAATCTTTCAGGTAAAGTTGTCCTAACGTTGGGAAAACGTCCACTGTCAACTTCTCACAATTTTGTATTTATAACAACTGCTACACGCAGCCAAGTTTTATCAGTCACTACACATGGCAAATGTTTTATTTTTATGGGATAAAGGCTAGAAAATATTACTTCAATGTTTGCGACGAACGTTGTAACAACGTTGTCCTGATGTCAATTTTGAGGTGACGTGATTACAACCCAAAATCAGCGTGTGCGAACGTTGTGTGTTAGCCGGGACGATGTTTTGTGAAACGGCATGACTGTACGTCATATGTACTACTTAAAGAACGAGCTGGATTGCATTCGCCAAAAAAAAGGACGAGACGCGATAGAGTCGAGTACTTTATTTGGGGAATGCACGACAGCGAGTTCTTTAACGAACTTATAAAACTTTTGTAACAAGGCATTATTTCGGCTTATTGCGTGGTTTATTTTCTAGGATAGGGCTGTACAGTCACTACGGGATTTTATCGAGACCCCACGAGACAGGCATACTTATGCTCTACGTCAATGCGTAGCATCAACGGCCTGTACCTGCTGCCTATCTTCCGGTTGTTTGCCTTCACTCGCCTCACACAGAAGAGTGGCTAAAGCTGTCATTGGCTGCACAACTAACCACTGAAGTTCTGCGCATATCAGAATTATAACCATCCTAGTAGTTTTATGTAATATATGAGCGGTTAGACAGTTGATAAACCAGAATGCGGTTGTCTCATGAGTGACTGTCAGTGTCAGGCGATCTAATGTGTTGCGCGGGGTTTTCCATGTCGTATGACGTAATAATCATCATGTCTGCACGCGGTATCTATGATTACGTAACAACACTCCTTATATGGACTGACCAGGTGAGGACAATGATGTTCAGTTTGTCCAGAAATATGAACAATGATGAATTGCCTCAACATAACAACGCTTCCAACAGTCTCATCAAACGGACCACATGCATTATGGAGAGATAAACGTCTTATCTTTAATTATATTATGATTTTATAGATAGCCATGCCTGGACCAAAGCAAACAAAAAATAGTTTCAAACCCACTCGATTCTTCACGCACAAACCGCGCAGCCAGCCGGTTCCCAACACTAAAACATTGACTAAAATAAGTGCGAGTCACGCAGTTGCAGCAAGGCACCATCGTGATGCGCACCCGTTCTAAGAGCACGTGTTTTTTTTGTTGGTCCCCAAAAGACCTAAACCGGAAATAGAACCCGCGGGAACTGTACAGCCCTATCGGAGCCTGCCCAACCGCTCACGACAGAACCATTTTCTTCAATAAACTCATTACTATGGAATTGTTTGTTTCATCGATGTAATGTTACAAGACAATATGGCAAAGATTCGCCCTAGCAACTGATCTAAACACGATTATATGTCTACTTCATCACTTTAGGTTGCCCATACTTTATGGCACACAGCGGAGAGGAGGCCTTTGCAGTTATAGATTTATACATACACAGGTTCCTTTACGTATTATGAAAACACATGAATGTGATGTGATCCGTCCGAGGAACAGCTCTAAACCGGGTGGGATGATCTCTGCTCAAATGACGATGTGCTACCATGTTACGGTTAGTTATCTGCATAGACGTTCAATGCCATGCAAAGGCATGACGCCACTCCAGATAGCCTCAAGCAGACGGCTTTAAAGTTACTTTATATTAAATGGTTACAAGGTCCACCGAAATGATAATACAGACAGCTCTGGAGGTATAGTGGTGCAGGTAAGAGACGACATACCACACCGGCGGCGCAAGGATACAGAAATTAATGAAGACGAGAAGGGGCGTATCGAATCCCTAGCAATAGAAGTGACGCTGAATGCTGAAAAGTGGCTATTTCTCAGTGTATGCAAGCAGCCGAAGGTAAAAAACGCATTACTTGTGACAAAGATCGATAGCCTTCTGAATGCAATCGCTGCTGAACATGTTAACCTTGTACTGTTGGGAGACTTAAATGTAAACATGTTAAACCATAAAATTGTCTGAACGACGTATTAGAGGTCAATGGTGCAGAAAATGTAACTTATGAGCAAAGCGATAAGTGTATTTATGCTGCGGTAGCTATGCACGGTCTGGCGTCATCTTACGTAAAGGTGCGTAATGTGACGTTGGATTGTGTAGTCCTTAAGGGTCTGTATAACCATTATGTAAGGTTATACGTATTGCATTATATTGTGTCATCTCGCGTAACAATACGCAAGATCAACTGTACACAGTCTGGCGTAATCTTACGTAAGGGTACGTAATGTGACGTTGGACTGTGTAGCCCTTAAGGGTCTGTAGAACCATAATGTAAGTTTATACTTATTTCGTTATCTTAGGTCATCTTGCGTCAGATACGCAAGATCTGGTAATAGCTGTTCCGATATGAATATGTATACATGTTTCGTATGTTTAGAAATAAATGGCCTTTTACCGCCAATGCAGTGTGTTTTTTCACCAGCAACAAGCTTCGTGAAGGCTGACTGATAGACTAGACCGGCTGGTATAAATATCGTTAATTAAGTCATCAACTTGTTTCAAAGGTAAAATACCGACCTTAATTGATGTTGTGATTACAAGTGTGTCGAAGCGCTTACGAGATGTATCATGTATAGATACGGGCCTCAGCGATTTTCACCATATGGTATGCGTAGCAACGAAAATAGAAGTCCCTTTCAGCATCAGAAACGTGTCTATTATCGAAGCTTTAAGCATTTTGATGAGATTAAATACAAAGACGATCTAGCCTCGGTACCTTTTCATGTAGGTGAAGTCTTTAAAGATGTTGATGATTAATATTGGTTTTGTACATTGATCAAAGAGGTCGTTGATAGGCATGCACCAACCAAGCAACGGGTAGTTAAGAATAACTGTGTGCCCTATATGAATAGCCATCTTCGCAAAGCCATAAATATAAAAAATATGCTGAGACGGAAGTACGAGCAATTGAGTAGCCAAGAGAATTGGGAAAAATACAGAAAGCAAAGGAATCTCATAGGACGTCTTCGAAAAGTAAGCATGCAAAAGTACATAAAGGGGAAATGTAGCGAAGCTACGACTAACGGTAAGGAATTCTGGAAAGTTGTAAAACCACTGATATCAAGAAAAAACGCAAGCAGCGGAAACGTGTTTCTGAAAGAGCGAGACGAAATAATATCAGATCCATCAAAGGTAATTGACATATTTAATCAATATTTCATAGACGTTGCCAAAGACATAGGCCAACAAGACCAGATGATCAACCAATAGACGAAACCCTTCTTTATCAAAAAGACCATAAATCCGTTATGGCTCTAAAGGAAGGTAACCAAGGCATAACGGAAACTTTTAACTTTCGTGCAGTAAGTAGCCACGAAATATACAATGCACTTAAAGGCATTGACGTGTCGAAGGCTAGTGGCTACGACAAGATACCTCCGAAGCTTATCAAGCTGGGAGCTGCCATCCTGTGTGGGCCATTAAGGTATGTGTTAAATATGACGATTAATTGTAATACGTTTCCAAAAGAACTAAAATACGCTGAAGTCACACCAATTTTCAAGAAGAAGGACAACTTAAATAGGGAAAACTACAGGCCGGTAAGTGTTCTCCCCTGTATCTCCAAGATATATGAAAAAATATTGTGTGACCAGCCTATGTCCTTTATGGAACCCAGGTTATCACCCAGACTATCTGGGTTTAGAAAGGGGCACAGTTGTCAAAGCCTACTGATGCGCTTAGTTGAAGACTCCAAAAATGCATTAGATAATAATCAAGTTATGGGAGCTATACTAATGGACCTCCCAAAAGCATTCGATTGTCTCCCACACAGATTATTGATTACTAAGATGAACGCTTATGGCATAAGTAAACAATCATGTACGCTAGTTGCAAGCTATCTTACGAACCGCGAACAGAGGGTAAAACTAGGACATAAGCGGAGCGAGTGGCTTACCCTCAAGAAAGGAGCACCACAGGGATCTGTTTTGGTCCACATCTGTATAATGTATTTACGAATGACCTGCTTGTATCCACCGCACGGGAAACCGATAAGTATAATTATGCTGATGATAATACTGTGGCGGCTAAGGAGGTAAGGAGTTTAACAAGGTTAAAGTAACTCTAGAGAAGGCGTCAATTACACGAAAGCGAAGCCAAGTAAGTACCAGGCAATCGTGTTTGAAAAGCGAAACGAATTAAGTCAGCACAGATCGTTTTCGATTTCTGGAACAGAACAGGCAGCAGAACAGGAGGTAACATTACTAGGTAGTCAACTGGACGCTAGGTTAACTTTCGGCAACCACATATCAAGTTTATGCAAGAAGGCTGGAAAAAGTCTCAATGTTTTAGCTGGAGTTTCTAAATCAATGGATGTTGACAGCAAACTTTCGTTATTTCATTATTTTATCCTTTCACATTTTAATTATTGTCCCGTTGTATGGCATTTTTGTGATATGAAAAATATGCGTAAGATTGAAAAGATACAGGAGCGGGCATTGAGGTATGTGCTTAATGACTTTAGACCAGAATACGCAGAGTTGAGGAAGAGAGCGGGCAGACCATTTCTATATGTTGAACGATTGCGCTGCATATCATTAGAAGTTTACAAGAGTATCAACAAGATTGGGCCCAGTTATCTTCATGACATGTATAACGTGAAGGAAAACAATTACATTTTAAAAAATGGGCCAAATAAATGTATGCCACGCGATAAGACAACAGCTTATGGCCATAATTCATTGAAGTATCAAGGTAGCAAGCTATGGAACATGCTCAACAAGGAAACGAAGTTAGCCAAATCTGCCAAGGAATTTAAAACAACGCTGTCAACCTCGGATGTATTCTTGTGTCACTGTAATTTGTGCACATTATGTAACATAGCTAATGGGTAAGGTTTTATGAGATGCAAAGGTTGTTATATTTTCATTGTCATTTGTACATATATCTCATCCGCTCATGTCATTTTATCATTGTCGGTCAATAGCACGTGTGCTAATGTTTATTGTTGACTTTTACATACCGACGTTAAATAAAACTTTATCTTATCTTATCTTATCTTAACAACTGTAACGTGTCACAACACCAGGGTGACTCCACGGCGACAGAGAATGGACTCCACGATGTTACAACGTATATATACTACGTCGACTATAATGTGTCACAACATTGACCCACGGTGTCACGACATCGACTCCAATGTGTCACAACATTGACTCACGGTGTCACGACATCGACTCCAATGTGTCACAACATTGACACACGGTGTCACAATATCGACACCAATGTGTCACAACATTGACTCACGGTGTCACAACATCGACTTCAATGTGTCACAATATCGATTCAGATATGTCACAACATCGACGCTAATGTGTCACAACATCGACTCCAATGTGTCATAGCATCGACTTCAATGTGTCACAACGTCGACTCCACGGTGTCACAAGATCGACTCAACTGTGTCACAACATCGACTCAACTGTGTCACAACATCGACTCACGGTGTCACAACATCGATTCAACTGTGTCACAACATCGACTCAACTGTGTCACAACATCGACTCCACGGTGTCACAACATCGACTCAACTGTGTCACAACATCGACTCAACTGTGTCACAACATCGACTCAACTGTGTCACAACATCGACTCCACGGTGTGACAACATCGACTCCGATGTGTGGCAACATCGACTCCACGGTGTCACAACATTGACTCCAACTTGTCACCACATCGACTCACGGTGTCACAACATCGACTCCAATGTGTCACAACATCGACGCTAATGTGTCACAACATCGACTCCAATGTGTCATAGCATCGACTTCAATGTGTCACAACGTCGACTCCACGGTGTCACAAGATCGACTCAACGGTGTCACAACGTCGACTCCACGGTGTCACAAGATCGACTCCACGGTGTCACAACATCGACTCAACGGTGTCACAACATCGACTCCACGGTGTCTCAACATCTACTTAACTGTGTCACAACATCAACTACAAGGTGTCACAACATCGACTCCGATGTGTGGCAACATCGACTCCACGGTGTCACAATATCGACTCCAATTTGTCACAACATCGACTCACGGTGTCACAACATCGACTCTAATGTGTCACAACATCGACTCAGATCTGTCACAACATCGACTAAGATCTGTCACATAAATTGACGCTAATGTGTCACAACATAGACTCAACTGTGTCACAACATCGACTCCACTGTGTCACAACATCGACTCCACGGTGACACAACATCGACTACATGGTGTCTCAACATCGACTTAACTGTGTCACAACATCAACTACAAGGTGTCACAACATCGACTCCAATGTGTGATAACAGCTACTCCAACGTGGGACAACATCGACCCCAATGTGGAACAACATCGACCCTAATTTAATCGTCACAACATCGACTCCGATCTGTCAGAACATTGTCTCTAAGGTGTCACAACATGGACTCCATGGACTCCAAGGTGTCACAACATGGACTCCATGGACTCCAAGGTACCACAACATTGACTCCAATGTGTCACAACATCGACTCCAACGTGTCACAACATCGACTCCAACGTGTCGCAGCATTGGCTAAAATGTGTCACAACATTGACTCCAATGTGTCACAACATTGACTCCAATGTGTCACAACATCGACTCTACGGTGTCACACAACATCGACGCTAATTTAATTGTCACAATATCGACTCCGATCTGTCAAAACATTGCCTCTAAGGTGTCACAACATGGACTCCATGGACTCCAAGGTGTCACAACATGGACTCCATGGACTCCAAGGTACCACAACATCGACTCCAATGTGTCACAACATCGACTCCAACGTGTCACAACATCGACTCCAACGTGTCGCAACATCGACTCCATGGTGTCACAACATCGACTCCACGGTGTCACAACGTCGACTCTACGGTGTCACAACATCGACTCAACTGTGTCACAACATCGACTCCACTGTGTCACAACATCGACTCCACTGTGTCACAACATCGACTCCACGGTGACACAACATCGACTACATGGTGTCTCAACATCGACTTAACTGTGTCACAACATCAACTACAAGGTGTCACAACATCGACTCCAATGTGTGATAACAGCTACTCCAATGTGGGACAACATCGACCCCAATGTGGAACAACATCGACCCTAATTTAATCGTCACAACATCGACTCCGATCTGTCAAAACATTGCTTCTAAGGTGTCACAACATGGACTCCATGGACTCCAAGGTGTCACAACATGGACTCCATGGACTCCAAGGTACTACAACATTGACTCCAATGTGTCACAACATCGACTCCAACGTGTCACAACATTGACTAAAATGTGTCACAACATTGACTCCAATGTGTCACAACATTGACTCCAATGTGTCACAACATCGACTCTACGGTGTCACAACATCGATTCTAATTTGTTACAACATCGACTCCAACGTGTCACAACATTGACTAAAATGTATCACAACATCGACTCCAATTTGTTAAAACATCGACTCCGATCTGTCACAACATTGTCTCTAAGGTGTCACAACATGGACTCCATGGTATCACAACATTGACTCCAATGTGTCACAACATCGACTCCCATGTGTCACAACATCTACTTCAATGTGTCACAACATCAACTCCAATGTGTCACAAAATTCACTTAACTGTGTCCCAACATTGACTACAATGTGTCACAACATTGACTACAATGTGTCACAACATCGACTCTACGATGACACAAAATTCCCCTAACTGTGTCACAACATCGACTCAACTCATATTGACTCCACTGTGTCACAAAATGTGCAGATTTGGATGTATATGCAGACTGTGACGACGCGTGAGCGGGTTTGTTTTCGGTAGCGGGTTTGTTTTCGGGTTTTCAGTGTTTAGTTATGCATTAGGCAAAACACGTGCCAGTCAGCTTGGGATAACGAACTTGATGAAAATTATTTACGAGTTTGTAGACTTTAAGTTATCCAACGTTCTCGCAGGAACAGATCCTTAGTTGGTCACAAGGCCCCTTCCTCTTGCCTAGTTGTCGATGCGTGGTGATAAATTGTCATTAAAATCGAGAACGCAGTGATCAAAGCTTGATCACAATATTGACTTCGCGTTTCAACGCCTGCAAATAATATGGGGAAGGCTTTTCGCGTTTCCAGCTTCTGACATCGTGTGAATCTATTTCAATTGTGTTAGATGAGTCTCTAAAAGGCTGAAGGAACAAGAAAAATGACCATTTATTCCGTCTATATTGTAAATAAAGCTGGTGGTCTCATCTACCAGTTTGACCACAACTTACCCAAGGTCGAGGTTGAGAAAACTTTTGGTTATCCATTGGAAATTGTACTTAAAACCCATGATGACAAAGTAGTTGTTTCATTTGGGCAAAGAGATGGCATAAAAGGTAAGCTTGATCCTCAATATTTTTGGCATGACATTATGTACGATTGCACATTGTTAGGTTTTGATCAAATCTTCATTCTTTTTGAATTAGTCAATTTTTTTACACAAATGCCTCCAGGCAAAGATATTTTCCTCAGAGAAGCAGGCTTACCTGGAGCTACTTGCCCCAGGCCAATTTTATGTCTTTATATTTTTACTTTGTAAGGAGCTTTAAGAAAACGAATATTTAATGTTTTGAGATAAAGCAATTTTAATATCATTACTGGCATATCAATGACTGATGTAAAAAAATATAAAATATTATTGAATTATAGGTTTATAATAAGGTTTATAATGGGATATATCATTTTTTTTCAGTTGGTCATGAAGTTTTATCCATCAATGGTATACCAGCAAGTGGACGCAGCCTAGAAGATGGTAGAGATATCCAAGAAGTCTTGGATACAGAGGATAATTATCCTATCAATATCAAGTTTGGAAAACCTAGACTGTCTACAAATGAAAAGATTATGATGGCATCCACATTTCACTCGTAAGATTATTATAAATTATAATTATAAATACTTATGTACCATTATATATATTACATTATATTTGGGTTAATTTTGAGTATTAGCTGATGTGATTCTTTACATATACAAATTTTCATATTTAACTTAATATTTAACTGTATCAGATGATAATGCAAATAAACATTCATCATGTGGATCACATTTATATTACAAATTTATAAGTATACTTTGGGATCTTCATCGGTCAGCAAATTAAGTAACAACAATATTTTCCAGTTTCACAATACACACTTGGTATGTCGCCAAGAATATATATTGGGCTTGTCTGCATAAAGTTGAGAGAAACTAAATCAGAGAAAAGGCAGGGACTATCTTTTTTCCTGTAAGTGTTTTATGTTCATTGTAAGTAAACTGGACTTATCTTGTTGCAGGTTGTTTGCCATTGCCTCCCAGCTGTCTCCAGTGCCTCAAAGTTCTGGAATTCAAGTGATGGAGACTGATACATTTAAGCTGTGCTGTGTGCAGACGCTAACAGGTGCAGTTTAGATGTCTACAGTATCTAGCTGGGAATGTACCGGTAGTCAGGTCTCTGTCTTTAGTTGATTGTCATGGCTCAATCCATTCCAAATGTCTTCATTGTATTGATTTTATACATATATTTACCACAGACGAAGTAAATGTGAGTATGTTTACCTTTAAATATGCAAATATGAAAGCCCAAAACTTCTGCCTTCGTATAGGCAACACCATAAACCAGGTCATGTCAACGTAAAGTATTTTGTGGTAACTTTTGTTGTAAACAATGTGATTGTTTTCTGCTCCCACAGGTATCAAGTTTGTAGTGATCTCAGACCCAAGACAAGCTGGACAGGAAAGCCTTTTGAAAAAGCTGCACGAGATTTATGCAGATTTCGCTTTGAAGAATCCGTTTTACTCCATAGATATGCCCATTAGGTAGGGATATAATTCTGGCATGAAGATTGCAAATATGTCATGTTTGTTCTACCTAACTGTTATGATTATGTTTACACATAATCATAACCAAAAAATACGTGCTCTTATGTGGCTGTGTATATCGTTACTCCCTGACCCCTGCCAGACCGTCGCCACTCATACCGTATATGTAAAAAGGCGAAAGTGAGGTTTTCAGGTGTTATGTAATAGACCATTGTCATGGCAATGCCAATCAAAATTATGTCACAATTAGTTTGGAACAATGTAAGGACATAAGTTGCTGTAGTAACCATTCTAAGAAGGCTCCCGAGTCACCAGAACCAGACAGTAATGGCACCATTGGTGCCAAAGTTCGATAGGGATATTTACAGAGCACGCGGTAACGCGCTCGCTAATGTGGTAGTGTTAAATGTGCCGCTACTGTAGTGACAAAGTACAATGGATCAATCACTTTTTCAACAAGCAAAATTAAATTTCGATATTGGTCTTAGATGCCCCCCTTTGAAACCACGGTATTTACATATTCGTACGCAAAGTGAATCTTAAATTGTTCATTTATCAATGATATCTTTACTGTACTGCTTAGTTTCTGATATACCTCCTTTTTCCACTGTCAATTTTCTACTTTTATAGTCAATGAATACATTGAATAGATATTCTGCTAAATATTCATTCTACTTTTTTGCAGGTGCGAATTGTTTGATGTAAATCTGCAACAGCTGGTTGAACAAGCCGAGAGAATAGGAATGGCAACATAAGATTTAAGTGGCGTAATCACTTCCTCAGTCGCTTCGTGGAATCCTTTGAAAACACGTTTTCAGATACTGCACTTTACAATTATCGAGTAAATGAAAATCCTGTTGTATGGTCTTAAGATTACCATTCAATAAGCATTTAAATAGTTTATCATTATTTGACATTGGCTCACAGGGATGCAAAGGGAAAAAAAATCGATAATCATTCCAAGTTCAGACTTCTTTCAAGAATAATGGTTTAATGCGGACTCTTGCATTAACTATATCTGCTTTCTGTTGTATATAGGCATTGCATTCAATAAAATACTATGAAATAAATATGGGAACTAACATATTCTTGCGTTTTTAAAAATTAAACTTTGTTGTATGCGAAAACCCAACGGATCGCATGTAAGGTATCTGGCACAATATACACCGCACTACCAAAAGCTGTAATCTATCAACGAGACTATACTGTAACAATACACAATTCCTGCTAGCTTGGAAAGCACTCTCTACAGGCTTCCTAATGGAGCAATGTTTCGTACTGGTGTTTAACAACTATTTAGGTCTCGATAAATCCCACAAAGACTAGTCACTTGTGAAGTATTTATTGGTAAGAATGGCCAAACCTGTTTATGCAACTACGTTTCCAGTTGGCAAGAACAGATATAATGAATTCTACGAAGATTCAAAACACCACGATATACTTGTATGTTACCGTATTTTACATGTTTTCGAACACCCCCTTAAAATCCAGGAAATGTTTAAATTAGTGTTCTGCAACAGTTTGGACACCTATTGCATGCAACTGTCCACGTCTACCTTAGCCTTCAATCGACTGACACTCAGCCAGACCTTGTAAAGAGTGAGATGGGAGTCAGTCGCGTGGCGCCCAGTCCGTCACCCGCTGTATCAGGTGTGAACGAGCTACACCTTGGTTAAATATGATCTTAAACAAACCTAGGTTCCGTCGCAAAGTAAGCGGAATGTTTCAACATAGTTCTCGGAGATTAGAATGTGTACATTAGTTTTCTCTTCGTGTCAGAACATTTACGTGAAACACGGTAAAACGAATCTGGCTCGGATGCATAAATAACATTTGTAATTTACCACAAATACATAGGCCACCCGTTATTCCAAATGCCCCTCCTATTCACATTAGTTCACATTCACATAGAATATACAAAACTGTTAAACCCCTTCACTCGCATTTGTTGAACAAAATGTGTATTAGTCTTTTGACTAATTGTTATGCAAGAACTCACCAAACATGTTTCTCCACTAAACTATAAGGACGCTTGTGCCCAGCAACGTTCGCACAACGTTGGTTTTTGGTTGTAATCATGTCATCTCAAACTTAACATCAGGACAACGTTGTTACAATGTTTGTCGCAAACATTTAACATATTTTCTAGGCTATATTTCATAGAAATAAAGCCTTTGCCATGTGTGAAAACGTTCGAGCAACGTCAAGAAAACCCATACATTTTCCCGTGGGCACAACGTTATCGCAACAAAAAAATTACATTGAGCCGACGTTGTCATGACGTTAACCTGTTTGCTGTGTGATGATTAAAACACGTTTATTACGAGCTTTACGACTTCAATGATTCGGTTTGAAAGAGCAAGGGTTACTCTTAAGCCACATAACTCATTGCTACCATGTTAAGTACGGCATAACGCGTCCAGGCCATCCAGCCACCTCCAACCCATGTGTTCCCTGTAAACAAACCTCAAAGGAAGACCAGTACCAACCGAGATTCTCACTCACACTAAACGCCACTACAATATCGCGGCAGATTGATATGTAACTGAGAGAGAAATGTTAGTGATGAACCATCCTACCACAATGTCGCATCTCCTGAAAATGAACACATTCTTTCCACTCGAAAACACAATATGTAATAATTACATTTTTCGCCTGACAACAGCGCATACAATACTTGCCACAGCCCATTAAGACCGAATCCATCCCAGGCAATGACCATTTACCTGTCTCAAGTACTTTCATAACTGTGACTTCCTTGATTCGAATCTTGAACAAATATTGACGTCCGTACTTTGTGATATCTTTGTGAGTCCTTATTTTACCAACAATTACTATTTATCCCTCATACTTTAACCCTTTGTAGAAAGTATTCATGGCAGGTGATGTAAGACTGTAAACCCCCAACGTCGAATCGTCCGGAAATTTCTGTCGCATAGACCGGCATTCTACAAGGTGAAGGAGAACCAGGCAATGTAATTAAAAGTAATATAAACTCTATGCATATCACTGGTTTATAAGCTATTGGCTTATAAACTTTACTACGGCAGCTTTCTTTCGCTTACAAGTTACAAGCCACACGAATCTTCATCAACAACCCGTAGAAATAGATATCGACATGTCAGCCGTCTCCTTGACGTTTAAACGGTTTATAGTTAGGTCATTTTGTTATGGAGATCGAAAACTTTTGACATTCTTTTACCTACTACATATTCAGGTTTGAGATAATTTTCGCTTTAAACGTTAAAGCTATAAGTTTACTTTACCTCGGATGGAGATAAGCTATAAAATTTCCTGTTGCATCCTTAGCTTTTAGCGGCTCATCCTGGAGAATAGAAAAAATTATTTTATATGTGGCAAGTTCCATAAAATGTCTAATATGATATTTAGAGTATTGTTACTTGTCCGAAAAATATATATGTAGGACATATTGGGTATAGTACAAGACGAGGCTATATCTGACTATTTATAAGAATAGCTCCCATCGGTATTTAAGTTCACAGCAACTGTTGTGTCATTTTACCAAGTTAACATAAATAATTAGTCCATTAATTAAATTGTAGCTCAGTTATAATTCAAAGGGTACAATTTCTTTCAGCCGAAAACATAACAGAATCGAAACCGTGCATTCTTAAATTAACTTATTTAGGTCCAATTAAGTACTTAAGATAACTGTGTAATGTAAACGAGTGGCAATTCAGACGATTATATTTTGATATTTTCACCTTTTTGTCCTGCAAAAACTGGCGAAGTAAAGGGATGCTAGATCTATTCACAAAATAGAAACAAGGGCACTGAAATGGAATAGAACAAAAATATTAAAGAACGAGAAACAAAGAGGACAGCCAAAGAGCATTGATCAATAGACCGAAGCTAAGTAAAAGTACGTAAAAAGAATGTGTACGACAACCAAAACGTGTGTGAACATCAAGTTCAACGTGTGAGAAGGCGCGAACAAGTCGATTTTGTAGAATTCGCAGACAACTAGATTTAGTAGATATCACTACATATGTTACAAAGCTGAAATGACATTTGATTTGTAGCTTAGTTACCTAAGGTTTAACCAGAACAGGGAGAACCAGACTGTCGAAATGCGGTAGTCAATTAAATAGGGTTCAAAGGAACGGAGAGCAAAAACGAGTAGAAAGAATAAAATTATCCTGGACCTCTTTTCTCGATGTGGTTTCGTGGGGTTGAGGTTTCTCCAGAAACCCTGTCACCTTGAAACCACCATCCGTCTCCAGAATGCCATATTTGTGGACTTCTGCAAATAGTATTTATTCTTTATGAAAGTTAAAATAATTATATATGGCTCAGCGAAAGAAAATATCAAAAACCACAATTTGTATTTACTTTGCCTCTGTGTGGCTGAGGTGAACTTGCACGAGTGCAATACCTTTCAGACCTCGTTAAAAAAAAACTATTTTAAAACATATTTCGGCATATACCCCGTTACATACATAGCCAATATTACAGGTAATCGTTACATCAGTGAATATTTCATGCAACTTTTTCTTTCTCTCGCCAATCGTTTTAATAAGAAAATCCTGGTAACCTTCGTCGGTGCATGTGACATACAGAAGCATGTTGGCGTCTTTATCGATGGATTTGAAGTGATGAAACTTCTTGATCACCATTTCCAGATCAAAATCTTCATAAAATAGTGTGTCCCTATTGGAAAAAATCCTAAAGTTATACAAGTTAATGATAGTTGATCACTTAATTTATTAAGTTTACGTACTTTATATCGTAGATCAATTGTTGAATATTTAATGAAGTACCAAGACCCCAAACGTAGTACGTACTGGACGTCACGTGCAAACAGGCTGGGCGTGAATGATTTCGTACCAACTTGTTGATGGTTTAAAGAAAGAGTTATTAAGAAAGAAATTACACGTTATGACCGTACTATAAATCGAACAGAACCAGTTACAGTGGCACTATATGACATTATTTACGTGTTCTCTCAAAGGAAATACATTGACATACATATATATAACGATCTACGTCTTTACCCAGCTATGAAAATCACATCGTCGTCTACATCGAAGTGCTGCATTGTCAGACTCATATCGCCAACTGCACCAGTTCTTTCCTAGCATCAAGAAGGAAAGCGGAATAAATATCTGATGGGACCATTAGTAAGTGAATTGTGGATTCAGGATATAACATTATAATATCAACCATATATATGCACCACCTCATGAAATGTTAAACGTAATGCCAACTTCATTACGATGATAGTAGAATTATCTCCATTTGCAGAAATTGAATTTTAAGACTCAAAGAAGCAACGAAGAAAACAATATCACGATATCATATTTTCAACAAGATTGGGAAGAAAACAGAATATTACATCATTCGACTTGCAGCCATCACAGAAGAGTTTTATGTTACACCAGTCTTTTGTCCAGAGCTGAAACCGGTCATGGTTGTGTCCGTTGGTCTGGAAGGAGCAAATAGTAGGTGAGCTACAACGACAACTGAACGTGTATGCTCAATGCAGGGAGATATAGGGTCTAATAGTCAACATGGAAAAAACGGAAGTGGTTATTTTCAGAAATGTAGCGTTGAGAAAAAAGAAAGACAGTTCCGAATTTGAAAAAGTAAAAGGCAGTTTGCTACAGCGATATTTTCTAGGTTTGGTTATATCATCGCGACTGGGTTGGACTACAGCGCAACATATCATGACCATGTATATGCCCCTTTATGGTGATTTGCGATCCAACTTTGTTAGACAGGAGCAATTCACAAATTTACCATGTAGATTCCAAGTAGTAGGGATAAACAGAGACTTGTACAATTTTAGCAAAAGTTATTAGGTTAATTGATATTATATGCATGGTAATTGTTAAAATATACAGTGATTGCTAACCTGTTTTATTACCATATGCCATGTACTGACAAACACATATATTGTTGTCTGCCGTTTGCATTTTATCGAATGGACCCATGGCTTAGCAGTATATTTGATAAACAAACATAGAAAGGAGCTAACAGAGTACTCCTTTCATTTACAATATATCATTAGCTGAATCTGCTAGTCTCTAAAACATATCAATCCAGAGTAATGAACCTCAATGCATGATTATCAGCGTTATCTATTTTACCGCCACTTAAAACTTATTCTGGAATGCATATTTAACGTTTCCTTGAAATATCTGTAGATTTATATCTTACTTACCACAACATAAATTTCGTCTATATCAGCAATGTCTTGAATAACTTTAGCCCAGTGGGAAGCCAAAGGTTGGGAGCCTATGGGGAGTAGTGGCTTGGGAGTACCAATGAGGTGGCCATACTCTCCAGATGCATCAGCACGCAAATCTTTATCCAGTCTTGTGCCAAATCCGGCAGCTAGGAGCACAGCCTTCATGCTTGTTGATCATGTAATTGAGCGCATCCTTCAGCTAGAACAGTGGCTAAGAAAGAGATAAAGGGAGAAAAACATATACTGGTATGTAAACATACCGCTGTAAACATGTGAATTCACTTCAGTCCCTTTTGTACTTCACATCTCAAGGGCAATAACAATTGGAAAAAGAAAAATTAATTTAATATGTTGATGGTAATATAAGGAATAAAGACAGTACATGCTACAAGCCAATAAAGTCAGTTCACTTACATTAGGGAGACAAACATAAACCAAGATGGCTGATTATGAACGAACTGACACCTGTTTAGCAATGTCTGTTTCAGCAACTGCTTCTTGAAGCATCTATGTGGCATTTCGGATACTGTATTTCACATACCTTTCATTGGATATATTTGGGGTATGAATTATATATTTTTACTGGCCGGAATACTGCTCATAAGGAAGCTAGGCAAAGACAGCTATGTGTTTCAAATGAGGAAGAAAAGTACATGTATGACTGTGTTGCAGCTTATGACATACAATATTGAGGCATACCATCAAGTAAAATATATTTATTTATAACCATATCTGATTAAAAAAAAAAAAATCTTACAATGCAGTCTTTATACACTACAGCACCAATGTTAATTATGGCATGCTACTCCAGAGAGTGATTTATTTATGTAAACTTAAGCCTGCATGCATGGCAGAATATATGCAAGGCAGCATCAAGTTGTTATGGTCATTTTAGCAATGTTAACAACTGTTTGCATTGTCAGGATAATCAAGAAAGCAATCTTGATCGAGCATACATTTACATGTCATCCACCCATGCCTAATAAACTTAACTGTCAAGCATATAGCTTGTCAGGCAGTAGCAGATTACTTTTGTCTAAGGCTTGATTGATAATGTTTTCTAAGGAGCTGGCACATCATCTTAGGCTCATTCTTTTCAGAAATGCAGGCTTTTTATGTAAAGCAAACTTGCTTATTCTCCAGCAACAACCAGTCTAAAAATTGGGGTACTGTTGGGTACTGTATTAGGCATTAATGGATCACACCATCTAGTGACCAGTTTTGGCAGTGAAGCAGGTATCTTAATGCAGGGACTGTCTAAATAATGTTAAATTAAATTGTCTACGATTAAATATTGCATATAGTTTATAGTGTGGTATAATAATTCATAGCTTATTTTGATATTTTGAGTACAGTGGTCCCTGCATTATACAGTCCCTCTATTATACGACTCCCTCTGTTATCCGGTCTTTTCTCTGTGCGCAGAACACTTTTACATGTTAAAGCCCCTTTATTATGCGATTACCTTGCTAACGCAACTTATGGCTGACATTTTGGCTCATATGTGACCGGCACACAATTTAATCCCTTTGTGAACTTGCTACATGGCAGTGCGGTGTGGCAGTCAACTTGATTGGCTCTGAACAAATAACACATTGCGCTAATCTGACTGGTTGTTAATGAGCAGATGTCTAGGAGCGCATCATTGTTATTCACACCTTTTGTGTACATGCAGCCAATGGCTGGAAGACACAATCAAAATGCTAATCTGAGGATCAGATATTTGATGCAAGTTAACGGCACAGAGCTGGAAAATCCATAATCAGCATATAAGCTATCCTGGATAAGAGGAAAAGAGGAGCCAGATCTGTATCAAAGACTGAATCTTAGGAAAATATTGTACGATGAGGTTTCGCACAGCACAGTACAAAACATTCCTTTGATGGGAAAGCTATTACAAGGCTCTCCTCATTAGACCTAGGCTTAGCTGATTTCTCTGCTATTAATGGATGCACGGTTCTATAGTTTTCAGCGACGCTACAATATAAAAGCATCAGTGCTGAGTGGATAGTTAACTGAAGTTAACCCGGAGACAGTTGCTGATTGGCTGGCAGAAAAAAAGTTGTATGACGCAGGGACCACTGTACTGCTAATGATATTCATGTCATGCCACCTGGCCGTAAGGCTTGACAGCATAGACAAGCATCAGTGCTCCGCTACTGCTGAAAAAGCAGCGAACGCAATTTAGATGACAACAGCAATTACTGCTTTACAGAGGGATCTGATTATTTTCTTAATGGTTCAAGGTATATACAGTTATGTAACAATTACTACAGTTGTGCACAGATGTATTCACTCAGGCAATTGCCAAAGTGAAGAGTGGCCTGTTGAAATGGAAGCTGCTGTTTCGCAGAGCAATTTGCATTTGAGGTACAAAAAAGTGTAAATATTGGTAAAACCTCACATTTTTAGACTTATTTTAAGTCAGTGGTTAATTATCTTTAAAATAAGTTAAATTAAAAGCCACTTATCTTTGAAATAAGTTAAATTAAAAGCCACTTATCTTTGAAATAAATTAAATTAAAAGCTATTTATCTTTGAAATAAGTTTAATTAAAAGCCACTAAATATAATAAATTAATGGCTTTTAATAGAAACTGTTTAACAGTGAATAGTGATGTGATCCGTTACTGCCAGACAAGCTACATGACACCTACCTTAACAATAATAGACCAGACATATATCAGCACCAATCCCCCATCACCCCCCCCCCCCCCCCCCACTCCCCTACATAATGTACTGTGAGCTAGGTTGATAAGGAGGTGGTGAGAACGACTTAGGCCAAGCTAAACAGGCTAAGTCAAGGCAACGCCCATTTCAGTGTGACGACCCTTATTATCGCTCACACATTATGACCTTTATACTAAACAAAATTCAACATGAAGCTTTAGCTATTAATTATGTCACAGCTACTACCAGTGAGTGTAACTAAAGTTAACAGGCAAAGGAAATCAGTGACAAAGTATACGGTTTAACAAATTAACAGCAAGACGAACGGAAGATTGGCCGTCGGCCGTCGGGCACCTGCACGCACACACGGCAGTGTTTACAATCAACCCTCGTTTGTATGTTTTCGGACCGAGGTAATTTATCGACCAATTGCAGGCATCGTTTCATGTTGCCGTAGAGATCAGCAGCCAATCGGAGCATTGCGTACAGCGTCTTCCCTACTCTGCATGAGTGAACAACAGACACAACAGATCAAGCTTGTGGTTTGTTGACCTAAAACAGAAACGACAACTTCGTCTTCAGCAGTGCAGCACATCGGGTGATCGGATAAATCTAAATTGCCACTGCCTGTCTCAGATGGTGCTGACAGGTGGAGCTCCGCTGAAGGTAACAAGCCCGCCTACCTGCATGCTTACACTACGGTTAGGCCTATGCTATCTGGCTATAGCCTATACCTATGGCTATGCTGGGCTATAGTACGTATAGTAAATAGCACAGGCACAGACACAGTAAATCAGTGGAGGGGGAGGTCGGGGGGGGGTGAGGGGAGTCCGGGCATGGGGGGTAGGCGGGTGGGGGATATAGGGGGCCCCACAACGTATACTAAGCCTATGGTACGTATAGTAAATAGCATAGGCACAGACACAGTAAATCAGTGAAGGGGGAGGCTGTGGCCATGGGGGGGGGTGAGGGATAGGGGGCCCCACAACGTATACTAAACACACTGAGTGTGGAGATTTTGGGGCCAGGGTAAATGCCTGATACACTTCTGATCCTTTCGATCTACAGATTACGGTGGGGCAATGTTAAAAAAAGTGGTTTATATGAATAGAATACATGTTCATTGATATTATACTCCGGTTTTAGGATGATATGGTGTATCCAAAGTGAATATTAGAGCTTTTTCCCAACTAGCCAGATGTTTTGTGCTGATCAGGCCACTATGACAGTACTTGAATCTTGCCGCTCTCATGACTATCATGGCGGCCTGATGGCGGAAGATGATCAGAAGGATCAGAAATACATCGGGTATTATTTACCCTGGCCTGAGATTTTGCCAGTAAAATGGGTTTACATGGCAATGGATTGAAATAGTTGGTTGTTCTCATATAATTCTGCTGAAACATGGCAGCTGGGGCGGGCAACAGGGGCATAGAGAGGGTGTCACTGGGTGGAGACGTCTGTCCCATCAGCTCAGCCACATCAGCTCCAGCGGCAGGAATACAGGGTTTGGGCATACCAGGGTTTGATGAGCTAGCTGCCTGCCTGGAGTAGTGAGACAGGTTCCCATTCCTCAGCCACATATGCATGAGGCCTATACCCCTTTCCCCTTCACACTTCCACAGTCAAATCATCCAGCAGTCCTAGCCTAATGGACTGCAGTCAAAGTGGGCATACACTGTAAAATGCCTCTGACTGAGCAGATTTTAGCTGTAGAATGCTTAGACCACGCAGATTTTAGCTGTAGAATGCCTAGACCAAGCAGACTTTAGCTGTAGAATGCCTAGACCAAGCAGACTTTAGCTGTAGAATGCCTAGACCAAGCAGACTTTGGCTGTAGAATGCCTAGACCAAGCAGAATTTGGCTGTAGAATGCCTAGACCAAGCAGATTTTGGCGGTGAAAAAGCTAGGGGGGTCATTATTGCTGAACCCCCCTAACATAAGCAGATCGAAAAAAAAAGTTAACTCATTGAGGCCTAGTGACGGGAATTCCCGTTGCGATATTACAGCGCGCATGCCGAGAGACGGCTCTGGGCGTCGCTACCTGTAGTGCGCCTGTCCTGAGCGCCGGGATTTTCAGTCGGCCCGTGGTGCCCTATCTGCACCGAGAGTCGGGATATCATATCTATTACCAGGGGATTAATGGCATGAGTGTAGCCAGGGCTGGGCTGTAAAACTGGCTCCAGGCCTTAATGAGTTAAATACAATCAGATGCAGACAAACCTTAACACTGACAATGTTTTGCCAATGTTCTGGTATATCATTCAACATTGTCATAATGCCTATAATGTTTGACAATGTTTTGTCAATGTTCTGGTATGTCATTGAAAATTGTCACTTCATTGTCAGTATAGACATTGTCAGGGCCAATAGTTATAACAGGGTTGAACATGTTTGAACATATTTGACAATGATGGATGATGATAACATTGTTATCATTTAAGCAGGGACCCAGCAATGTATTAAGTACTCCCCCCTGGGAGTAAATAGTAAATATACTATACTAGCCTCGTCTATAGGCATATATTATATCATAATATTATATTATTATAATATATAGGCCTAGCTGCATGACCAGACAGAATTGAAGGGCCAGCAAGGGGAGGGGACAGTACATGCTCACAGCTATATTAATAATAAATGTATGCACATACACCCCCCAGCCCCCTCCCCCTAATTAAGGCCCTACCTTCGGACTGTTTTACTGTACGTGCTTGTATGATGAAACTCATGGTGGTGCCTGAAGCCAAGGCCCTGTGACTGAACCTGTATTTGTCATTAGGCCTAGACTGATATATTGGCACAAATGCCTCCAGCCAGAGAAGCAGGCTTGCCTGGAGACACTTTATTTGCATCAAAAATAACACAGGATACAGACACAGTATGTAAGATCAGGTCCATCTCTAGCTATACCTATACAACTAGAGAGTTGTATCCAGCTTCTCCAATATATAGGTATAGGTAGGGATATACAGTATTACAGAGCAACTATAAGGCCACTTTTTTTTGTACCGGTATATATTAATTTTTTTATAATTATGGCTAAACAGGACAATTTTAAATGGAAAATATGTACCATATGGCATCTCCCTTTCATGTGAAAGAACTGCTCCCCCTCTACCCCAACCACAGACATATAATTTTTCTGATTGGTCCAGTGTAGAAGGTCAGCAATAAGGTTTGAGATATCTCTGCTCATCTCTTCCAGCCATACACATTTTAGACAGTATTAAACAGGAAGATCAATTAAAATAATAGCTCTGCCTCCATTTCCATGTTTTCAGTAATCTTCTTCCCAGCCTGCCCTCTAATCCCTAGAATGCACAATGCTCTGCACACCGACCGTCCCACAAAACCACAGGCTCCCGTTTCCACCATCAAGCCTTCCAGCTGTTCCCGACAATCATCGACCAGCTGCTAGCTGGTATTTGCTTTCCTTCCATTCATGGCTATGTCTTCTCTATTCTGTCCTCCCAGGATCAACTTCAGCATCACTACACTTTTGGCCTTCCTGGACCACATCATTACGTCGGGCCGTACTCTGGTGCTGCGGATCTCCTCGGGTACTGTGTAGGTCAGCTGAGGATCTCCTCGGGGAATGTGTAGGTCAGCTGAGGATCTCCTCGGGGACTGTGTAGGTCAGCTGAGGATCTCCTCGGGGACTGTGTAGGTCAGCTGAGGATCTCATCGGGGACTGTGTAGGTCAGCTGAGGATCTCCTCGGGGACTGTGTAGGTCAGCTGAGGATCTCCTCGGGGACTATGTAGGTCAGCTGAGGATCTCCTCGGGGACTATGTAGGTCAGCTGAGGATCTCCTCGGGGACTGTGTAGGTCAGCTGAGGATCTCATCGGGGACTGTGTAGATCAGCTGAGGATCTCCTCGGGGACTGGGTAGGTCAGCTGAAGATCTCCTCGGGGCCTGTGTAGGTCAGCTGAGGATTTTCTCGGGGACTGTGTAGGTCAGCTAAGGATCTCCTCGGGGACTATGTAGGTCAGCTGAGGATCTCCTCGGGGACTATGTAGGTCAGCTGAGGATCTCCTCGGGGACTGTGTAGGTCAGCTTAGGATCTCCTCGGGGAATGTGTAGGTCAGCTGAGGATCTCCTCGGGGAATGTGTAGGTCAGCTGAGGATCTCCTCGGGGACTATGTAGGTCAGCTGAGGATCTCCTCGGGGACTGTGTAGGTCAGCTGAGGATCTCATCGGGGACTGTGTAGATCAGCTGAGGATCTCCTCGGGGACTGTGTAGGTCAGCTGAGGATCTCCTCGGGGACTGTGTAGGTCAGCTGAGGATCTTCTCGGGGACTGTGTCGGTCAGCTGAGGATCTCCTCGGGGACTGTGTAGGTCAGCTGAGGATCTCCTCGGGGACTGTGTAGGTCAGCTGAGGATCTCCTCGGGGACTATGTAGGTCAGCTGAGGATCTCCTCGGGGACTGTGTAGGTCAGCTGAGGATCTCCTCGGGGACTGTGTAGGTCAGCTAAGGATCTCCTCGGGGACTGTGTAGGTCAGCTGAGGATCTCCTCGGGGACTGTGTAGGTCAGCTGAGGATCTCCTCGGGGAATGTGTAGGTCAGCTGAGGATCTCCTCGGGGACTGTGTAGGTCAGCTGAGGATCTCCTCGGGGACTGTGTAGGTCAGCTGAGGATCTCCTCGGGGACTGTAGGTCAGCTGAGGATCTCCTCGGGGACTGTGTAGATCAGCTGAGGATCTCCTCGGGGACTGTGTAGGTCAGCTGAGGATCTCCTCGGGGACTGTGTAGGTCAGGTGAGGATCTCCTCGGGGACTGTGTAGGTCAGCTGAGGATCTCCTCGGGGACTGTGTAGGTCAGCTGAGGATCTCCTCGGGGACTGTGTAAGTCAGCTGAGGATCTTCTCGGGGACTGTGTAGGTCAGCTGAGGATCTCCTCGGGGACTGTGTAGGTCAGCTGAGGATCTCCTCGGGGACTGTGTAGGTCAGCTGAGGATCTCCTCGGGGACTGTGTAGGTCAGCTGAGGATCTCCTCGGGGACTGTGTAGGTCAGCTGAGGATCTCCTCGGGGACTGTGTAGGTCAGCTGAGGATCGCCTCGGGGACTGTAGATCAGCTGAGGATCTCCTCGGGGACTGTGTAGATCAGCTGAGGATCTCCGCGGGGACTGTGTAGGTCAGCTGAGGATCTCCTCGGGGACTGTGTAGGTCAGCTGAGGATCTCCTCGGGGACTGTGTAGGTCAGCTGAGGATCTCCTCTGGGACTATGTAGGTCAGCTGAGGATCTCCTCGGGGACTGTGTATGTCAGCTGAGGATCTCCTCGGGGACTGTGTAGGTCAGCTGAGGATCTCCTCGGGGACTGTGTAGATCAGCTGAGGATCTCCTCGGGGACTGTGTAGGTCAGCTGAGGATCTCCTCGGGGACTGTAGGTCAGCTGAGGATCTCCTCGGGGACTGTGTAGGTCAGCTGAGGATCTCCTCGGGGACTGTGTAGGTCAACTGAGGATCTCCTCGGGGACTGTGTAGGTCAGCTGAGGATCTCCTAGGGGACTGTGTAGGCCAACTGAGGATCTCCTCGGGGACTGTGTAGGCCAACTGAGGATCTCCTCGGGGACTGTGTAGGTCAGCTGAGGATCTCCTCGGGGACTGTGTAGGTCAGCTAAGGATCTCCTCGGGGACTGTGTAGGTCAGCTGAGGATCTCCTCGGGGACTGTGTAGGTCAGCTGAGGATCTCCTCGGGGACTGTGTAGGTCAGCTGAAGATCTCCTCGAGGACTGTGTAGGCCAACTGAGGATCTCCTCGGGGACTGTGTAGGCCAACTGAGGATCTCCTCGGGGACTGTGTAGGCCAACTGAGGATCTCCTCGGGGACTGTGTAGGTCAGCTATGGATCTCCTCGGGGACTGTGTAGGTCAGCTGAGGATCTCCTCGGGGACTGGGTAGGTCAGCTGAGGATCTCCTCGGGGCCTGTGTAGATCAGCTGAGGATCTCCTCGGGGACTGTGTAAGTCAGCTGAGGATCTCCTCGGGGACTGTGTAGGTCAGCTGAGGATCTCTTCGGGGACTGTGTGGGTCAGCTGA
This sequence comes from Arenicola marina, assembly GCA_964019135.1. Classification (NCBI taxonomy): domain Eukaryota; kingdom Metazoa; phylum Annelida; class Polychaeta; family Arenicolidae; genus Arenicola; species Arenicola marina. The sequence continues at coordinate 33,346,788 of OZ025258.1, forward strand.
GGATCTCCTCGGGGACTGTGTAGGTCAGCTGAGGATCTCCTCGGGGACTGTGTAGGTCAGCTGAGGATCTCCTCGGGGACTGTGTAAGTCAGCTGAGGATCTCCTCGGGGACTGTGTAGGTCAGCTGAGGATCTCCTCGGGGACTGTGTAGGTCAGCTGAGGATCTCCTCGGGGACTGTGTAGGTCAGCTGAGGATCTCCTCGGGGACTGTAGGTCAGCTGAGGATCTCCTCGGGGACTGTGTAAGTCAGCTGAGGATCTCCTCGGGGACTGTGTAGGTCCGCTAAGGATCTCCTCGGAGACTGTGTAGGTCAGCTGAGGATCTCCTCGGGGACTGTGTAGGTCAGCTGAGGATCTCCTCGGGGACTGTGTAGGTCAGCTGAGGATCTCCTCGGGGACTGTGTAGGTCAGCTGAGGATCTCCTCGGGGACTGTGTAGGTCAGCTGAGGATCTCCTCGGGGACTGTAGGTCAGCTGAGGATCTCCTCGGGGACTGTGTAGATCAGCTGAGGATCTCCTCGGGGACTGTGTAGGTCAACTGAGGATCTCCTCGGGGACTGTGTAGGTCAGCTGAGGATCTCCTCGGGGACTGTGTAGGTCAGCTATGGATCTCCTCGGGGACTGTGTAGGTCAGCTGAGGATCTCCTCGGGGACTGTGTAGGTCAGCTGAGGATCTCCTCGGGGACTGTAGATCAGCTGAGGATCTCCTCGGGGACTGTGTAGGTCAGCTGAGGATCTCCTCGGGGACTGTGTAGGTCAGCTGAGGATCTCCTCGGGGACTGTAAGTCAGCTGAGGATCTCCTCGGGGAGTGTGTAGGTCAGCTGAGGATCACCTCGGGGACTGTGTAAGTCAGCTGAGGATCTTCTCGGGGACTGTGTAGGTCAGCTGAGGATCTCCTCGGGGACTATGTAGGTCAGCTGAGGATCTCCTCGGGGACTGTGTAGGTCGGCTTTTAATTGGCAGTCGTTGGGCTCGCCATGACAATCCTCCGATCTCCTTTCCTTTTTCCTCATCGGTACCTTTCGCCTGACAGTGCGGTCCGTCAGGATGAAAATAAGACGTGTTCCAGGTTTGCTGGCCTGCTGGCCTACCGCACAACTTACAGCTTGGATCTTTGCTCAGTCCCCCTAGGGCAGAGATTTGTGGGCGTGGGAAGCACGTGGTACACTGATTTCAAAAGAAATCATATTATCCGTCGTTCCTTCATCCGTCGTTCTTCCATCCGTCGTTCCTTCATCGTCCAGCGCTCTCCCCAGTACAGCTTCTCCTGCTCGGCTTCCAGCGCAGCCAGCTGCCTTGCTTCTTCATGCCCATTGCCCGGGCCTGTCTGCACCCCCCCCCCCCCTCTACACTTCTAGCCTCTCTTTGCGGTCATGGGTTCGATTCCCTTGTATTTTCCTGGCTCTTATCAATTGTCAGCATCCACTGTTCCACTTGCTTCATATTAATATCAGGCTTGTGAAGGTATATAACGTATCTATATCTTGTTAGCGGAACCATGTTCATCGATCGTCAATTGATTCAATACTTGCAGAGGTGACCAGAGGCCCAGGCGCATCATGACGTCATCACACAACGACCATGGCGGGGAAGCCGATCTCTTCACCCGTAACGTCTCGGCTTTCTTCGAGAAGTTCAAGCGCTACGACTGCCAGGAGCTTCTGGCCCACACCTCCAGTCACTGGCTACTGTCCAACGACGACTTCAAGTACCCGACGGAACCGCCCATGGGTATCATCTCTCAGATGACCAACGTGTCTGACTTCTCCATCATCTGCCTGATCCCGGCGGATGATGGCATCGACCAGTTAGACCTCAGGGAGGTCCATCAGATCCTACGCGACCTCACCATAGGGATATACGTGTTGAACCAAATGCCGTCCGTGGCGCTGGAGGCCAATTTTGACCAGAGCACGTCGTGTCAGATTCCGCCAGCGTACCAGGACACGAGGGTCGGTAACATCATGATCAATGTGGACTACGTGATGAAGGCCCTGTGGCACGGCGCTTACTTCCCAGCAGAGAAGCGGATTAAGTTCGCCGAGAGGTGGCGCGGTAGTCTCGATGTGAACGCTCATGGCAAACCCGAGACGAAGAAGCATTTATTGACTGAATTCATCAGTGCAGGTCAGTTTGTTTCTTTTAAGTTTTGAGTTACGATGTAAAATTTGCCATTTGTGGAGGACGCTTTCGTGGTGATACTCTGGTTTCATGATGTGGAGGAAGAGTTGCCGTGTTATACATCACGAAAGGTGGCCTTTCATTTCGCGAAGAGGAGATACTTACTCGTAGCTCAATCCTCTTGCATGTACCACATCAAATGTTCATTATCATTAGTACAATCGTACTTTTAACATACACGTGTAGACTCACGACCATTGCGGACTTTCCGGACCCGAAATCTTGCCTAGGCTTCAACATTATGGTGTGATCGAGCTTGGCTAATCCTACCACCGCTACTCTGACCACACCGCTACTCCGACCACCCCGCTACTCCGACTACCCAGCTAATCCGACCACCCCGCTACTCCGACTACCCAGCTAATCCGACCACCCAGCTACTCCGACCACCCAGCTAACCGACCGTTTCGCTACTCCGACCACCCACCTAATCCGACCATTTCGCTGCTCCGACCACCCACCTAATCCGACCATTTCGCTACTCCGACCGTTTTGCTACTCTGACCACCCACCTAATCCGACCATTTCGCTACTCCGACCACCCACCTAATCCGACCATTTCGCTACTCCGACCGTTTTGCTACTCTGATCGCCTCGCTACTTCGACCACTTCGCTACTTCGACCACCCCGCTAATCTAATCACCCAGCTAATTCAACCACCCTGCTCGGCTAATCTGACCACTCGATATTACGACCTCCTAGGTTTGAAAGATTTGATCCTTTATGGGACTGTTCATGTTTGTCTTCTTTAGTGCTTGGTCCTGAACAATAACGTGTGATGTTTACTAAACGTGCGTGAAGATGCGATACCATTTTGGACGGCTAAGGCTATCTCGGGAGTTATAATATAATTCGTCGATATCCCGAGCCCCCTCTCAAGTATGAGGCACTGAACAGTTGATCACTTGGGCTCTTTGATCTGTAAGGCACTATATGACGTCAATGGAAAGGGTCCAGTTAAAAACGTCCATGTCGTTGGGCGACCACGTACTCTTTTGGAAGGAGGATATATATGAGTTTTTCTATACTTGTAAGCTTAGGCATTGGCATAGTGGGGTGCAAGCTCTAGTGGGATCCAATCGACAAGAGTGGACACTTTGTAGCAGTGCAGATGATGGCACGTACACCGCCACCGTGGGTGTGAGCACCAGCGTACCCTCCTTGTCGTTGCCTCGCAACTATAGGCTAACGAGACTTTCAGCGGTTGTTGATCGGCAAAAAATCACGTCACAAACAGGACGGTTTTTTTCGCCTCTTCGACAGCTTAAACAGATATCCGCTTCCGTTGGGGTTCATGTAGAGTCAGGCAGGACAGAATGTATCCACCTCAGAGTTATTGATTGCCTGCCAAGTGGCTAGAACCAAGAAACAGCGAAGACGCCGTCAGCAAACAAAGGCCGTCCAATATCGATCTGTTCCTTATGCCTCCCAACGGATGCCAAGCTGTCGAGGCCCGGGAGGCCGGACGTCTTGTGTTCTTGTCGAACCCGTTTCCTTTTGGTGTTCCTTCCATTGATGTTCCTGTCATAAAGGGTTGTTTATTCCTTCTACGTCCTGTAACTGGCTTGGCTACATGCATGAGGCGAGGTGGATGGAAAAGTCACCATGGGGAAACTATTGAATAGGAAAAAGATCCCGGATAATGCCTGGGCCTATCCATGTATATTTATTTACCTTTCAAATCTGAAACTCTTGCCTAACAAAAGTTGACTGAGTGGCTGAACGTCCTTTTCTATAGTAATATCTGTCGGGCAATTAAGACTTATCCTACCACTTATTGACCTCCTAGATATACTTACTTATTAAAAAAACTGGAGTCTCTTCGTCGAAAACTCCAGGTGGCATATGTACACACATTTTATGTTATTAACATGGGTTGGCTTTAAATATCCACACCGTGAGAGTATTTCGGCGGTCTATATTATCTGACGGAAAAACTCACACCTGCTTGTCTTGCTTATCGTTATGTGAAGTACGTTAGAGGGGAGATCTATGTCGTGTCGGCCTCTGTGTCCCCTTTATCACAAGGCTGTGTCTGCCAATGACCCCTCCTCGTCGGGGTTGGGTGCCGACGTATGTCTCTTATCAGGACCCAGTATTACAGATTTGTTATTGATTATGGTACTTTTATCTGATCGCTGAAGCTACTGATATGACGTAGTGATATAGCGTAGAGTGCCGGGCGTTGTGCGTTGCCAAGATGCGGAATCAATGAGACAGTCGTTTAATTATAATCAACAGTTGTCATTGATTTTTAGAAGATTTTGAAGAATGTCATTAGATGTATTGTGGGCACATTGTGGTATCAATTTTATCAATTTTTGTATCCCCCCCCCCCTATGACGCTTTCTCTTCTCCTGACTTGGTGCCATATTCTGACTTCATGTACTTTTTCAAGACTTCGTTTCGTCTTCTCCCGTTTCGTCTTGTCCTGCTTTCGTTCCCTCTTGTTCTGGCTTCGTTCCGTGCTCTCCTGGCTTCATGTTGTCTTCTCCTGGCTTAGTTTCGTCTTATCCTGGCTGCATTCCAGCTGGTCCGGGCTTGTTCGTCTTCTCCTGGCTGTGTTTTGGCATCCTCCTAGCTGCATTACATCTTGTCCGGGCTTGTTCGTCTTCTCTTAGTTCCATGCTGTCTCCTATATTGATATGGCTTTCTCATAGATGCACTACCAGATTCAGCTTCTTTTTAGTTTCTATTTGCCTCTTATTGCTTCTTATTGGTTTCAATTGGTTTCGGAGTTTCTCATGTCTGTGGCATATATCGTAGTAGTTTTAGTTGTTTTCACTTTCACATTTATGTACTTCCACATTGAACTTCCTTTCTGAGGGTTATTCAGTTGTCCGGCATTGGTGCTTGTGAATAAATAGGATGATGTTTTCTCGGGGGTGTTTAAATTGTTACTCCAGCATGAGAGGTATTGGTTATTGGCTTTATCCTCGTCATTGCAACATTCCCTCTGTGGAAGAGCAACCTTTGACGCAGCCCCAGTTCTGTGGCTGGAGGAAGGGCAACACTCGGACAGGGCTTCTTGGGCCATCCTACAGCCAGAGACCTGATGGATGTGACATGCTTTATGAACGAATTTACTACAATAAATAATACATATCATGGCCTCTAATATTGAAGATAAACCAATTTTACGATGTATCTTTCAGGCATGGTTGACATAAGTAAGGACCCGGATTACAGCCAAGCCTATCAGGATCTCCCCGATGAATCCACGGCAGATACGGAAACTACCGACGAGCTTCGATTCTTCATGAGTCACGTGGACGACCTTTCCATGCGCCTGACGATATTCCACAATAAGTTCCATCAGTTCCGAAACCTCTTCGTTCCTGATCCTGATTGGTTGATCAGCAGCATCATCCACTTGCTGGATGATAAGATAGACAATACGGCCTACGAGCGCCTAAACGCCCGCCTCCAGCTCCAGGAGGCCATGGTCCGGACACACTTGTGTGACAAGGCCGAGGTCCGGCAGAACATGTTCCTTCTCAAGCTGATCGCCTTCTTCGTTCCTCTGTTAGTCGCCATGAAGAAGCGGATGAGAGTGCCGGAGATATCGTCCCGACTTCTGCCCAAGATGTCTGGTAAGGTCGCGTGTTTACTCATTGTTTTCCTTTCCATTTTTGTTAGCGTTCCAATTTTTTTTTTTTTTTTGCAGGAGGTCCTAGTGATAGTTATAATGATCCAAGCTATAATGTAAATATATCCTCTCAGAGTCAGAGTCAGAGTTTACAGCTAAAAGCACACTGAAAAATTCGAATGTCCGGTTGCTAACTTGTAGACAAACGTTGTGTGTATTATAGTGAATAGGCGACGTTCACTTTTCGCATGGTCAGTGCTGGAACTTAATATATATAGCAATATATTATATATTGTATCTTATGGACACAACAACACCCATGAAAACCCATCGTTAGCTGAATCGGCGTGATACCAATGAATAAATGTCTTTTATGCAACGGAAATACGAAATATCAGTATCATTTTCTGCCCTGTAGAGTAGTTCTTTATTACTATATGAGTCAGCCTGAACCGACTTAATTTTGTTTGTTTTTTGTGTGCAGGAGACGAAATGAAGACAGAGAGAGAACTCCCTCCCCTCATGTTAGGGTCGGACTTCAAGTGCCGAAGTTTCAACTTTAGTAATCGCTATTTTCATTTGCATGGAGGTAAGATTTGTATTTTCCGAGTTACCGTCGGCAATGTATGCGCTTTTATTAACATGTTAGCCACCGAGGCACATTAGTGTGCATACAGCAATTTCATTATTGTGTCCGAATCAGTTAAATATGAATTCTAAATAAAGGTAGCGTTGAACAATTTGAAACGTCTATTATTTAAGTGACTATATTTAAAATAAGTAAGCATTAGGCGAGCGGCGCGCCACACATTTGGCGAGAAGAGTTCGGAAACTGGCGCAGTTAAACACACCTATTTTTTATGCAGCCTCGGTAACTCAGTCAGTAGATCGTTGAAATGTGTGTGTTTTTTTGGCATTTATTGATTGCAGCACCCCCTTATTTAATGTGAAAAATGTGGTCTTCCCCGTGGTAATCACGTTTTGAAGAAACTCCTCTGGCGTTACTTATAATCAGTTATTCTATGACTAGTCGGTTGGTTGGTTCAGGCTGCCCAGTCTATTCGCTTGTTAACATTTTGTTGAACTAGTAACCTGCAATTTGTAATTATTCGTTATTATTGTGTAGTATTTTATTTTTCTGTTAATTCCAGGGATACAAATTGACCATGAGACGCCAGACCCAACTGACGTGCCTCAGTCTATGAAAGACGCTTATGACGAGCTGAGGTTCAAGACTAACGAGTTCCTCATCAAGGGTTTGGACCCGTCAGGTCCCCTGCAGGAAAGCTTCCCCATTCCTATCATGGAGTTTGATGGCAAGCGGTAAGGGACACGAACATGAGATGATGGAGGCCGCTGACTATGTATTCGACTATGTATAATTTAATAATTTTTTCCTTGATCAACATGCTGTTTTCAATGAACGGTTACGGGCGATAATGCCATGGGTTCACTGTAAGGACACATTTTTGGCTGTGTTTCAGGTATTTCGCCTTCAGCGTGGACTTCGAGACCTACTACCCCCAGTCCCCCCAGAAGCCTCGCTGGGTGTTCAACATGGTGGAGGAGATGGGCAAGCTGCGTCCCAAGCGACTCCCCATCCCAGACGTCAACGTCCATGAACAGTTTAAACAATATTTCGGCTTTAAGAAGGCCATCAAGTTCAAGGTCAGTCGGGGATACCGCCAAAGACGTGAACTATACTAAGTGATTTGGGGCATGCTTCATCCATTCATTCTACATCGTCTCGGGAGGTTTCTTGACCCAGTTTAGGGTTTGGGTGCACAAAATGTCACCGCTCAGTATACTATACATATATGAAGATAAGGTGTTATTAATAAGCCGATGCATCACAAACAGTTGTGTTTAGAGCTTAATAAAAAGCAAGTTACGTTTGTCTGTTATGCTATAATGCGGAAGTTCATGCAATGTCTGTGTACTTATGCCTAATTAATCGTTAAAAATGATTCCATGTCCACAAAACATGTTCAATGTACCTAGTGCACCATGTGGGCCTAGTGAATCGGCCATGAGCAAGCACCACAGGCCTTGCAGAAATAACCTGAGAAAAAAACAATATTGGTTGAAAGGGAGAAAACGCTGGCTATGCGTTGCGTATCATTATTATATCAACAGTTTATCGTAATGATTTGTATATCTCATTGAAAGCTATTAATTTGTCTTCTGTCTGGTCTTATTTATTATTTATTTATTATTATGTGTGTATACCTAGCTCGACAATCAATGCCGTACCATTAAAATACTGTATATTGCATCAATCATTGCTTCCAATTAATCTAATCCCCTGCACCACCCCCATTACCCCCACCCCCGCTCATGCCGCGCAGAATCTGCCGAACGGTCTGAAGGCGGCAGCGCAGCGCGGCCTGGTGGCCATGTTCTCGGCGCTGTGTCGGAAGTGCCCAGCCCCGCGGCTCAGCAAGCAGGACGAGGTCGGACTGTCCCTGATGCACCAAGCCGCCATGTACAACCGCCCCCAGGTCATCGCCCTCCTAGTCCTGCTCTCCATGGACGTCAACGTGCGCAGGAACAACAACTTCCTGTCCCAAGGTAAGCCCTGCGGGTCACGTGACATGGTCGGGCGCGGTCAATATAAAGGTGACAGGCTCTGTATATATATATATATACATTGTGGAGATGCGTTCGATTGCGCAGTTGTGTTAGTATTAATCCCTGATATATTCTGCGATGAAGTTCGTGCTGCGCTATCTGGATGGTTACTAAAGGGTAGATATTAATAAGAGACCTAAACAAGGGTTAAATTGTGTTAATCTTATCATTGTCATCGAATCATTGTTATGGATCTGCTTTAATACTGATTACCTGACTTTCGGTAAGGAGTGTATAATTCCGTGACAATTACTATAGAATATGTGCGGTGCGCATACGACTAAATATATACCATGCCAACCCGCATCATTCATCACATGCGTAGCCTCTCTATAATATTACAATGCTTAATATTTCCGTTACAAAGGAGCGCCCGATATGTCAGGTAATAGTCTTTAGATGCCATTTGATTGTCCGTCTGTCTGGTTAGCAGTGTTTTTATGTCAGAGGTTGCACGAAGCGTACACGAAGCCATAGGGCGTGTAAGAGTTCTACAGCCATGGATGCACGTTGTTGGTTGGCATCGCTGTCGGGAATCTCGAAATGTTGTGGGCGGTCTCTCAAACCTCTACCGACTCATGAGGCTGGAGAGACCACATGGCAAAGTGTCATTTCTCGAAATGATCTTTCTTGTGGCCTCTTCTGACATACCCGACATACCAAAAATTGCATCCATGGTCTCGTAATTATTTATGGCCAATATGATCGATTTACGGTTTGTCGAGAAGAATTTGACATCGCATGCTTGTCGCTGCGTACAAAAACTGTCATATGTTCAAAAAATTTCAAAATTCCTAGTCACGGGAGCGTGCATGTTTTGAGTAAGATGAAAGCGACAAGACTGAAAAAGCATTGGATTCTCCAGTGTTCGTTTCAGTCCAGTTTAAAACATGTAGGCGACGCTCCAGTGAATAGTCTCGACTATCACGTGCAGAAGAGAGAGACGCTCTATGTCTTCGTGTACGCACGCAGACCATTCGAACGTCATTTCCTGGGCCTATCTGGCGTCAAAGCCTCGTCTGGTCTTGTTTTGCTAGGTATGTGGCTGACACATTTAAGCCGTTAAGAATATGAAGATGTGGATTTGAATACCTTTTGGATTTGTAACAGATGCACAGTTATGGCTTCTGGTCTAGTTATCATATATCAGCACGAAACGATACGAATAAAGCAAAACGGGAACGTTTACACGGAAAAAAAGTAAATTAACATGCTGTCCAGAAGCCCATCTGCGGAAGTTACAAATGAAGTATATCCATAAGGGGCAGGTACGGCAGTGTCTTAAGAGTAGGTCTTCTAATGGTGCTTCATGTATCAAATTGCGAGATGAAAATTAACATAAGCGACATAAAGAAGGTATTCGCTTTATGACATTAATGTGAAACATCTTGACGTAGATATATCATAAACACGAACCTACTTTTAATTTACTGCTGTACCACATTATTTAAAATGACTCTTCGTTCGTCCTCCTGGCTCTGTTGCCGATCCTTGATCTTTACCGTAGGATATGTTGTATTTTCGCATTTCTCCTTAACGGGTGACGTCATTTTGATAACGTACGAGCCTTGTCGCTGTTGGTAAGTGTTGTGCCTATATGGTTGTACTTGTTATCCCGACACAGAAGGAACGGACGGCGGTCGCGTAGGTAGGTCACGTGACAGCGCATGATACGTGTACCGGTGTGTCTCGTCTCGCATGTCAATCACCCTCGGCGGCCGGTGTGAGGTTCGAATCCCACCTGTGTCAATGGCTATATATTTGGGGAGTCCATGCCTTTCTCGCAAAGAATGTGGGGACATATACACAGGGCGACATGGCCCCTCTCTTCAATGGCATTTCCCACTACCGCGATACGACATACACAGGGTAAAGCCTCCTACTTTAATGAACCAATCAATCCATCAACCGTATTGGCTGGTTCACTGCATGGACTACGTCATATGGTGACGTCATCACATTTACCGCATCACAAAAAAATGGCCTCTTCTGATAAGACCTGAATCATACTTGTGCAAGATCAACATGGGAAATGAAAGTGACAAAAATCTATTGAAATACAAGCCAAGAGTGTGATTATTGTACCCCAAAGCATACATTCAGCGGAAGGTTTCTTTGTCTGCCCACCAGTCACGGCCTGCCGGGATCAGGGTATTGGCACCCATACACCGTTAAAACTGTTTTCACTGTGTACAGATGCACGTTCGTATTTATGGTTTGTGACCCTAATGATGTGTGTTTTGATGGCCTGTTCTCGTATTTTATATTGTTGGCGTGCAATTTTGCTCCTATTCGTTTTAATTTGAAATCATCGTTGTTTGTGTTTGTGTTTGCCAGACCCATTAATTTCACAGTGCAGGTGTCCTCTCTGATCACGTGATATGTTAATGCTCGTGTTGTTTACAGCGAGTGTTGCACAGACAACAAGTGGTAGGCAGCCCCCCCCCCCCACACACACACACACTCACACACTCGCACGTGGCTCTGTACTGCCCAGCGAATGTCATTCTTGCACCCTTTACTCTCAGTAGGCATACCGTGCATGCTCCGGTTGAATTATAAGGGCATACACACCCAGATATGTCATGTACATTTGGATATATAATTAATTATCAAATGCGATCATGAAATCTGCTTCCGCATCCTTTATCCTTAAAACTCTTTTGTATCAAGATCGAATACAAATTGTCAGATTTGTTATGAATCGTTTCTTCTTTGATTATTTATTTTATCTGTATGTCTGATGTTAAAACCCTAATTGTAGCTAATTTGATGACTATTCGTCAGATTCTTCTGTTCGGCTTATATAAGAGAAGAATCTCTTATATAAGTATAACGTCTTTAGTCGACATCTAACAGTCACATAGCACAGCCTATCCGCGATGCTGGACGTTTATCAACGAAATATATCAACAGAGTGCGAACCTGTCGCGACTTCAAACAATGTTTGGTGAACAGTGTTGTGTTGATTTTCTCCTCTTAATGAACGTGATGTTTACTCCGCCGATCTGTTGATTCGTCCTCAACGAATGAAGATCAGCTGCAAGGCATATTTCCTCTCATTTCGATAATCACCTGTATATATGTACCGACACCCGGAATAACGACACGAGCACGTTCACATCTAGTCTCTGGATATTTGGATATGCTTGCGTTGAGAATTTCAGTTCCTCAGAGTTAACACATCGTAGACTTGTAGGCTGAAAGTGCCGTATTCTAAACTCAATAAAAATTAAGTAAAGGTAAAAAAACAGTTAAGAGACCAACTAATAAGTTTGCTTTGCGCACGGATATATCTACTACAATGCTCGCCTGGATGGCGTTGTGTATTAATGTTAATGCGAAGTTAATATAACTTTCCCGCATGTTCCCTCAATGTAACCACGTAACGCAACCATGTTCTTAATGTCGCGATAACAATGCTGCTAATTATTCCACATTGATGTCGCCCAAATTAATTAATTTCACATTTTCAATTATTTGTTTAAACAATGAACGGATCCAACCGCCATGGTAACAACGGTGATAGTATACACTATCCTCAGTAACGATGAGACCGCCCCCGTCTGTCTGTATGTCGTCTCACGTTGTCTGTCTGTGCGTCGCCGCGCAGGTCCGACGCCGCTGCACGTGGCTTCCCGCTGCGGGTCCCTAGACGCCGTCTGCTGTCTGCTGGCCATCAACGCCAGCGCCAACATGACGGACCAGGACGGCTGGATGCCCATCCACCACGCGGCCTACTTCGACCACCCGCCCATCATCAAACTGCTCACCAGGAAGGACGCCAACATGATCGAGTTCCCCACCAGGAACGAGTAAGCACGACCACGTGGCTCGAGCAGTAAAGGCTTGGCTGTGATTAACTTGAGATGTGTGCGGTCTTGTGGTTGATGGCTGCGTTCGCCCGTTTTAACAATAACTGGTAGCTATACTGTAAGTTGCAGATGAAATTATATTATCCAACTACTGAGCTTTGTTCATATATAGGTGTGAATATTGGCTGAGATTCGTCTGGAAAAGCAATACATTACAACCGGTAGTCAACTGCTTTTAAGGGACTGATTTGTTTCGAGTGGGTTTGTCCATGGATGTGATCAGTTTGATATTTGTGAAATGATTTGGGCATTCGTCTGTATAATAAGTACTGGTAGTTAAATCAAATGAAGTTCTGATATTCACATGTGGTAGTGAGCGAATACTATCCAACTCTTTTACTGAGATTTCTTTGCGGTGGGCTGTATCCATTTCGTGAACTATATAGTTCCGTTATACGTTACGCTACTGTATTATATTATGATATTTCGTGGGCGAGATATTCCTCTCAATTCACTCCCCCCTCTCTCTCTCACGCCGCCATGGCTGCAGCATACAGTCGACCCCCCTGTTGCTGGCCGCCGGGTCGGGTGCCCTCTCGGCTCTCCGGTGCCTCATCGACCTGGGGGGCTTCGTGCTGAGGCGGGACTCTGAGGGTAACAACGTGATCCACCTGGCCGCCCTCCGCTTCCACACCAACATCCTCGAGTTCTTCATCGAGTGGAACCACCCGGATGTGCCCGTCTGGAAAACACTCGTTGGTCAGTGAACAGTTTCTCTGTATCCGCCGATAGGGGGACTTCCGTAGCTCCGGTCGTACGTCAGCAGGCTGAGCTGCTGATCAACATGTCGTACTTAATTCAATCCCAATATCATTGTCCCTGGAGGTTTATTTCTTGGCGCAATGTAACCTTCATGTGCATAAAACTGGTCTAAAACCCACAGTTTATTTCTGATGTTTCATTTCCGAACTGCATCTTCATGTGTGGAATGATACATTAAACTGTGCATTTCGTACTTATATCCTGTTGAGATCGTTGTTCTGATTTGCATTTTTACCTGAGGTATGACCCCCCCCCCCCAGAATATCGCACATGACGAGGTGGCCTAACCGTGTGATATCCCCCCCCCCGCCAGGATATCGAGATGGCCTAACCGTGTGATATTTCAGGGATGCTGACATCGGAGGAAGTGAAGAAGCAGGACGCCGCGGTCAAATGTCTGGAGGTCATGTCTACGTCAGAGCACGAATACTGGAAATCCATCCTTGAAGCAGGTATGACGCGTCGCAGGCGTCGACAAGTCAAACATCTCGGTCCTGTCAATGGGCGCATTTCTTTGGTAACCCGGGTATGTCCCGAGGGTGGACCGCATCGGTTTACCGCCCGACACTTCTTTCACCCGGGTCGGGTGCGCGCGCATCCATTCGGTATGCCGATGTTTCCCGTTCAAAACAGCGCAGGGATATTCGGGAGAAGATGGCGGCTGATTGAAAAGTGACTGTCTAGGCTGCATTGCATTGTTGCATTGCCCCTAAATGAACCGGAAATGACCGCTGTCAACATTTAATTGACAGTCGGCGTAGCCAGACCGGCAGGTCCGGAAGAACTTGAGTATACCGGGCGGCCTACCTCTCTTGGCACAAAGAAATGCGCCCAATGAAGGACATTATTGCTATCAATGAGGGGCATTGCTGTTATAAATGAGACACATTGTCACTGTTAATGAGGGAATTATCACTGTCGCTGAGGGACATTATGGCTCTCAATGAGGGATATTATCGCTCTCAATGAGGGACATTATGGCTCTCAATGAGGGACATTATCGCTCTCAATGAGGGACATTATCGCTCTCAATGAGGGACATTATTGCTCTCAATGAGGGCCATTATCGCTATCATTGACGGCAATTATCGCTCTCAATGAGGGAAATTATCGCTCTCAATGAGGGACATTATCGCTCTCAATGAGGGACATTATCGCTCTCAATGAGGGACATGATCGCTCTCAATGAGGGCCACTATCGCTATCATTGACGGCCATTATCGCTCTCAATGAGGGACATTATCGCTATCATTACGGGACATTATCGCTCTCAATGAGGGCCATTATCGCTATTATTGAGGGCCATTATCGCTATTATTGAGGGCCATTATCGCTATCATTGAGGGCCATTATCGCTATCAATGAGGGACATTATCGCTATCATTACGGGACATCGCTCTCAATGAGGACCATTATCGCTATTATTGAGGGCCATTATCGCTATTATTGAGGGCCATTATCGCTATCATTGAGGGCCATTATCGCTCTCAATGAGGGACATTATCGCTCTCAATGAGGGACATTATCGCTCTCAATAAGGGCCACTATCGCTATCATTGACGGCCATTATCGCTCTCAATGAGGGACATTATCGCTATCATTACGGGACATTATCGCTCTCAATGGGGGCCATTATCGCTATTATTGAGGGCCATTATCGCTATTATTGAGGGCCATTATCGCTATCATTGAGGGCCATTAACGCTCTCAATGAGGGACATTATCGCTATCATTACGGGACATTATCGCTCTCAATGAGGGCCATTATCGCTATTATTGAGGGCCATTATCGCTATTATTGAGGGCCATTATCGCTATCATTGAAGGCCATTATCGCTCTCAATGAGGGACATTATCGCTCTCAATGAGGGACATAATCGCTCTCAATGAGGGACATTATCGCTCTCAACGAGGGACATTATCGCTCTCAATGAGGGACATTATCGCTCTCGATGTAGGAACATTATCGCTCTCAATGAGGGCCATTATCGCTCTCAATGAGGGACATTATCGCTCTCAATGAGGGCCATTATCGCTATCATTGAGGGCTATTATCGCTCCCAATGGGGGACATTATCGCTATCATTGAGGGCCATTATCGCTCTCAATGAGGGACATTATCGCTCTCGATGAGGGACATTATCGCTCTCAATGAGGGACATTATCGCTCTCGATGAGGGACATTATCGCTCTCAATGAGGGACATTATCGCTCTCAATGAGGGACATTATTGCTCTCAATGAGGGCCATTATCGCTATCATTGACGGCAGTTATCGCTCTCAATGAGGGACATTATCGCTCTCAATGAGGGACATTATCGCTCTCAATGAGGGACATTATCACTGTCGATGAGGGACATTATCGCTCTTAATGAGAGATATTATCGCTCTCAGTTAGGGACATTATCACTGTCGATGAGGGACATTATCGCTCTCAATGGGGGACATTATCGCTATCATTGAGGGCCATTATCGCTCTCAATGAGGGACATTATCGCTATCATTGAGGGCCATTATCGCTCTCAATGAGGGACATTATCGCTCTCGATGAGGGACATTATCGCTCTCAATGAGGGACATTATCGCTCTCGATGAGGGACATTATCGCTCTCAATGAGGGACATTATCGCTCTCAATGAGGGACATTATTGCTCTCAATGAGGGCCATTATCGCTATCATTGACGGCAGTTATCGCTCTCAATGAGGGACATTATCGCTCTCAATGAGGGACATTATCGCTCTCAATGAGGGACATTATCACTGTCGATGAGGGACATTATCGCTCTCAATGAGAGATATTATCGCTCTCAGTTAGGGACATTATCACTGTCGATGAGGGACATTATCGCTCTCAATGAGGGACATTATCGCTCTCAGTTAGGGACATTATCGCTCTCAATGAGGGACATTATCACTGTCGATGAGGGACATTATCGCTCTCAATGAGATATATTATCGCTCTCAGTTAGGGACATTATCACTGTCGATGAGGGACATTATCGCTCTCAATGAGGGACATTATCGCTATCTTTGAGGGAGCCTCCCGTCATTAACATCTGGAGCGTGTCCCCCACCTCATGGCAGCGCCAAGATGGCCTATTATGCGATCTGTATTCGGTGGACTAACTCACTTTCTTGTTCTTTGCTCTTTTTTTATAATTGCATTTTGTATCTCTGCGTTATATTTCCAAATCCCCCGCGACATACACGCAGATAATAACAAGATCAGTTTAGCATTTGCAAGACATATATTTATATATTTGTCTCATTGCTTTGTTAATTTATATATATTTCTCATTGCTTTGTTTATTTATATATTTTTCTCATTGCTTTGTTAATTTGTATATTTCCTTGGCCTTAGATGATATATAATAACTAATACCTTGTGTGTCCCAGGCGGAGTTCAGGCCCTGGTGAACCTCCTCAACTCGGACAACGAGGAGCTTCAGTCCGTCGCGGCCTCCGTGCTGTGCAACATCTCCGAGTACGACCCGGTCCGGCGGGCGCTGACCCAGGCGCAGGCCGGCCCCACCCTCATCCACCTCCTGGGGTCCCCGCTGGATGAGATCCAGTCCCGGGCGGCCATCATCCTGTCGGACCTGGCCTGTGTCGATGACAACCAGGAGGGGCTGGCCGAGCAGGGCGTCATCCCGGCGCTCGTCAACCTCCTGGACTCCGAGCTCGAGGACGTCCTCGTGAACGCGGTCAACGCCGTGCGCGTCCTCTGCACAGGGGTCCCGGCCAACCAGGCGGCCGTGGCGCAACACGGGGGGATCGAACCCCTGGTCGAGTTTCTCGGCGACGCCGTCAACTCTGGTTGGTGTACTTTTTTAAGTATGTTTTGGGTTTTTCTTGTTACAACCGGCACTGACAGCCGCTCGTCCTTCGATGTTGGCTGGTGGTCGGCTTAGCGTTTATCAGTCAGTCTTACCCTTGGCCCACGATAGGAAAGATATGACAGCAGGGGTTAACCATATGTCTTTAGGAGTTGAACCTCACTACATCCAACCCTGAGTAAACCAAATCCTGTCAATATCGGACGTTTTTCCAGCTCCCAGATTTGTCTTTTGTCCCGTACTCGAACCTTGATAAACCGAAGACCTGTGTAAACCGAACACTTCGCCATGCCACGTGTTCTCCAAGTAACTTACATTCGGTTTAGTTCTACTGCACTATGGTTGGTGTGTCGTTGATGGTGTGCGTTGGATGAAAGGATGATATGCACTGATAATTTGGTGTGGTCATATATCTCACTATTCAGGTTGAAAGTTAGTCGGTCCTAAAATAGCCAATCCAGTCGTGATGAAAGCTGTACCATTGAAACAATTGTATCAATGAAACAATTGTTACAAGCTTATCTATCTCTGTATTATTGGCTTCCGCCTCCCCCGTCGTGAGACACATTATCATTGAGCAGACCTGGACTGCTGGAGGCCCATCAAACCATTGCATGTCAAGGTATCCTGGTCTTTATCACGGCAGATGTCCTGCAGGCGGCGTCCGCGGCCGCCATTGCTGCTCTGACATCATCACACACGACAAACCAGAATATGGTGACTGAGGAAGGGGCAATTAAGTAAGTGGTCATTTAGCTAACTATACAACACTGGTAATATATGGGCTTCAAGCCCATATAGACCCGCCCCTTCACCGTCCAATTTCTGGTTTGAATTTAATCAAGACATACATTTGATATGGCTAACATGTGAGATACCCCAACGCGAATTTCAGTTAGTGCGACACATTGTGTGGAGCGCACATATAATTAGTCCCAGGTATTAGAAGATTGGTTATTAATATTTACAAATGATGTAGATGTCCAGTTTGTGTCGTCGTGCATGATATATTTGAATAGTCCGACCGCTGATTGTGTCAGATGCGCTTACAATTTTGGTCATGTGCCTCCTGGCTGCATGTGCCTGTAGTTTATTATAATACCACTGTATTTAATCGTTGGGCAGCGTACAATGTTTATCGTGACTGAATGCTCCAGGCCTATCGTCAACCTGTTGATGGGTCACAACATCACGGTCCAGGTGAAGGCGGCGGCGGCCCTGGAGTCCCTGGCCGACCGCAACGCCGCCAGCCAGAAGGCCTTTCTGGATCTGGACGCCCCCAAAGCCCTGCTCAGGATGCTCAAGGTGAGACGGTCCGTTAGAACATAGGGGGGAGGGGGGTGGCGGGGTGCCCCCTGGTGTAGTGGTTAGCGGTCTAGACCGCAGATCAATAGGGCCCCAGAGGTTCTTTTGCGACACGGTGAAACAGCAACTTTTAAAATCGACAACGCGACATTTGGGGCTGCCTTAAAGTCGACATGCGACACAAGACAAGACACCAGTTCATGTCATTTCGCAACACTGGCCAGTGTACACCGCGGACCCAGTGCTTGACACTTGATGAACGTTGGTACAAAGATCACTTGGACATTAGCCTTATTGTTCCAGATAGTTGTTGTACTTTCACGTTTTACGATTAATTTGGCATTTTTTCAATTTTGGAGGCAATGGCTGCGTCTGACTTGCTGAATCACTGTAATATATTGTTGAAATCACGAGAACCCACTTAATTATTAACGATCGTCTTCAATTGAGTGACATCATTAGATAAAACCGGGGCGGATACGCCGCTACAGTGATGGTGCCCTACCTAGATGGCCCGCTATGTTGTGTGTGTAGTGCCGGTCAGTCTCGTCAGGCTCCTTGATATATATTAGGTAAGCCGTGGCGTGCTGGTTTCTTTCTCTTGATGCTTATTGATATATTAAGTAAGCCGTGGCGTGCTGGTTTCTTTCTCTTGATGCTTACTGATATATTAAGTAAGCCGTGGCGTGCTGGTTTCTTTCTCTTGATGCTTACTGATATATTAAGTAAGCCGTGGCGTGCTGGTTTCTTTCTCTTGATGCTTACTGATATATTAAGTAAGCCGTGGCGTGCTGGTTTCTTTCTCTTGATGCTTACTGATATATTAAGTAAGCCGTGGCGTGCTGGTTTCTTTCTCTTGATGCTTACTGATATATTAAGTAAGCCGTGGCGTGCTGGTTTCTTTCTCTTGATGCTTACTGATATATTAAGTAAGCCGTGGCGTGCTGGTTTCTTTCTCTTGATGCTTACTGATATATTAAATAAGCCGTGGCGTGCTGGTTTCTTTCTCTTGATGCTTACTGATATATTAAGTAAGCCGTGGCGTGCTGGTTTCTTTCTCTTGATGCTTATTGATATATTAAGTAAGCCGTGGCGTGCTGGTTTCTTTCTCTTGATGCTTACTGATATATTAAGTAAGCCGTGGCGTGCTGGTTTCTTTCTCTTGATGCTTACTGATATATTAAGTAAGCCGTGGCGTGCTGGTTTCTTTCTCTTGATGCTTATTGATATATTAAGTAAGCCGTGGCGTGCTGGTTTCTTTCTCTTGATGCTTACTGATATATTAAGTAAGCCGTGGCGGGCTGGTTTCTTTCTCTTGATGCTTACTGATATATTAAGTAAGCCGTGGCGTGCTGGTTTCTTTCTCTTGATGCTTACTGATATATTAAGTAAGCCGTGGCGTGCTGGTTTCTTTCTCTTGATGCTTACTGATATATTAAGTAAGCCGTGGCGTGCTGGTTTCTATCTCTTGATGCTCACTGATATATTAAGTAAGCCGTGGCGTGCTGGTTTCTTTCTCTTGATGCTTACTGATATATTAAGTAAGCCGTGGCGTGCTGGTTTCTTTCTCTTGATGCTTACTGATATATTAAGTAAGCCGTGGCGTGCTGGTTTCTATCTCTTGATGCTTACTGATATATTAAGTAAGCCGTGGCGTGCTGGTTTCTTTCTCTTGATGCTCATTGATATATTAAGTAAGCCGTGGCGTGCTGGTTTCTTTCTCTTGATGCTCATTGATATATTAAGTAAGCCGTGGCGAGCTGGTTTCTTTCTCTTGATGCTTACTGATATATTAAGTAAGCCGTGGCGTGCTGGTTTCTTTCTCTTGATGCTTACTGATATATTAAGTAAGCCGTGGCGTGCTGGTTTCTTTCTCTTGATGCTTACTGATATATTAAGTAAGCCGTGGCGTGCTGGTTTCTTTCTCTTGATGCTTACTGGTATATTAAGTAAGCCGTGGCGTGCTGGTTTCTTTCTCTTGATGCTTACTGATATATTAAGTAAGCCGTGGCGTGCTGGTTTCTTTCTCTTGATGCTTACTGATATATTAAGTAAGCCGTGGCGTGCTGGTTTCTTTCTCTTGATGCTTACTGATATATTAAGTAAGCCGTGGCGTGCTGGTTTCTTTCTCTTGATGCTTACTGATATATTAAGTAAGCCGTGGCGTGCTGGTTTCTTTCTCTTGATGCTTACTGATATATTAAGTAAGCCGTGGCGTGCTGGTTTCTTTCTCTTGATGCTTACTGATATATTAAGTAAGCCGTGGCGTGCTGGTTTCTTTCTCTTGATGCTTACTGATATATTAAGTAAGCCGTGGCGTGCTGGTTTCTTTCACTTGATGCTTACTGATATATTAAGTAAGCCGTGCCGTGCTGGTTTCTTTCTCTTGATGCTTACTGATATATTAAGTAAGCCGTGGCGTGCTGGTTTCTTTCTCTTGATGCTTACTGATATATTAAGTAAGCCGTGGCGTGCTGGTTTCTTTCTCTTGATGCTTACTGATATATTAAGTAAGCCGTGGCGTGCTGGTTTCTTTCTCTTGATGCTTACTGATATATTAAGTAAGCCGTGCCGTGCTGGTTTCTTTCTCTTGATGCTTACTGATATATTAAGTAAGCCGTGGCGTGCTGGTTTCTTTCTCTTGATGCTTACTGATATATTAAGTAAGCCGTGGCGTGCTGGTTTCTTTCTCTTGATGCTTACTGATATATTAAGTAAGCCGTGGCGTGCTGGTTTCTTTCTCTCGATGCTTACTGATATATTAAGTAAGCCGTGGCGTGCTGGTTTCTTTCTCTTGATGCTTACTGATATATTAAGTAAGCCGTGGCGTGCTGGTTTCTTTCTCTTGATGCTTACTGATATATTAAGTAAGCCGTGGCGGGCTGGTTTCTTTCTCTTGATGCTTACTGATATATTAAGTAAGCCGTGGCGTGCTGGTTTCTTTCACTTGATGCTTACTGATATATTAAGTAAGCCGTGGCGTGCTGGTTTCTTTCACTTGATGCTTACTGATATATTAAGTAAGCCGTGGCGTGCTGGTTTCTTTCTCTTGATGCTTACTGATATATTAAGTAAGCCGTGGCGTGCTGGTTTCTTTCTCTTGATGCTTACTGATATATTAAGTAAGCCGTGGCGTGCTGGTTTCTTTCACTTGATGCTTACTGATATATTAAGTAAGCCGTGGCGTGCTGGTTTCTTTCACTTGATGCTTACTGATATATGAAGTAAGCCGTGGCGTGCTGGTTTCTTTCACTTGATGCTTACTGATATATTAAGTAAGCCGTGTCGTGCTGGTTTCTTTCACTTGATGCTTACTGATATATTAAGTAAGCCGTGGCGTGCTGGTTTCTTTCTCTTGATGCTTACTGATATATTAAGTAAGCCGTGGCGTGCTGGTTTCTTTCACTTGATGCTTACTGATATATTAAGTAAGCCGTGGCGGGCTGGTTTCTTTCTCTTGATGCTTACTGATATATTAAGTGAGCCATGGCGTGCTGGTTTCTTTCTCTTGATGCTTACTGATATATTAAGTAAGCCGTGGCGTGCTGGTTTCTTTCTCTTGATGCTTACTGATATATTAAGTAAGCCGTGGCGTGCTGGTTTCTATCTCTTGATGCTCACTGATATATTAAGTAAGCCGTGGCGTGCTGGTTTCTTTCTCTTGATGCTTACTGATATATTAAGTAAGCCGTGGCGTGCTGGTTTCTTTCTCTTGATGCTTACTGATATATTAAGTAAGCCGTGGCGTGCTGGTTTCTATCTCTTGATGCTTACTGATATATTAAGTAAGCCGTGGCGTGCTGGTTTCTTTCTCTTGATGCTCATTGATATATTAAGTAAGCCGTGGCGTGCTGGTTTCTTTCTCTTGATGCTCATTGATATATTAAGTAAGCCGTGGCGTGCTGGTTTCTTTCTCTTGATGCTTACTGATATATTAAGTAAGCCGTGGCGTGCTGGTTTCTTTCTCTTGATGCTTACTGATATATTAAGTAAGCCGTGGCGTGCTGGTTTCTTTCTCTTGATGCTTACTGATATATTAAGTAAGCCGTGGCGTGCTGGTTTCTTTCTCTTGATGCTTACTGGTATATTAAGTAAGCCGTGGCGTGCTGGTTTCTTTCTCTTGATGCTTACTGATATATTAAGTAAGCCGTGGCGTGCTGGTTTCTTTCTCTTGATGCTTACTGATATATTAAGTAAGCCGTGGCGTGCTGGTTTCTTTCTCTTGATGCTTACTGATATATTAAGTAAGCCGTGGCGTGCTGGTTTCTTTCTCTTGATGCTTACTGATATATTAAGTAAGCCGTGGCGTGCTGGTTTCTTTCTCTTGATGCTTACTGATATATTAAGTAAGCCGTGGCGTGCTGGTTTCTTTCTCTTGATGCTTACTGATATATTAAGTAAGCCGTGGCGTGCTGGTTTCTTTCTCTTGATGCTTACTGATATATTAAGTAAGCCGTGGCGTGCTGGTTTCTTTCACTTGATGCTTACTGATATATTAAGTAAGCCGTGCCGTGCTGGTTTCTTTCTCTTGATGCTTACTGATATATTAAGTAAGCCGTGGCGTGCTGGTTTCTTTCTCTTGATGCTTACTGATATATTAAGTAAGCCGTGGCGTGCTGGTTTCTTTCTCTTGATGCTTACTGATATATTAAGTAAGCCGTGGCGTGCTGGTTTCTTTCTCTTGATGCTTACTGATATATTAAGTAAGCCGTGCCGTGCTGGTTTCTTTCTCTTGATGCTTACTGATATATTAAGTAAGCCGTGGCGTGCTGGTTTCTTTCTCTTGATGCTTACTGATATATTAAGTAAGCCGTGGCGTGCTGGTTTCTTTCTCTTGATGCTTACTGATATATTAAGTAAGCCGTGGCGTGCTGGTTTCTTTCTCTTGATGCTTACTGATATATTAAGTAAGCCGTGGCGTGCTGGTTTCTTTCTCTTGATGCTTACTGATATATTAAGTAAGCCGTGGCGTGCTGGTTTCTTTCTCTTGATGCTTACTGATATATTAAGTAAGCCGTGGCGGGCTGGTTTCTTTCTCTTGATGCTTACTGATATATTAAGTAAGCCGTGGCGTGCTGGTTTCTTTCACTTGATGCTTACTGATATATTAAGTAAGCCGTGGCGTGCTGGTTTCTTTCACTTGATGCTTACTGATATATTAAGTAAGCCGTGGCGTGCTGGTTTCTTTCTCTTGATGCTTACTGATATATTAAGTAAGCCGTGGCGTGCTGGTTTCTTTCTCTTGATGCTTACTGATATATTAAGTAAGCCGTGGCGTGCTGGTTTCTTTCACTTGATGCTTACTGATATATTAAGTAAGCCGTGGCGTGCTGGTTTCTTTCACTTGATGCTTACTGATATATGAAGTAAGCCGTGGCGTGCTGGTTTCTTTCACTTGATGCTTACTGATATATTAAGTAAGCCGTGTCGTGCTGGTTTCTTTCACTTGATGCTTACTGATATATTAAGTAAGCCGTGGCGTGCTGGTTTCTTTCTCTTGATGCTTACTGATATATTAAGTAAGCCGTGGCGTGCTGGTTTCTTTCACTTGATGCTTACTGATATATTAAGTAAGCCGTGGCGTGCTGGTTTCTTTCTCTTGATGCTTACTGATATATTAAGTAAGCCGTGGCGTGCTGGTTTCTTTCTCTTGATGCTTACTGATATATTAAGTAAGCCGTGGCGTGCTGGTTTCTATCTCTTGATGCTTACTGATATATTAAGTAAGCCGTGGCGTGCTGGTTTCTTTCTCTTGATGCTTACTGATATATTAAGTAAGCCGTGGCGTGCTGGTTTCTTTCTCTTGATGCTTACTGATATATTAAGTAAGCCGTGGCGTGCTGGTTTCTTTCTCTTGATGCTTACTGATATATTAAGTAAGCCGTGGCGTGCTGGTTTCTTTCTCTTGATGCTTACTGATATATTAAGTAAGCCGTGGCGTGCTGGTTTCTTTCTCTTGATGCTTACTGATATATTAAGTAAGCCGTGGCGTGCTGGTTTCTTTCTCTTGATGCTTACTGATATATTAAGTAAGCCGTGGCGTGCTGGTTTCTTTCTCTTGATGCTTACTGATATATTAAGTAAGCCGTGGCGTGCTGCTGTGTTACAGATGTTCTCTATGGAGGTCAAGGAGCAAGCGGCGTGTGCACTGTGGTCTCTGGCCGGACAGACCAAGGTACAACAGAGGTACATCGCGGAGCGGATCGGCATTCCGCAACTCATAGAAATTCTACTGAGGGATTCAGAAAAGCTGCAATATGTCGGTAAGATTAATACGTACTCAGGCTCTGGACAACCGTCCAATATGCCTTGTATGTTATATCCACTAATGAAAACAATTAGTGAGATTAGGTAAGATTTGATTAATACGTACTGAGGCTCTGGACAACAGTCCAATATGCCTTGTATGTTATATCCACTAATTAAAACAAATCCGTCGCTACCACATTTGGCCGTCTGTTGAGTGTAACATCGGTTGCCTGATCTCCATTGCCTGATGGGCAGGTTGCAAGGGGATGACGGCCCTGGGTCTAGAGGACATGGAGAGCCAGAACAACATCGCCAGCCAGGGCGGGATTCACCCTCTGGTCCGCCTGCTCCGGACCCAGAAGACTTCTGACAGGGTGGTGGTCAGCGTCATCAAGGCTCTCGGATCGCTCTGCATCGGTGAGAACATCCGGCGATCGGTCATCCTTGTGCTGATGCAGGGCGTGTCCAATCACCATCTGGTGACCATGGTGACCGGCCCCTATCGGGTGGAGAGGGGGGACAGGCACGACGGCTGGTCCAGAACGCAGTGTGACCGCCGGACCATTCAGCTGGCGGTCACGACACGGTGGTCAAGGAGGGCCTTGTGCCAGCTACATATACAATTTTAATGTGCAAAAGGCTCTAATTCATCTGTGTTTAACCTTATTTATTTAACGTTATTGTCTATCAATACTTACATTTATTAACGTTATTTTGTCCATGTATACTTACCCTTATTAAATTTATTTGTCCATCTATATTTAGCCTGATTAACGTTATTTTTCCATCTATACTTACATTTAGTAAAGTTAGTTGTCCATCTATATTTAGCCTAATTAACATCATTTGTTTATCTATATATACCCTTATGAGCATACTGGATATATAAATACACTGTAACTAGCCGGTGTTTGATTTGGGACATGCCTATTTATTGAAAATCCATTAATATGATACAAGAAGTATAACGTTTGCCACGCCTTCATTCCATACAGGACTGGCGCACCAGAACAACAGAGTTACACAAACCAAGATGGCGGAGGAGCACACGGTGTCCATCTTGGTGAGCCTGCTGGTGGCGCCCCCTAGCCAGGAGATTCAGGTTGAAGTGGCGTACACGCTGGGCTGCGTCATCCTGGGCCACGCCAACAACCAGGAGCGGCTCAGGGAGGAGGCCACCTTCAGATACGAACTGCTGCTGGACTTGCTGAACTCTTCCAACGAGGTAAATGGCCAATGTCTCAGTGTAGGATAAAGATCCCAGGTCTTACTTCGCGGAGAGTAGGGGGTTACTCCCAGCGATGGGCTCCTTTCTCCCTTGGCAGGCTGTCCAGTGATCCTACATTTTTGTCTCCAAGCTATTTTTCGTACTTTTTCTTCAAAATACCTACATTTTCCTACTTTTTGGTATTTGCTTTACCAGGCGCAATTTCAAAATGTCGTGAATTGCTGTACAAGCGTGCATATCGCTTCTATTATTGCAAAAGTCAGAGGTATTTTGTTTTTGGGTCCTGATATATCTTTAAATCAACACTAGTGTCTGTCAAGTTCTAATAATGAAAATACAGGTACAGCTGAGCAGCATATAAGAAATGTTCTAAAAACATTTTCTCAGTAATATAACTTTTTGTCATTTGTTTATCCGGCATAATGTTGCTACATATGCTATTTGAGTCATACTTTTTGCTTCTATTTTCCTACTTTTGTCCTACTTTTTCTGTATTTCCATTCCTACTTTTGTCCTACTTTTTCATGAGGTTGTGCTGGACAGCCTGCCTTGGCCTCTTGTAGCGATATGACATACTGGAGTAAATAGACATACGGCATAGAACGAGGCATGGATATACGATCAAAAGTATTCTCTAATAAATGAAGTTATATCATATCAATACGTTTTTTTTCGAGAATATACGCAGATATATCCTTGTCATGATGCTGTTCTAACGTATAATCAGAACTTCATATAGCTTGGAATATGTCTCTCCTATACAAAACAGAACAACACAGAACCCACCAAGACCACAAGATTGAATACCCATTTGAAAGATTCTAAACTGTTTTACACGTGTTTAAAAATTTTCAGCTGAATCAATAGCGTTCATATAGTTAACTATAGGAATGATCTTTTGCCAAGGACTACGCTTGTTAAATGTATGTTGATGCCACTAATTTGCCTTATACCCCGTGAGACTGGGTTGACCTGAAATGATTGTATTCAGACCTTAACCGCTATATACACACAGTGATAACGATACGTATTACTGTACAGCTCATAGTCTCCATTAAGACGTGGAAGATATGTGAGATGTGACACGTTATGCCGCAGAACGTTCGCCTGAAGGCTGGCTTTGCTCTGGCTGTGTTCGCCTTCAACAACACCCCTCAGCAGTACGCCATGAGAGAGGCCGGCGGCGTCCAGTTCGGATACTTCGAGGACTTTCTGGAGTCAGACAACGAATACAGCGTCTGCTACGCCGCATTCCAGGTGAATTCCCGTGCATGGACATTTCTCATCAACTGTTTTTTGTTCGTGAAAATTAAAAAGAAAAAATATATCCCTTATTTTCTGAACGATTCCGTTACATATAGTACTTGTGTCGATTAACCCGTGGATTTAATACCCTACATATATTTCAAGGAGGACGTTATCTGTATGTTATTCTCTTGCAGGTCGTTGTCTTGGCTCGCGTCATAGTGGACATGGACCAAGTGTCCTTGACGGCCACAGGGGTCAGGGCGCTGGTCAAGGCCATCGTGTCACCTGACAAAGATGTCGTCATCCTTGCAGGTGAAACCAATCAACTATCGAAAATAACAGATAATTAAAAAGTAGTTAATAGAATAAAGATAGTTATGGTGTTATGTCAGGAGTGGGTTGGTGTCAATAGTGGGGTGGGGCAAGGAGTGGGGTGGGGCAAGGAGTGGGTTGGTGTCAGGAGTGGGTTGGTGTCAGGAGTGGGGTGGGGCAAGGAGTGGGGTGGGGCAAGGAGTGGGTTGGTGTCAGGAGTGGGTTGGGGCAAGGAATGGGGTGGTGTCAGGCGTGGGTTGGGGCAAGGAGTGAGGTGGTGTCAGGAGTGGGTTAGGGCAAGGAATGGGGTGGTGTCAGGAGTGGGGTGGTGTCAGGAGTGGGATGGTGTCAGGAGTGGGTTGGTGTCAGGAGTGGGTTGGTGTCAGGAGTGGGGTGGTGTCAGGAGTGGGATGGTGTCAGGAGTGGGATGGTGTCAGGAGTGGGATGGTGTCAGGAGTGGGATGGTGTCAGGAGTGGGATGGTGTCACGAGTGGGATGGGGCAAGGAGTGGGATGGTGTCAGGAGTGGGTTGGTGTCAGGAGTGGGATGGTGTCAGGAGTTGGATGGTGCCAAGAGTGGGATGGTGTCAGGAGTGGGATGGTGTCAGGAGTGGGATGGTGTCAGGAGTGGGATGGTGTCAGGGGTGGGATGTTGTCAGGAGTGAGTTGGTGTCAGGAGTGGGTTGGTGTCAGGAGTGGGGTGGTGTCCGGAGTGGGTTGGTGTCAGGAGTGGGATGGTGTCAGGAGTGGGATGGTGTCAGGAGTGGGATGGTGTCAGGAGTGGGATGGTGTCAGGAGTGGGATGGTGTCAGGAGTGGTATGGTGTCAGGAGTGGGATGGTGTCAGGAGTGGGATGGTGTCAGGAGTGGGATGGTGTCAGGAGTGGGATGGTGTCAGGAGTGGGGTGGGGCAAGGAGTGGGATGGTGTCAGGAGTGGGTTGGTGTCAGGAGTGGGATGGTGTCAGGAGTGGGATGGTGTCAGGAGTGGGATGGTGTCAGGAGTGGGGTGGGGCAAGGAGTGGGATGGTGTCAGGAGTGGGATGGTGTCAGGAGTGGGATGGTGTCAGGAGTGGGGTGGGGCAAGGAGTGGGTTGGTGTCAGGAGTGGGATGGTGTCAGGAGTGGGATGGTGTCAGGAGTGGGATAGTGTCAGGAGTGGGATGGTGTCCGGATTGGGATGGTGTCAGGAGTGGGATGGTGTCAGGAGTGGGATGGGGCAAGGAGTGGGGTGGTGTCAGGAGTGGGTTGGTGTCAGGAGTGGGATGGTGTCAGGAGTGGGATGGTGTCAGGAGTGGGATGGTGTCAGGAGTGGGATGGGGCAAGGAGTGGGATGGGGCAAGGAGTGGGGTGGTGTCAGGAGTGGGGTGGTGTCAGGAGTGGGATGGTGTCAGGAGTGGGATGGGACAAGGAGTGGGTTGCTGTACGGATCTGCGGCTACCAGGTTAACGTTTACCCATTCGATGAAGCCTTACCGCATTTACCATACGATTCACAGAGGCCGTCTTTTTAGTCGACCTTTGAACGAAGATGTGCAGAGCTTATACGTATCAAGTGAAGAATCGGCATGTGACTTGTATGACTAGACACTAATCGTGAATGACTTTATTATTCTCCGTCAGCGTCCCTCATGTCCAGTTTGGCCCACACCCGCGCCGGAATCACGGACGCCATGGTAACCGTCGGGGCCATCGACCTGTTGCTGGAGAAACAGTACTCGCCGCACGACCAGGTGCGCTTCCACTGTGCGGTGGCCCTGGGTTACCTGTCGTTCAACCGGACGGCGGCCCGCAGCATGCTGTCGGCCTGCCGCAACACGCCCGGCCTGTACGACCGCTTGGTGAAGAACATGGGCAAGAAACCCAAGGTCTCCAAGGATTTCACCGAGGAGTTCCGCCGCGCGAAGATAGTGGGGCTGCCGTGTCTCAGGTGAGATCGGCCGTGCGATACATTCTCATTATGGGAATATTGGGTCGATAGGGTGGACCATTGTTTCAGCATAGCTCTCATGTTACTCAGGCCTACCATGTTGTATATTTAGTGCGTAAATTTCGTGGGTTTTAACATGGAATCTGGACAAACTGTCTGGGCAGAAAGTTCATTATGACGATATATATTGGTTATATTATGTGATATATATGATTAAATTTAAGTGTAAGCTTATGCGAAATTGGTTTTCTAATAATCTATATTGCGACTTTGACCTTCTTGATGATATGATATATATAGTATGGTAACTATCATGATTAGATATGACTAACACGTCATGTAAAACAGTAACACGTCATGCAAAACAGGTAATACAAAAATTATTACACGAATCTAAACGAAATGATAAGTGTATATATGGTCCTTGGTTGTGGACTGTGGACCTCACTGTATATATGGTCCTTGGTTGTGGACTGTGGACCTCACATGGTTTTTGACCTAACCTGATAACAATTTGTTGCCTTCAGTCTGGAGATTAATGGCGGTCCACCGGTTATTCCCCAAGGAAGAAGTGAGTACATGAAAGGTTGATGCTAGCTCGTGTGCTAGCTGGTTAAAGACTTGTACTGACGAATACGTAATTTCACAGCTGCTGTATATAACAAACTACTTGACCTGCAAAGACAGGTCATCGAAACCTGGTAATTCTCCTACCCCACCACCCTCCTGGATTGCCCAGCTGCTTACCCCCCCCCCCCCCATCCCGTCTTTTGAATTATCAAAGTCCTCCGCCCCTCCCTCTGGCATACCTGGCAACCTGATCCTCGTCTCCACCATACCATTTGGCTTGCCCTTCACTTCGCATTAACAGGCCTTCCTAATTGCTCAAAGTTTGACCCCTCCATATCGTTCACTTTGCCAGATAGTCGTTACATTCTTCCTCCCTTTGCTATCTTTAGTTGTATACTCATCCCTTTTGCTTAAGTTCCGGTCTTACTGACCCAGCACTTCCACCCTCCTGGGTTACAAAGCTCCTGCCCCCCCACCCCCTCTCCCGGCCCTCCCCCTCCCTCCCGTCTCCTCATCGCCGGTCTTCTCCTCATAGCCCTAATCAGTAACCGGCTTTCTTCTTTAAGTTACGTCCCCCCGTATAACCCACCATATTAACGACGTATCACGTGTCCTTTGCTAATTGGTTTGTCGTTATATGTCCTCCTTACTAACGCTGCCTGGCCGCCCAGGACAAAGGCCGCACACGAGCATCGGCAGCCGGCCGCGCTCACGTACCCTGGCGCAGGAGTTATCACTGTTCAAACACTCCCAGTCGGCGCCCGCCCTCAAGTCGCGGTACGCAGGCTCAGTCGGCGGCTCGCCACGCGGGCTTTTGTCGTTGTCGTTAGGAGACCACAAGATGTTGTAGCTGTGTGTTCAACGTTAACATTATTTCCACCTTCTGTTAGAGGTCTCTTCACGCAGTTTTTTGTTCTCAAGAATTGTCCATGGGGTGAACATGGCTTGTGGTACTAAAGAACAACGGAAAAGCAGATTTAGGACAAAATTAACGTGGTTCTACAGAATAACTAATACGAAGATTTAAGACAAACGACAAAAAACACATGAATGAAATTTACATGAATAATTGCTGAATATAGCATAATGAATTGTGGCCCTGACTATCCGCCATAACGGGCCTCCAATTCTCACATTCAAACCAAATTCCTAGTCTTCGGATCGTTTCCATATTCGCTCCGAGTACTTTTTACCGTTTCTGTTCGTTCCGATTTTGTTGGCTTCACTTGTGTGCACAGCGAAGTTCACAATAGCCGATGCATATCCGCATGCAAGCTGGCAGAACACTCTTATATTTTAATTGTTTATTACACTCTGTAATTTAAATATTCATGTTTTTCTACCTATCTTTAGGTCTGTCTAGCTAAGTGTGTATAAACGTTCGGAATCTGGTCAATTGGGTGAATTATATATCAATATGGCATAAGAGAATTATTTATATATATATATAACCAAAAATTACCGTGTTAGAATAATGTCGATCATATTGGATGAAAAACGTTTGTATACATTTTAGGAAGAAATACATAAACCGTCGTATTGAATGTAATAAAAGTGTGGTTTAATCCAGCAATTACTACATTATTCTTCAAAAGCTTGAAGCCCTAGAAATATGGCTTTGGCGTGGTATACATGACGTCCTATTCAGTATAATTATCCCGAGAAACATAAATCATAGATGTGAGGAGCTAATACTTAGAAATGTATGGCTTTGACTCTGATCCTTTGACATATTACACTCAGACGTATGTGTCTGTAGGAATGCATCGCTGATATTGTTGTCATACATGGTTTACAATGTTCACTAAAATACATCTGTCCTGCCCCCCCCACCCCCACCCCCCACCCCCGCCGCCGTCACTTTCCAACAGCCCCAAGACCTCACACCAGTCACAGCGGGGGGCGGGCGCGCCGCCACGGGGTGCCCAGCCCAGCCTCCACCCGGCCGGCCTCCATCCCCGCCCCCGGGCGAAGAGCGCAGTCAGCTGGGGCCAGCCGCCCCCGGACCCGCACCGCACCCACAGCCGCCGTCACGCCGGAGACCAGGCCGAGTTCTAAATTCAGCGCCATGGAATCCCGAGCGAGCTCGCAGCGTTCCCACGCGCGGCGGGAAGAACTTAGCTTCCTCAAGACCCAGCTTGGAGCATGGGAGAAAAAGGAGGGAAGATGATAAGAAAATAATAATAATTATAGTTCCAGTAACCAACTTTATCACCAGTAGTTAGTTTATCGTGGGCCAAGTGATAAATGCTTTTGGGGTGGATTGGGTTTCACTCGCATCATGCCATCGCCAAGTTGTTTTATCAAACTATAGAGGTCTCTCTTGTATAACAACGAGTGTATAGACACTTCTGGTTTAAAGACTAAGGAGTCCACAATCACGTGGTTTTTAAAACATATTTAAATCTTCTTAATTGGTAGTCTTTTTTTACAAATGAACGCTGACATGACACTTTAGTTAAGTACACGTGACGGTTACTCCCCCCCCCCCCCCGTTACCGTACCCCGTGTCTTGTGATAATCTCCATCGTGTCATACTGAACGACGAATGCACGCTGTTTATATATATATATATATATATATAGGTAAATATGATGTTTTACTTGTTGAGTCATTGTCCATTTGCACATTACATTCCATACTGAGACGAGCTTCGGTCGCCTGTGTTTTGACAGACTAGCTGAACAGACGTGACAAGAGAGCTGTCGTTTGTATATTACCTGTACACATACATGGGCGAAGTATTGGTAGATACGCTTATCTCTATAATTGAGTTCTACCACAGGAACCTTTGTTTCTTCTTAGTAGTGTGCCAAGTGTTTACTTCATTTCGTCCATAAAAGCATATAATTTTACGTAAGTTATTTTATGGAGAAATTATACGAAGGTTTATTTCTCTGGCGACAGACCACGCTTTTGCGGTACTTCGTTATACAAGCTAGAGGCAACAGTCGACATCCCTAAGTTCCGGCATGTCCGATACATAATGTAGATATAACATCCATAGATCAAAGGCTAATGTTTTGTCAGGCGGTAATCTGTGAGTGTGAGTGGAATCCTTTTTTTAGTCTGACGTCTCTTATACGATTTATTTACATAGATAAGAATCTCCTATGCTGGAAGCCATATTTTTAATCTCAAGGGAGAAAAGATATATTATATATATCATTATCATGGCCTTACATTTTTATAGTGTTTTTTTCCACAGGGTAAAGGATAGAAGATAAGTTTTATTTAATATAATAGTATATATATCGATATAATATTTATGGTCCAATTGTGGAGTAACCATTTATCCAGTAACCGATGAAATCCGAGGAAGGGGGGATGGCGGGTGTGGGGGTGTGTTGACGGTAATGAAATATTTTGTTTAATATTCGGCGCAATTAGAATTTGCCCCAAAATTTATAACGTATGTGTGCGCCGGTGTTTTCTCCTGTCGATATATAGAGCGTCTAATACTGAAGTATCCCATATTTCTATATTACCATCAGGTCCAAGCCAAGCGTAATTGTGATATCTGGAGGCACACGCCCTGAAACTGGCGTCGGTCGTTCTTCTGCTCACTGTGATATTTTATTGTCTATCTGTTTTTTTTCCAGTGGTATTGTTATATTATATTTATGTATATTGGACTTCATTATCGCTCTGGTTTGGCTCACATGAGGCCTGGCGAGAAGTATTAATAAAGATTGTATGTATAGGTCGATGTGGTTTATTGGTTGGTTTAACAGTTAATAGACATTCAAAGCTGGTCACATGTAAGATCTATATCTTTATTCCGTACATCTATGGCCTTTGTTTGGCCCACAGTACAAATACACATTAAGTGATCGTCAAAGTCTTAACGGAAAGACAAGTAAACGTGTATTGCATGAAAAACACAGGCTGCCAAATTGGCTTGGATTCGCTTACTGGTTAACCTAATTGAACAAAGTGCACCACCGAGGGGCACACTAAGAAAGAGCCGTGTGTACGTTAAGCTATATAAACACTTGTTGGTAAGGCGATGAAGAATCACTGCCAATGGCACGAGACCAGCCGAAAACCAGTTCTGGACAATATTACTTTATTTGTTCTAAGGGGTAAAAAGCACAGAAAAATGTAAAATCATAGTACTATATATAACCATCTGGGTAAAAGCCCTCAGAATATGCAAATTATCTACTCTTTGCAGCTTCTGGGTACAGATTAGTAACGCGGTAAACAAAATGCATCGAATATTATAGGTAATTATCATGTACCGTAATTCTACGTATGACATCTGAACAATACACGTGGTTAAAAGCGATATCGAAAGAATATACGTGGTTAAAACATGTGACTAGATAACTCCGAGCAAGCTAGGCGTTTCCCTAAACCAGAACTCCTCGGAGCTATAACGTTGGCGCGCCACGCGTTACAACAAGTCACATAGCAGATACAAGTAGTGTGCTATACGGATTTGTCCTGATCGATGGAAATTTCAACATTAATTCTCGACATACGTCCTTTCTTAGCTTCACATTCTCATTATCAGCATCACCAGTTGCTCTCTTCCTGGGTATACGCACAGACTTCTACAATCATATCTTCAACATTGTTATGAAACGTCATTGCTTCTTGGTCAGGTGTCTCAAAGAATGCAAAAGGAACATTCGACTGAGTCGAAAGGCGAGGGTTACAATGGCTTAGTTGGTCCATAGGTGGTAACTGTCGTTTAAACTTAGGGAATAACTTAGGGACACTTCCTGTGACAGTACATTCCAAGAATGATTAGGACACTGATCACAACTATCGAGATACTTAATCCATAGGTTGCTTTGTTCCTGGAGAAGGCATAGTATGGGACAATTTTTACGTTGTCGAAAGGGATGAGGCTTGCGTCTGACATAACTCCTCCTTCGATGTTATCCATTATTACAATCGCAACTTCTGCGGGTACTCGTATGGTTAGATTAAGATGAAAGTCACATTTCACAAACGTATAGGAAGAATTCGAGGTTGCGAAATATATGGAGTGAATTAACCAATTCCGTCTTTTTAACACACATGGACAATCTTAGCTACTCGTTCAGCCTATCCTGGACCATGATAGCGTACTGTTTCACCTATTATTACATAGATTTGGGCCAACCTCCTGAATTCGAGTTTCTTCGGGTATAGGCTTAATCTGGAACGGACACTTCCCGACCTCTACCTCATCGTGGGTGATCAAGCCACGCTAGCAAGAGTGCAGAGGACGTCTGAACACTGGGGTATTGTGACACACTGTGGGATGTTTACCAAGACATTGAGATGGCTGGATAATGTCGCCCTTACCGGTGCTAACAACACAAGTTTATGGTACCTTCAGCTCAATAATGACATTTGCCTGTTTTGGGTACGGCACAGGCCAGGTTTGTACCATATACATCTGGTATTTATTTGTGTCTATTAATGGCTATGATGCTTTAAACAAGACTCGCGTACGACTCACATACATAGAATACACCATAACATTCGTATAATACCACAAGACTGGAAGCGTTGCCAGCCCGTACCTTTTGACGGCGTCTTCGACGACTCGTAGCTCCTGGGCAGGAAGGCTGTCTACTGTCAAACGACCCATCTCCACGGCGGCGCGGAAGGAGTTGGCGGAGGTCTGCTTCCTGGCGGCGACATGTCAAGACAGTAGCCTCGACTACACCGAGTAGGACCTCGATTCGGAGATCAAGACCGAGCCTCTGAATTTGGCGACTCAGAAGACTTATTGTCCAGGTCAGTCGATCACTGATGAAGGTTGTGACTTTCGCCGCGTATTTCTGCAGTTTCTCGATCTGTAATGACGGTTAGTCAACGCAGTTCTGTTCACAACCGTCACCAAGTTGTTGACCACATGGATAACGGCATGCTGTTGCTGCACCGTGCGTTGTAGTAATTCGTGCATTCGCGACACTTCCGATTCGGTTGCAATTTCAAGATATCTCCTCCCAGGTCGACCAACTCACGCTTGGAGCGATGTAGCGTATATGGTTGTGCCATAGATAACACTTATTCAACCGTTTTAGCCACATCTCAGCGGTGGTATTGTCTGTCCTGTTTGGACAATCTCGATATCCTCGAAGCCGCAGTCGTAGATCAGGCAATAGGGACTTTGATCTCTTTCTTCACGGTTGGTGCGTCGAAGCCTAACACAACCGTCCATTCGCCCGCTTGGTGGCGAACTTCTGGTGTCCTGCATCAGTACACCGTCCTTTAGTTCATCAATCTTCACGTGGACTGCAGCGGCTCCTACAATGCAGGTCAACAGCAAAAAAGCGCTGCTAATTGCATTGCTTCCACCTGTTCTTCAGTTGGATCGGTCCAACCTCTTTTCTTCGTCTTCTCCACCTTCGTTGTCGCTAAGTGAACGCTTTTATATGTCTGTGTCGTTTATGTTCTGCGTCTTGGAGACTTCTCTTCTGACTTTCTCGCGTAAATCTTCCTTTCGTGAAACTGAGTTTCAACGAATGGGGCAGCAGCTCAGCGCGTGTGTACTCTGCTGGTCCCTCGTGTAGAACTGACGGTCTGTACCGCAGTCTGGGGTTTATATCCTCGTCGTCGGTGTCGTCACTCCGCCTCCTCTTCTCCTTCACGTCAGCGTCTGGGTATTTTCCACTCTGTACCTTTTCGGCACGTGCGTAATGTTTTTTTCAGACGTCCCGAGCGTCTGACTCGTCGTTTCGTCACCAACGGTTCTATGTGTTCCTTCAATAACTAGGTCAGGCTCCTGTGCCTGTCCACCACTCGTCTCTTCTGCGTTCAGGACAGCCTCATATACTGTCCGCAATTACATCATCTCGTACGTCTGGGGTATTCACGCGTCGAGGCCTCACAGGAATTTCTCCCTAGTGGATGTCGGGGTCAACCAACTTCAGCCAAGACAGCGCAACATTGGCATCCGTGTGGCCGGCGGGTTCTTCACAAAGAGCAGGACACCAACGACAACAAAACATGGCTCCCCTAGACCGATGATGTTGGTATTCAAACCGCGGCACTTACTGTAGAACCAGCAGGGGACTTTACACTTCTATTTTATTAGTTATACGGGCTTCCTTCCTTTGGTTTTAGGTATATATAGGGTAAACGTATATCAGTTATTTCTGCAGTTAGAGCCTGCATTAGTAGTGATAGATGACTACAGCATGTATCATGAGATCCACAACAGCGGAAAAAATGGTGGATGCCCTTGGAAGCATGTTCGCAAAACATATAATGGGCCGCATTCAGCCGCAAGTCATACACGTGGTTAAAAGCGATATCGAAAGAATATACGTGGTTAAAACATGTGACTAGATAACTCCGAGCAAGCTAGGCGTTTCCCTAAACCAGAACTCCTCGGAGCTATAACGTTGGCGCGCCACGCGTTACAACAAGTCACATAGCAGATACAAGTAGTGTGCTATACGGATTTGTCCTGATCGATGGAAATTTCAACATTAATTCTCGACATACGTCCTTTCTTAGCTTCACATTCTCATTATCAGCATCACCAGTTGCTCTCTTCCTGGGTATACGCACAGACTTCTACAATCATATCTTCAACATTGTTATGAAACGTCATTGCTTCTTGGTCAGGTGTCTCAAAGAATGCAAAAGGAACATTCGACTGAGTCGAAAGGCGAGGGTTACAATGGCTTAGTTGGTCCATAGGTGGTAACTGTCGTTTAAACTTAGGGAATAACTTAGGGACACTTCCTGTGACAGTACATTCCAAGAATGATTAGGACACTGATCACAACTATCGAGATATTTAATCCATAGGTTGCTTTGTTCCTGGAGAAGGCATAGTATGGGACAATTTTTACGTTGTCCAAAGGGATGAGGCTTGCGTCTGACATAACTCCTCCTTCGATGTTATCCATTATTACAATCGCAACTTCTGCGGGTACTCGTATGGTTAGATCAAGATGAAAGTCACATTTCACAAACGTATAGGAAGAATTCGAGGTTGCGAAATATATGGAGTGAATTAACCAATTCCGTCTTTTTAACACACATGGACAATCTTAGCTACTCGTTCAGCCTATCCTGGACCATGATAGCGTACTGTTTCACCTATTATTACATAGATTTGGGCCAACCTCCTGAATTCGAGTTTCTTCGGGCATAGGCTTAATCTGGAACGGACACTTCCCGACCTCTTTCTCATCGTGGGTGATCAAGCCACGCTAGCAAGAGTGCAGAGGACGTCTGAACACTGGGGTATTGTGACACACTGTGGGATGTTTACCAAGACATCGAGATGGCTGGATAATGTCGCCCTTACCGGTGCTAACAACACAAGTTTATGGTACCTTCAGCTCAATAATGAGATTTGCCTGTTTTGGGTACGGCACAGGCCAGGTTTGTACCATATATATCTGGTATTTATTTGTGTCTATTAATGGCCATGATGCTTTAAACAAGACTCGCGTACGACTCACATACACAGAATACACCATAACATTCGTATAATACCACAAGTCTGGAAGCGTTGCCAGCCCGTACCTCTTGACGGCGTCTTCGACGACTCGTAGCTCCTGGGCAGGAAGGCTGTCTACTGTCACAGGGCCCATCTCCACAGCGGCGCGGAGGGAGTTGGCGGAGGTCTGCTTCCTGGCGGCGACATGTCAAGACAGTAGCCTCGACTACACCGAGTAGGACCTCGATTCGGAGATCAAGACCGAGCCTCTGAATTTGGCGACTCAGAAGACTTATTGTCCAGGTCAGTCGATCACTGATGAAGGTTGTAACTTTCGCCGCGTATTTCTGCAGTTTCTCGATCTGTAATGACGGTTAGTCAACGCAGTTCTGTTCACAACCGTCACCAAGTTGTCGACCACATGGATAACGGCATGCTGTTGCTGCACCGTGCGTTGTAGTAATTCGTGCATTCGCGACACTTCCGATTCGGTTGCAATTTCAAGATATCTCCTCCCAGGTCGACCAACTCACGCTTGGAGCGATGTAGCGTATATGGTTGTGCCATAGATAACACTTATTCAACCGTTTTACCCACATCTCAGCGGTGGTATTGTCCGTCCTGTTTGGACAATCTCGATATCCTCGAAGCCGCAGTCGTAGATCAGTCAATAGGGACTTTGATCTCTTTCTTCACGGTTGGTGCGTCGAAGCCTAACACAACCGTCCATTCGCCCGCTTGGTGGCGAACTTCTGGTGTCCTGCATCATTACACCGTCCTTTAGTTCATCAATCTTCACGTGGACTGCAGCGGCTCCTACAATGCAGGTCAACAGCAAAAGAGCGCTGCTAATTGCATTGCTTCCACCTGTTCTTCAGTTGGATCGGTCCAACCTCTTTTCTTCACGTCTTCTCCACCTTCGTTGTCGCTAAGTTAACGCTTTTATATGTCTGTGTCGTTTATGTTCTGCGTCTTGGAGACTTCTCTTCTGACTTTGTCGCGTATTTCTTCCTTTCGTGAAACTGAGTTTCAACGAATGTGGCAGCAGCTCAGCGCGTGTGTACTCTGCTGGTCCCTCGTGTAGAACTGACGGTCTGTACCGCAGTCTGGGGTTTATATCCTCGTCGTCGGTGTCGTCACTCCGCCTCCTCTTCTCCTTCACGTCAGCGTCTGGGTATTTTCCACTCTG
Organism: Arenicola marina; assembly: GCA_964019135.1. Taxonomy (NCBI): domain Eukaryota; kingdom Metazoa; phylum Annelida; class Polychaeta; family Arenicolidae; genus Arenicola; species Arenicola marina. The sequence goes on from OZ025258.1 coordinate 33,386,092, forward strand.
TACCTTTTCGGCACGTGCGGAATGTGTTTTTCAGACGTCCCGAGCGTCTGACTCGTCGTTTCGTCACCAACGGTTCCTTGTGTCCCTTCAATAACTAGGTCAGGCTCCTGTGCCTGTCCATCACTCGTCTCTTCTGCGTTCAGGACAGCCTCATATACTGTCCGCAATTACATCATCTCGTACGTCTGGGCTATTCACGCGTCGAGGCCTCACAGGAATTTCTCCCTAGTGGATGTCGGGGTCAACCAACTTCAGCCAAGACAGCGCAACATTGGCATCCGTGTGGCCGGCGGGGGGACTTCACAAGAGCAGGACACCAACGACAACAAAACATGGCTCCCCTAGACCGATGATGTTGGTTTTCAAACCGCGGCACTTACTGTAGAACCAGCTAGATGGCAGGGGACTTTACACTTCTATTTTTTTAGTAATACGGGCTTCCTTCCTTTGGTTTTAGGTCTATATAGGGTAAACGTATATCAGTTATTTCTGCAGTTAGAGCCTGCATTAGTAGTGATAGATGACTACAGCATGTATCATGAATATCATGAGATCCACAACAGCGGAAAAAATGGTGGATGCCCTTGGAAGCATGTTCGCAAAACATATAATGGGCCGCATTCAGCCGCAAGTCAGTTTGATTTGATTTGATTAGGGTCTAACGGCACTTTCAGCCTGTAAGGCTATATCGTGCCATACTGGTTCTTCAATTTAAATAACTCAAGAGTCACAGCCGCAAGTCGGGATAAGTGGCCTTAGTGGCCGCAAGCAAACGGGGAAATGGCGAGACAAAGTCAATCCCTGGGGAAAAGAATGAAGATCGCCCGAGCGACTGGAGACTGGTGGAGGGAGATGTTGACATATCGTGTCAAAACGGAATGTCAAAAATCATAAATTATGTCATCCAGCAGCATTAAAACCCTGAAAGTATGCAAACGCGTGAGCATAAAATCATTGAAAAAAGTGCAAATTGAAGTAAAACGTAGATGTCACTGAAACCATCGAGGCCATCACTGGTGACACGATATAAAAAAAAATCAACAAACGGTATTAACACCCTGAAATTCAATAATGATTAAACTGTACGGCTTGAAAACCCTAGATTCTATCGGACGTCAATGAGTGTAATCAACGCAGACAGCAAGGCTACTACAGAGGTTTAAAACTCCTGGGAATTGGATGTAGGTCAATCAGTTGTTCGTGATTACAGGCGAGACCAGTTGACTGGACAATCCAGGCCAATCGAGGACCTCGGTTGTATGACGTAGCCATTTCACTAAATACCGTGTGGAAGCGTCATATTGATCAAATTCGGGACTCTAAGATGCCATCAGTGCTAGAACCTGTATCTGTTGAGCCTGTTCAACAACCGGCTGCTGTTGATCCAGAGACCACATCGTCATCAACAACGACGGAAAATTTTCCTGAGCCTGGCCTGCCTGTTACAGAGGACAGCCGTGTTCTGGTGACACGATCCAGGACGGGGTACAGCGACAATGGACCGTTAAGACGCTCAACCAGATGCGCTCCTGACAGATTGGATTGATAACTTTAGCTAGATATACTAATTAATGAATGAACTTTTGTTTATGATTTTGATTTGATTGGGGCTTAACGGCACTTTCAGCCTGAAAGGCTATATCGTGCCATATTGGTTCAAGGTTATTCTAAATAAGTCGAGAGTCAATATTAAAACCCTGAAAATCAATACAAGTGATATGAATAAAACCATGAATGCAGTCTTCGTGCTTTTGTTTATGAGTTACATAACATCGGGTGCATGATGAGGAAGGAGTCTCCGTCCGTAAATTTTAATGAACAACCGGGTGCCCAGCAATTGTGAATTAGACTTTTATTTAGGGTACTGATACATTCATTGAACATAGCGTTTTCTTCATGGTGTCCTGGACGCAATGATAATGCACATGACCGAGGCAATGGATGTTCTCGTCTCTACAAAGGACGACAGCAGTGCCACCGTGTTAACTTTTAGCGCCCGGTATACTATGTGGAGGAGGAGAAAAAATCGATGGAGAAGATAGGTCTACATTTGTTTCTCCCTTCTTCAAGAAAGTGGACCTGAAGTATGGAATTATAATTGGAGGAAGCTACAATTGTCCACGAATTTGTTACAATGGTTCACATATGATTGAGGACTGTTTAGACAAAATCTTTTCATTGTTTTGATAAACATTTGATGAACGTCGGTAGCAAAACGTGCCAGGTCTAGCTAAAACGTCTGTATTTATGTGCTTTTAGGGATTTGGAGGACTACTGAGAAGTGCAACAGCCTAAAGGCCTGCCTGCTGAGTACGATTTTTGAACTGGAATGCCCAATGACCACAGAATGCAGTGTCTGCCATGAAGTGTCGGACGATATCATACGCTGCCTAGACTGTGGACCAGCAGCCTACTTCTGTGAGGAGTGTTGCAAACAGCACCATTACTTATACAGCCCGCACAGCCCGGAAATATGCCAGGTAATGCTGATCAAGGCACAATTTCGACACGTGAACATGAGTTGATTTTACTTTATATCTTGCAGGGCGATATTTTTATCTTACAAAATGGATCGCTGATTTATTGTTGACTGGTTGGTTGCAACGTATTTCCTAATGTATATACAGTAAATAACTGAATCTTGCACAAGTCTTGTTTTGTTGAACAAGTCTTGTTTTGATGAAATATAGCCTACCTCCAAGAGCATGGAAAATTTTAAGCCATGAGTGCAGGACAGCACCTGTCATATCGGCATATACCTTCATTGACGACAAGATCACTTATAATTGACTTAACTATAGTTTCGTGCCGTGGAGTTAACCAGGTGAATCAGTTACATAAAGCACCAACTATTTGATATTCAACTTCACGCAGGCAGCATGTGCAGGTTATTGCGTCCTGTGCATGTGAGCCGCTCACAGCCACGCTGCTTCGTCTGGGACTTTGACCAGGGACCCCCAACGAAGCCGCGAGTGCTATTTACCATAAGGCTGATGGTAAAGTTAAGAGCACTTGTGCTTGGAGGGCCGCTGTCCCTGAAGGCCTACTGTGGGGCGTTGGAGATAACACCAAAAACAGATGATGCCCCATATACCACTAACGTGTATCATATGTCACGATCATTAGGTTAAATTATTATTTATGAAGTTTAATATTTTATTTGCGGAATCTCACATGTCTTACCTATTTATAATTGCTGACTCGCCCTTTTGATCTATATCCTGTAGCCTGAAGCGTTTGTTTACCATTTTGCAGGTGACCAATGTGTGCCGTCCTCTTAAGTTGGAGTCGGTACTTACATTTATGTGGGCAGAAATACGCCACCGAGAGGACAGAAATAGGCCGCCCACAGGGCAGAAATACGCCGCCCAGAGGGCAGAAATAGGCCCCCCAGAGGGCAGAAATACGCCGCCCAGAGGGCAGAAATACGCCGCCCAGAGGGCAGAAATACACCACCGAGAGGACAGATATATGTCGCCCACAGGGCAGAAATACGCCGCCCAGAGGGCAGAAATACACCACCGAGAGGACAGAAATAGGCCGCCCACAGGGCAGAAATACGCCGCCCAGAGGGCAGAAATACACCACCGAGAGGACAGATATAGGCCGCCCACAGGGCAGAAATACGCCGCCCAGAGGGCAGAAATACACCACCGAGAGGACAGAAATAGGCCGCCCACAGGGCAGAAATACGCCGCCCAGAGGGCAGAAATACACCACCGCGAGGACAGATTTGATTTGATTGGGGCTTAACGGCACTTTCAGCCTGTAAGGCTATATCGTGCCATATTGGTTCAGTTCATTCTAAATACGTCAACAGTCAATATTAAAACCCTGAAAATCAATACATGTGATATGAATAAAACCATAAATGCAGTGAATGTGGAAACGATTAATAGCTTAATAAAACCCTGATGATATCAAGTAATATGATTGAGCAGAGTGTCATAAAACCATGAAATTGAAGAATGGTGAAATGATAAAGTCAATAAGTTGTCAGAATATAAAACCATGTAGTATTTTTAGAATTAACGATAATTGTTTAGATAAGTAGGCCGTCGGCTTGCCATAGATAGGGGCCAGACTGGTCACGTGACTGGTCCGTGCCCTTATCGGGATCATCCCGCGTCTCCCCTGGGGCGTGCCTCGGGGGGACAAAGGGTGGATTCTGGATCTGGCCGGCTGGCGGCAGTCAGGCACAGGGAATGCGGATGACCGGACGCGTGTCCGCAAGATAGATATAGGATATAGGGATATAGTTAAGGATATAACCACTAAAGTCAGGGAGGACCTACGTCAAACGTAAGTGTTGTATTCACTTTGACGTCAAGGGGACACGGCACTGAGGTGCTGAAGCCTTATACGTATAAGGCTCCAGCCCCAGGTCCTGTTAGCTAGTAAAACGTAGTACGTTATATAGGGGTTACCACCTGTTTTTATTACATTAAGTTCCTCGCCGTTAAGTAGCTTAATAAAGCCTGAGTAAACTGTAACCCTGCCTGTGTTGACGTTAGTTCTTTTCCTTACAAATACCGATCTGATCGAACCTGGTAGCTGAGAAGTACGCCTAGTATTTCACGGCGAAAGCCGGGCAAGAAATATTACATCTGCTCTATAATATTGGTCCCTTGTTTGTTGAAAGTCAACACACCTCAACAGAATGTGTTCCCTGTCACGGGTTCCTGACAGGGAACACATTCGGGAGGTGGTTCTCCTTTGAGGAGGTAGCAATGGGTGAGGTACGTATGTCCAATTCGGAGTCTCCGAATGACAACGTCACGCTTGCAGCAGAGAAACACACTCAGCACAGCTGTTGTACTTCTTGTTCCGTTGGTTTGGAGGTTAACTCGTCACCGCCTCTCTCGGAGAGTTAGAGAGATAAACCACCCCAGAACAAAGCTCGCTGGCCGCGTTAACCCACTTCCGAGTAGATTGTATTTCTTTGTGACCGCAGACAAATCTTGTGCATGCCTACAATGTTTACAAAGAAGCTCTGGTAGCTGGAGAGGAACCATTGGATGTCACAGACAGGCGTGACAAGATGTCAGCACAGCCTCAGTTTAAGTATTGGTCTCGTGTGCTTGACATGGAGCTTTGTATTCTTCAGGTTATGGCATCAATCAGGAAGGGGAACTTTCTGGGCTACGTAAACTTGCTTGTATTGTTCATGCCATGGCTATTCAGCCAGGACCCTAACAACTATGCTGGGTGGCTCTCGGTGCATATCGAAGACCTGTGTTCTCTATCAGAAATGCATCCTGCCATCTACCAAGTATGATGGCATATTTGTGCCACTCGCTATCACACAAAAAGGGCGCGCACGCGAGAAGGCGAGAGCGAGAACGGGAGAATGCGAGGGTGAGATCAATCGCGTTCTCGCCCTCGCCCTCGCGATCTTAGAACATTGTCGGTCTTGTCATGTGAGCGCATTTTGTCAACCGTAACTTCTCGCTTGCAAATTCTCCGAACCTATTTATTTTATAGAGGTGATTCTTCTTTCACATATAACAGATGTCGTCACAACTTAACCCTCCTAGAATAGGAAGTGACTGAGATGTTCATAATTGATACCTGAATTGCACGGGGAAATGCGCTAAGCTGACAGGATTATAGTTTTCGTGGATTTAAGTAGGGACGTCCTCAACGAACTCCACGAAGCTTGTACAGTGTATCCTTGCACGACAAAACCAAGGGCTGCACGGAAGAGAACGCCAAAGCTGCAGTCCATCCAGCCGACTAGGTTTTGATTTGATTTGATTGAGGCTTAACGGCACTTTCAGCCTGTAAGTCTATATCGTGCCATACTGGTTTAGTTCATTCTAAATAAGTCTAGAGTCAATATTAAAACCCTGAAAATCAATACATGTCAGATTGAAGATAAAACAGTTGCAAAAATGATTAAAAAAAAGGTCAAGTAGATATGAATAAAACCATGAATGCAGTCAATGTGAAAATGATCATTAGATTAAGAAAACTCTGAGAATATCAAGTATTATGATGGAGAAAAATGTCTTAAACCCATGAAAGTGAAGAATGGTGAAAAGATAAAGTCTATACGGCATCAGAATATAAAACCATGAATTTTGATGTTGGTCCAGCCGACTAGGAGAATAAAAGTGGCGTGGAAGCATGCCCAAAAGAACGGGGTGTTTAAGACTGTGTCTATGAGCAGAGGGGGTGGGACACTTCCCTTCGATTTTCTGAAGCAACTGGATCTCGATGAAGTCTTGTTTGAAGTGAAAACTACTTTTGTCCAAGGGGACTAGCCAGAATGATGGGCCTACAGTTAACCAGGCTCAACAGGATACTTGGGGAACTTTCAAGCAGAGGTTGTGTCGAGTACATTACGAAATGGAGCTGGGTGGTGGCAGGGCCTGAAGTATCCAGACTGTTAGCAGAGTTTGAAGATGGCAAGGCACCATTTATATAGTTCAACTAAACACCATGAACAACCCGCAGCTGTTTAAACATCCTTTGCTCAGGATGTTTTGCTGATGCCTTTGAAGAAATTGGAAACCCTTTCAATGAAGCCCTATGAGAAGCCATGTCAACAGGTCTACGGCAAGGATCATCGCCGATGATTCAGATACATGCGAAACGCATAGCGACAGTGAATTTCATTCAGATTTGATTGAATGTGATTGGGTTTTAACGGCACTTTCAGCCTGTAAGGCTGCATGTCATTCAGACGATGATTTCCCCCGGGCATGACGGTGACCTACAAGCTCAAAACCAATATTTGGGCTAAACAGCACATTGACCTGGCAGCCCTCTTGTCGGACGGCCAGGACGAGGACATCAGTCACGTGGTCACAAAGAGGGGGGGAAACCGAAGGCAGCTTATTCAGCTGATATCAATGAATCTAAGCCTTTATAATCTATGCCAGCAAATATAGACAGACACCCACATGTTGCTCCTGCGCTAGTCTTTCTTCGGCGGCGGCCATTGACACTTTGTGGACAAAGGTAACATTTCCCCCAACCTGTTTTCGCGAGCCCTGAACTTGTTACCCGCTAAAGTGCGCAGCATCTGAGGATGGAGCGGAAGCGAAAGCGTGAATGTTTAAAGCATTTACGTGAACCAGCACGGAAACGACGTAAAGCTGAGCAACAGCGGTTGTACAACCTTGGACGAGTAACTTAGCGAGTAACTTAATCACTATCAAGAATCAGATAATTCGTTGGAATGAATTGAAGGAGAACATGAATTTGAACTCCGATGAGGCAGTCGCGCTGTCTCGGCAAGGGAATCGCAAGAGACAGCGTACCTGCCAGAGGGATCCAGCAGATCTCGACTGGATGAGGGGGCGCTCACAGAGCACAACCGATTCAACCACTGCGGCAAGCGCGGCTTGTATCCATCCGTCATATTGATATTAAATATATAAAAATGATCTCAGACCGCTTGAATTGTAGGATTTCTTCACTCATTTTAGACGTCCACGTACCTAGTTTCCCATATATTTCATTGCAGGTCAGCTACCATTCGACCTGCTCTGCAGCTTTTTGCACCGCGAGGTGGCACTGGTTTTCGTTACACGTTAGTGAAACAGCAGCAAGCAACGCTGTATTGCCGTATCCGCCCTTGTCTGAGTGTCTAAATTGCTTGAAGTGGAAGCCGTGACAATTCATGCATGCTTTGTCCTTTCGTTTATATATATTTGGTCACATACCTTTATTGATATCTTATTATTTCTAGAAAGGATTTTTGGGGGTGGTGGAAAGCAGTTCAGATCTTCGGTGGTATGATTTATACACAGGAGGTTGTCTGTGGTAGAGCGAAAGAGAACATTATTTGAAGCTGGGGTTGGGGAGAGGAGTGTCATTCACTCGATTTGCTTTGATTTGATTGGGGCTTAACGGCACTTTCAGCCTGTAAGGCTATATCGTGCCATACTGGTTCAGTTCATTCTAAATAAGTCAAGAGTCAATATTAAAACCCTGAAAATCAATACATGTGAGATTGAGGATAAAACAGTTGCAAAAATGATAAAGAAAGGGTCAAGTAGATATGAATACAACCATGAATGAAGTCGATGTTGAAATGGTCAATAGATCTAACGTTAACTAGATCTCATATCCCATTGCCATTTGGTCCTTGCATATATGTTTTCAACAAGGAGCCCCTAAGGGTATAATTCTTGCAATTACTACTTCAACAAGGAGCTTGTAGGGTATTGGTTATTGCATATACTAATTCTTGTCTTGTCGTGTTTCCGTATCATCCAACATTGTTTACTTGTGGAATAGTTGTGCACATGTAGTTGATCATGAACCACATACATGCGAGTGTCCAGGCGTTAATTGGGCAAAGAACGAACTGGGACGAGGTATTGATGTCCAGCGTTCGTCGTTGGATGAATGATATTGAAATAGTTGGGCAACTTCATATTTTTATTATTATTATTACCGCCACGGTGACCAGTTCAACGAATTATGCTGAAAGGTCTTTTTTGTGGGTTGCAATCAACAACAAGGGCCCAAAGATTGGTTCAAGAAGCTGCACCACAAACCCTTGATCAAGCGCCACAACTGGGAGATGCGTATCAGCGAATGAGCTCAGACGAACATTCGATGGAAATAGCGCGGTATCGATGTGTACAAAGACCGGAAGTGCCTCGCTTAAATCAATTGTGCGTCATATCAACACACATTGCAAAGTCGGAAGCGTATCGTAAAGCGATGGCACCTATCCTCTCCAGGGCAAGAGGCCCCGCTTTTGTTCCACCACCAGAAGGGCGCGGGCCCAGACGCTAGATGACCGAACTTTGGACAATTGTAGCAAGAGAGTGTCACGCGGTGAAGTCATCGGGAAACCTATAACCGCCGTAGAATGACAATGCGGGCGTCCAATAGTCGCTTGGACATTTGGTGGCAGACCAGTGACAGCACTAATCAGCGTTCCCTTCAACCACTGGTCATTTTCGAAAAAAATGTGAAATCTAACAGAAGATCACGTTATCTCCGCCCAACTAGCCAGTTACGGCTCTAAATTGATTTTAGACAATGACTTGTAAGTAAAAGGGGACGGTTTAATCGATCATCCACGAAAGCAATTTAAATGGCATTAACGTTCGTAGCCGATGACATTCTGTAGCGCAATCTACTTTGTCCCCTTGGGTCTCACCAGTGACTCTACTACCTAAAAAAGATGGTACAGCTCGTTTTTGTGTGGACAAAGACTTTCCAGTCTACACAGGGAAGGAGGCTGGTCGCATGGAACAAGGACTAGGTGCCCGTGTTGTGAAGGATCTCATGCAACACATTAATGGGGCGGATTACATTGTCAACTGTGCCGATTACTTCACAAGCCCCCGCCTCTTCACAAACTTCACAGGAAGCTATGCTAGATGATGGTAGCTATGCTCGCGGGACAGTCAGGCCTAACAGAAAGGACTACCCAGCAGAACTCCTTGACGATCGGCACCTGCGTGTACAGGGCGACAGGTTACGGTGCCAAAACGGAAAACTTCGCGATAAGAAGGTCATCAAACTGATATCAACCACAGATAGTGCCCCAGCAGTTGTACAGGTGAACAGGAGGTTGATTTTATTTGATTAGGGTTTAACGGCACTTTCAGCCTGTCAGACTATATCGTGCCATACTGGTTTAGTTCATTCTAAATAACTCAAAGAGTCAACACTAAAACCCTGAAATTTAATACATGTGATATCGAAGACAAAACAATTGCAAAAATTATAAAGGGTCAAGTAGATATGGTGAACAGGAGGCGGCGAAAGGGACACAGCATCAGGTAGATGCACTAACTGTTGTCCAGGAATATAACATGAACATGAATGAAGTGAATCCTGCAGATCAGCTGAGAACTCCGTATCCCTCTTACAGAAAGAGCAAGAAGTGGTGGTGCTATCTCTTCTGGTTTTTGTTTGATGTGAGCATCTGCAACTCATAAGTGCCAACTCATTGGGCAGTACCGATGTGCCCGAAAGCGCTCACTGGTACAGAGCACCGACCCTGATGACAACAGCCATATGCCCATTAGAGGAAAGGCCAGGCGATGCCGGCAGTGCCGCTTTCAAGGGAGGGGTCGTCACGAACCGACGACTCACTATCAGGCATGTTATGTGGAACTGTGTATACCGTGCTTCGAGCCATACCACAGGCAGCTTCTTGCCAACAGGCACTGACATTGTAAAGTTTCTCATGGACATCTGTATATAATGCATATATAAGAGAATTAGTAATAGAAAGACAATAATGGACTACTTCAACAAACTGGATATCAGTTACTTTCATAACTCTTGGCGGGATATACATCTGTTTTCATCTTGGTTGATTTGATTGGGTCTTAACGACACTTTCAGCCTGTAAGGCTATATTGTGCCATACTGGTTCAGTTCATTCTATACCCAACCCAGAAAATCAATACATGTGAGATTGAAGATAAAACAATTGCAAAAGTGATAAATGGTCAAGTAGATATGAATAAAAACTGGAGACCTGCGTGGGCTGCTTGCTTTGTCTGCGAAGACGCTGCTGTGACTCTTAACTTTGCTTTCCCATGGGACACAACATATCCCAGTCCAGTCGTTAAAAATTCATAGCTCGACAGTTTTTACGCAATTATCAACCTGTTTTTGCTTATGTCGGAGAACATATTGCTGAGGTCTTCCAGCAAATAGCTCCGAGCAGAATTACCCGGCGCAACTGGCACAAGCTGACAACCAAGTGCGCTGTGCTGGGTCCAGGCAAACAGTCATATTCGACAGCCACTTAAGTTCTGGCAATTGAACATGTAATTGTAGAGCCTTGCCTCGACAGGCATTGTGAAATGGTTGACACATGTTTGAGCCACGGCGTCATGTTTACAACCATGTCATTCTTCGAGACTTTCAACAGGAGAAAAGCAAGACTAGTTGTTTGCAGACCACACTGCCATTGTGCAAATAACGCAAAGTCTTCTTGCAAGAAATATGAATATGTGTGTGCCAAACTATATGATGTCATTGTGCAAATATTACTGAAAATGGGACACGGTCGAAATCAGGCAAGTCTAGTCAACAAGTTTTTAATTAAATCACTAAACTGTGCACTACTCGTACTTATCCTCCCATAGCCTTTTGACAGGGTGGCCACTACGACCCCGCGCCTGCCTATAACATATTCTTCTATAAAATATCGTCTTCTCGTTTTTTGTAGGAAAATGACAACTACCATGGCAACACAGAAACGACCCTTCAAAAGATTTTTTTTAAAGGAAGTAATGGCACTAAATCCGTTCGCACATAAGGACACCAGACTTTGGTGCGACATCGCTGAAAGCATGCAACACTTCGGCAGGAGTGTCGTCCGCGAAGGGCAAACGTTTCTGCTGCTGCAATATTACAGAAACGAAGATGTCGATAAATTGCGAAAGTAATTATGATTTTTCATGATCGTAGATTTATGTTTGTTGAATTGTAATTTTTGTGTTGATGCATCAAACTGAATAACTGAATATTCAGGTGTATTGGACATTTGTCTCCGTATTGATTTTAAATTTCATGAAAACCGAAATCATTGTGCATTACTTAACACTCATATATACTCCGCAGCTCGAGTTGACAAGGCCTTTGCGGAAAAAATCAGAAGACGTTCGATAGAGGTCGGGGAGGAGACCGGATTCGGGCGGCTACAGTACCCCTGGGATGCGTCCGCCCACGGTGACTTGATGAGGGTGGCGGACTGGGTCGGTGCGTCCGCCCACCGTGACTTGATGATTTGATTTGATTGGGGTTTAACGGCACTTTTATCCTGTAAGGCTATATCGTGCCATACTGGTTGTTCAATTTAAATAACTCGGTAGTCAATACTAAAACCCTGAAAATTAATACATGTGATATTGAAGATAAAAGAATTGCAAAAAGGATAAAGGGTCAAGTAGATATGAATAAAACCATGAACGCAGTCAATGTGGAAATGATCAATAGGTATAAAACCCTGAGGATATCAAGTATTACAATAGCAATGGGTAAGGTACGTATGTGCAATTCGGAGTCTCTGAATGACAACGTCCCTCCGCCTACCGCGGATTCTTGGCCGTTTGGTACCCACAGTAGGCTGAAGCCGTTGCAATTTGTTGGAGGATTGCTCGTCCCAGGACGACTGCCAATTTTTAGTAATTTCGTTTTGGATGTACGGCTTCAAGTCCGAGTATGGAAACTGGACTGGAAGGACGTCGTCATTCAGAGCCTCTTTGGCGGCAGCGTCTGCCAGACTGTTGCCCTCTATGCCTATATGGCTAGGGATCCAGCAGAACACTACCGCCTTTTCATTGCATATTAAATAATGACATTTTATGATTATATCTTGTATTAAGGTATTTTCATAGTTCTGATGTTTTATGGCTTTTATACAAGATAATGAATCTGAATAAATGATAAATTTATCATGTAGTGATTGTTCTACATATTCAAGTGCCATAAGAGAGACACTAATTGTTATATCGCCTTGGTTTTTGATGAATGTTTCTTGGGAGACAAAACTCTATGGGGTTGCGGCCCTGCTTTAGCAAGAGGATTTCATCACGATTGGCTCTCATACCTCGACAATTCCATTGTATAATGGAAGCCAACTAGAGGAGGAGAACGATGAAGAAATGGAAACAGACACACAGCAAAGAGGAAGTGACCAAAGAAAACACAAAGCAGATACATCACCCATATCATAAACCGTGACTTGATTAGGTGGGTGGACTGGTCGGTGCGTCCGCCCACGGCGACTTGATGAGAGCAGTGGACTGGGTCGGTGCGTCCGCCCACCGTGACTGGATGAGGGGGGTGGACTGGGTCGGTGCGTCCGCCCACGGCGACTTGATGAGGGCAGTGGACTGGGTCAGCGACAGGGTGGTGGTTTTCCGGCGGACAGCAGAAGGCGGCCACATAGCCCAACGCTACGTAGCGGAGTCCCAAGTCCAGTCTCCATGCTGAATCACCGCCACAGACATGGAAACCTGAATCTCGAATGGAACAGGCCAGCTCCAGGGAGTCTGGCTGCAGGATGGAAGAGTCAAAACTCTTTATGCTCAGAGACGGAGACTCGCACCTCATACAGAATGTGTTACTCAACAATGTTGGCAACGGCCAGTTCCAGGGAGTCCGGCTGGAAATTGGAAAGGTCGTCCGGACGAGGACGCGGGCACTGCTGACCACAGGACACCAGACTCATCCACGGGGAATGGCATACAGGGAGTCCCGTCAGACTCTCTATGTGTGCTGTGAGGACGCTGTGGGTGTGGTGGATCTGACCAACTAAGTATATACTAAGTAGCTGCATCCCACGTATGGCCGTGCTGCACCATTTTTTACTCCTTCGGTTCACGCAGTCAGCAATGGCAAACTTCACCACGTTCGATACGACGCGTAAGGGAAGATATAGACGTACACGTATACATACACGTTTGGCGGACAAACAACAAACTGAATGACTGACTGAAAGATTCAGTAGCCTGGGAAATCGCGTGAGTATGTTGATATCATCATTGCAAAAAAAAGTGTCAACGAAGTCAAAAAAGGATATTAAACGCTAGAAATTCGTAATGATGAAACGATCAATGTCAATAGGCTGCTGTAAAACCCTGAAAATTAGCACTCGTAGAAAAAGTTGATATCAGTGAATGAAGCCATGATGGCACAAAAGATGAGCACCTTTGAATGCAACCATGGCATCATAAAAACATCATAAACAATAGTAATAAATAAACAAAGAAGGACCGACATCTAATGCCGCTCGTTCAGGATGTATTTGCAGATAAGCTGTGAGATTCCCATCACGCTAAAAGATACATACCCACATATAGTTACAACAATGAATTGAACTGCCCTGGAAAATGTTGGCATTCGCGTTTTGGGTCACAACAATATTGCTGTCCCTTGTCAAATATAGATACTAACATTTAAGTACCCTCATGACCACGACCCTCGGTATATGGTCGCAGTATATGATAACCATAGGCAATATTGTTGTCAATAGAAACAGACACATACTCACATGCGGGTACCGTCATGACCATGGCCATCGGTATAGTCAGTAACCGTCAGATGCGACGAACAACATTGTTGACCCTTTCCATAGCGACGCGCCCGCTTCAGTCTCGCCCGTTACTTCAGTTCAAACCTTGGCGCGCTGTGGGTCCACGGGTTTACGCTGCACGGACAGCACCCATGGACATTGCTGATATAAAAAGTTCTTTTAGAACTTGAGCTCAGTGAAGCCGGGTACACATGACAAGCCGGTACCTTTGCTTTTTAAACAGTGACGGAACAGGTGCCCCAGTCGCAGTCGACCGAAATCTCACGGGCGGTCCAATCAACAGTCGAGGCGGCCATCCCGACCCAACAAGTGGGGCAAAACTCTGCGGGTGGTGGCGAACATGGGCCGCTGCTGCCTGCGAGTGGCGACCACGCCCGCCCGTCCTCCAGTAGTGTGCATAGGCCACTACCTGGGGGGTAGGGGGGGGGGTTAAGTTTACCGCATACTACCCGACGTCCCCACCCCTGGTCATACCGCCTGAGTTGCCGGATAAGTCAACCCCTCATTTATCGGCATCCTTCCCAATGGACGTTAGTTACAATTGCCGTGCTTGGAGAACTCGCAAGAAATGGGTACACATATTTGTTTCTGTGGTTTTGTCCCTTTCACTGGCACCGTTAAAATTAAGCCAACATAGTTTGTTTTAACTCTTGGTAGTTAGCGAACGACTCTAATAGAGTGCTCTAGCGCGCACAGAACCTCGATTTATAGTCGGAAATATGTCGTGTACGGATGTATCACAAACAATCCAGATGCTGTCACCAAATGAGGACGACAGTGTGGAGGATAAACATTCTAAAACCCTGAAAAAAATGATGGAAACGATGGTATGTATATTGGAGACATGACTTGATAACATGCATTCAACCAGGCACATTGACCTCGAAGACAAATAAACCATTGTCTGATCCCAGTCATTTGTGGCCACCATCGATTTCTTCCCCAAACTTTGCCAGGGGTGGTAGCTGTAAAAGGTTGACTCAGGATGAGTTGTGAAATGACACAGCCTCTGGACATATTTAACAGAGAGCATCAGATATCTTATATGAGCCGACGCGCAAGCCAAAACCCAGAACTAGGGCATTTAGAGGAAACACCTCCTCAGTCACGCGAAGCAAGCAGTAGCTGTAGATGTTATAATTTGTGGGAAAAATATTGATGGTGGTGCACAAGTACGTTTTTGATGCTTACTGTGTTCCATTTATAGCGGATTGGTTAGGAGACACCACCATCAGACAGCCGCGCCGATGTCTGCGACACTGCCAGCTAAGGTGGCACATCACTCCTGAGCGCCCACAAGTTGGTCATCGAGATTGCTGCAATAGGTACAAGGCAGCAAACACTTTATGCTCAGAGACGGCGACTCGCAGATAAACTTTATACAGAATGGGTTACTCAACAATGTTGGCAATGGCCAGCGCCAGGGAGTCCGGCTGGAGGTTGGAAAGGTCGTTAGGACGAGGACGCGGGCACTGCTGACCACTGGACATCTGACACATCCACGGGGAATGGCATACAGGGAGTCGCGTCAGACTCTCTATGTGTGCTGTGAGGACGCTGTCCATGTGGTGGATGTGGCGAGGACGCGGACACTGTTGACCACCGGACACCTGACACAGCCACGGGGAATGGCATACATGGAGTCCAGTCGGACTCTCTATGTGTGCTGTGAGGACGCTGTCCATGTGGTGGATGTGGCGAGGACGCGGACACTGTTGACCACCGGACACCTGACACAGCCACGGGGAATGGCATACAGGGAGTCCAGTCGGACTCTCTATGAGTGCTGTGAGGACGCTGTCCATGTGGTGGATGTTGCGAGGACGCGGACACTGTTGACCACCGGACACCTGATACAGCCACGGGGAATGGCATACAGGGAGTCCAGTCGGACTCTCTATGTGTGCTGTGAGGACGCTGTCCATGTGGTGGATGTGGCGAGGACGCGGACACTGTTGACCACCGGACATCTGACACAGCCACGGGGAATGGCATACAGGGAGTCCAGTCGGACTCTCTATGTGTGCTGTGAGGACGCTGTCCATGTGGTGGATGTGGCGAGGACGCGGGCACTGTTGACCACCGGACACCTGACACATCCACGGGGAATGGCATACAGGGAGTCGCGTCAGACTCTCTATGTGTGCTGTGAGGACGCTGTCCATGTGGTGGATGTGGCGAGGACGCGGGCACTGCTGACCACCGGACACCTGACACATCCGCGGGGAATGGCATACAGGGAGTCCAGTCGGACTCTCTATGTGTGCTGTGAGGACGCTGTCCGTGTGGTGGATGTGACGGGGGGCGGGCTGGTGATCACCTTCAATATGCCGCCATAGGTGCAGGAGAGGCGGCAATGAAATTTACAAGCGAAGGCTTTCAGATTCGTGCGAGTGATAAATATTCTTGGGGGACATCCAGATGTTGATCTGACTGAATCATCTGGTGTTGCGGGCCCGGCTCTAAGCCCGGTCAGTGGCTCCAAGACCAGGGTCCTCACTATTGACCAGTGAGATACGGCCTTCGCCGTATTTCAATCGGTTTATGGGGCCAAATTGGTGAGCTACCAAAATGCATCAGATACGGTGAGACACTGTCAGTCTAAGATAATCGAAGAACTTATCTCCAAAGGACGCCACATGGAACGACACATGTAGTCCTCGGGTGGTTGTCGCAGCGGTGTTATGCTGACATTGTATACATGTGTTATGCATGCATGTTTACATTCTCACCCCCCTTTTAATTATGTAATTGAGTTAAATATCATCAAACTCTATCGGAAAAATAAAAGCCAAGACGCCACCTAACCAGTCGGGTCTTTTTATTCTTGTCCTGTCGCCAGTGCGTCACTATAAACGAGACGAGACATATTTTACCTCGTTTGTATGTCATAGTATGGTACATGAACAGTTTATAAGTTAACCCATGCAATAGATGCTCTTCTTCGAGCATATTCTGTTTTCTACAGGCAATGCTCGGGTGAAAACAACAACCGACACTGATCTTTGCTTGTTCAATTGATTGATTAGATAATTTGAGTTTTCTGCTGATGTTTAAATATATATTTTTGGACCATCTCAGGCGATGGAAAAGTATGGCACTAAAGGAAGATCATAATTATTATGATCAAGTGCAAGAACATATGTTCGTGACCAGACGCACCATATGCTATCTCCCATGACGCCCAGACCGCACCCTGCAGGGAAACACTACCCAGGGGCGCGCAGCTTTCGCCTGAACGTCGCCGTAGGGACCCATCATTCAATACCTAACATAGTCAAACTGAAGATGGAAAGTCCAAAAATACATTGGTTGATTTGATTTGGGTTTAGCAGCACTTTCAGCCTGTAAGTCTATATCGTGCCATACAGGTTCAGTTCATTCCAAAGATAAATTGGAATGCTGCAGACCGCATACAAGAATTCGCCAATTTGATTTGATTTGGGTTTAATGGCACTTTCAACCTGTAAGGCTATGTTATGCCATACTGATTGGACTCAAAATAAAATATAATACTAAATAATAATACTAAAGCCATGAAATTAAGCGACTAATCTTTATACTGATCGTTGGACAACCGATGTGGGAGAAAGTGACTACTTAGGGGGATGTTTCTTTTGATAAAGACAAGTGTGTCATTTTATAGTTAATTATGTCTTGTTCTGAGCTTTGACCATTAGCAAGTATCACACTTGGTGTGACAGTGTGAAGGCAGTGCGGAAGCCTGGCTAGAACAGTTTAACGCATATGCTGGATTCAGCAAAATGGCGGAGGACAGCCAACAGCTTTTGTAAAGCTATGAGACGCGTTCCTGGTTGCGTACTGCGCGCCCAGCCCGCCCACATGGGCCAGAGAGGGGGCGTTACTCTTGCAGCTGTAAGAACAATCAGTTAAAAAATTTGTGGCGGCAGTAAGATATGAGGCCGGCCAACTCCAAATTCGGGATGAGCAGCTTAAAAGGATTATCCTAGGAGGTTTAAAGCCAGCCATTAGTCATCTTTTATCCTCCAAGGCTGGCCTAAGACAATAGCTGACAGCCCCAGAGATAACTCAGGGGGTGCTTCTTCTGATGAAGACAAGTACTGTCGTTTCATAGTTAATTATATGTTCATAGCTTTTGACCAAAAGCCAGCCTCACACTTGTTGTGAGAGTGTAAGTTGTTGTAACAGTCTGACAGCTCAAGGGGGTGATTTTGCTTTTGTATTTTAGTTTTGTTGATATGGTTATTAGAGGGAAAAGGGACGTTGGGCCGACCTCGAGCATCTTCACCCACTGCGATCGCATACAAATGTTGAGAGGGCCAACGACGAAGCATTTGAACACCAATGTGGGGACCAACTAAAATCGACCATTTCAGGCCAACGTTGGCACAATGAGCAGAATCACTGCCGGCCAAAAACGGCTGCAGATCAGCCATTGTTCGCCCAACTGTAGTTGCTATCTGGGTTAGCGCCTGCATCACTCTAAGTTCGACTGTGCCTGCGATCCGTTCT
This sequence comes from Arenicola marina, assembly GCA_964019135.1. Taxonomy (NCBI): domain Eukaryota; kingdom Metazoa; phylum Annelida; class Polychaeta; family Arenicolidae; genus Arenicola; species Arenicola marina. The sequence continues at coordinate 33,404,618 of OZ025258.1, forward strand.
GCGAGACACTTTAAAAATGCTAAATCAAATGCAGAAATCATCTTCATACCGATGGGGAAGCTGCCATGTGTGCCGTCAAGAGAGGACGAGAACATGTCATAGCCCCCAGGAAGGGAATGTGCACGCACCAAAGTGTATTAAGCTGGGTGATATGGATCTTGTGCCAGACGAGACCCACCCAATGATTACGCTAATCGCCATGGATGCAGACATTGTGGCTCAGTGTGTGGGTCAGTGTTATAGTATACAATTGAATTAAAAAATTTATAGCATTAAATAACAGAACATTGCTGGTACAATAAGGAACATCAGTGACTACACTTATTATTGAAAAGGAACTGGTTCACATTGAGTAAATTACTAGGCTACATGTGCATTACTGACTTCATGGGACGTTTTAATGCCGACAGTCACCCAAGGACTAAAAGTGTTGTCCTATATATAAGGCGTCATTGGGTGGTATGAAACAAAGTACAAAACAAAGATGCAATAAAATCAGGCATCAGACCTGGCAAGTTTCAATGCTTGGGACCCCTTAGGACCGCCACTCAGCAGGTGTTAGATGAACACCCTGAGTTACAGCAACACATCACACAGATAGACACTGAGCTTACATGGGTCTATCGAAACAGATTTCGTTCTTTTAGCTCTGTCGTGTTCCAAATGTCTTTCAAGACTTGTTTCTGAGGCTTCGTCTATTTCACTAGCACTGCTAAGAACAAGCCAACATAGTTAGCTTTAACTTCTTGTTAGTTAACAAATGACTCTAGCCAATGACTGTAAGAGTGCTCTAGCATGCACAGGACCTTAATTTATAGTTGGAAATATATCGCATATGGATGTATCACAAACAATCCAGATGCTGTCACCAAATGAAGATGACAGTGTGAAGGATCAAGCATTCTAAACCCTGAAAAAAAGTTGCTAGACTAAGTCTTATGTCATTAGAGGCACGGTCATGCAAATTCGATGACCGGCCAACATAGACCACTATCCATTTTGTTTTGCTTTTGCCTAATTACATTTGAAATTTGCACTGTAGTGAAGGCTGAACGTTTATTATTCATGAGCCTTATGACGTAAGTCGCGGTAGAGTTAGTGGAATCAGTACTGTAACACGTTTGGTCTAATCCGACGCACTGGCAAAACTATACATTTAGGCGCGCTCTCTTTGGCTGTGACGTCCCCCATCACAGGTACACCCACATACCCACCCAAACACCGAAGTTATGATAGGCCAACAGTATTGGATCTAATTTAGCCACCAAACATTGTACGCCAGATGTAAATTCGATCAGTTGGTCAGGTAATATCAATTACCCACATGATCTAGCCCTGGTCTACACATGTTCAGGTAGTAGCACAGCTAGACGGACAGCTCAGGAAGGGTTTGGAGGGACGCTGGTTACTGGTGGATCCTGAGGACTGAGACTAATCCTGTCCCTCGGTTTTTCAGCTGTGTGTACTTCTATGTGAGTTCCCTAATAAAATATATATTTTTTGATAGACTTAATAATACCAAGTGATAAAAGTTACCCGCCAATATGATTGACTTTACCAGTCTATGATCAAATTTAGCTGGATCCGCATTGGCCTTTTAAAACCTTCACTGACATTAACATTTACGAGACATTCGCTAGAGGGCGTACTGCACTATATACTGCTTACTTTGTAGTCAAGCATTGCGGCAGATCTCGCCAAGAGACGATTAAGTCACAAAGTGATCGAAATATGCAGACCTTCCCCTATCCTTCTAACAAAGATTTATTTCCCATATTTACTTGTAGTATAGGTTTTGAAGTCAAAGCTATTCCTAAACTGGTCACGCCTTCTCTTCAACTTCAAAGTATTTATCAGTTTATGGGACCTCATTTCATCTTCGGTAATCCTGTACTCTGTGTAAGCTTACAAGCTTTCTGACCTTTAATTAATCCTTATGCCATTTTCTAGCCCTGAAGAACCCAGGGTCCTGAAGTGCAACCTGCAAATCCTCAGCGATTTGAAACCCCTCCACTGTAATGGGACTAGTGTCACTTTGTAGGTGAATACCACGTCCAATCCTTATTATATTTGAATTCTACATACCTTAAACTATCTATTTACATATAGTTTGTTTCTTTAAAGAACTGTTGATGTCTACAATACCGGCGATATTCCGCATTTCATTCGTAACATGCGTGCAGCCATTCAAAGTGACAAGCGGCAACCCTGTCAACAGATGGCGCTACAGGGCGGAAGTGGCAAATTCCCCGGTTTTACCGGTTTACCTCGTATAATTTTACTGGGCGCTCGTGGCTATTTTCGCAATGTTTTCACTCAGACACTCTGAAAGTGAAACTTATTGTCCAACATCACACAACATCAGCTTCTAGAAATCGATTATTACATTAACAGATTAAGTTACCTTATAATATCAGAACTCGGCCACTCATTGCCAAAACAACATTAATTCGCTAACAAATCAATTTTGCATCAATCTGAGCACGAGGCCTGAGGCCAGTCACCCCTGTGGACGTGGATAGCCAACACGCTTGAGCGATAATATCAGAATAAGCCGGCCAACGTAAAACTTAATGGGCCAAACTTAATTCATCATGGCGTCACATCAATAGCTCGTAGGCCAAAAGGCTATAGCCTCGGGAGACCCACTCTGTTCCGCCGTTGAGGCTAGTAGGCCTAGCGCCTGTCGAAAAGCTGTGACGTATTTACCAGGTTCCTTTGAGCATCGAATTGAATAGTCTAATATTGTTGACGCAAACTTTGCGGCGCACCATCGCCCAAGGGGAAAGCCACTGTGGCCCAAGCAGTCACTCTTCACCAGTTCACCTGTTCTTGCGTTGTTCAACTCAAACTGCATTTCAGCTATGCAGCGATGACGTCAGCTCTTTTTTTTTTTGAGGTTGGCATTTCTAATTCATAAATACCGAAAACAAAAAAATGATCTAAGCTGACCTTACGATACCTTCCCAGATAGCATGCCAACGTTAATTTAACGTTAGATGAACATTAGCAGCTACGTTAGATGAACGTTAGCAGCTACGTTAGATGAACGTTAGCAATAACTTTAGATGAACGTTAGCAACTACGTTAGATGAACGTTAGCAGCTATGTTCACAAGCTCCCCGCACGGTGGCGCTACGCAAGTTTCGCCGCTTGCTGTCGGCCCGGGGCAAATTTCAAGACTCTTGAAAAACGGTCAAATCAGCTGTAATATCTTGCAACATTATAATTTTCAAGTATAAAACAAAAGAAAAACGAGCTTTGTGTATTTAATACACTGAAAATCATCTTGTACCCTTTCAAAAAAGTTATAATTGTGACAGAACTCTTTCTTTTAATCACATGATACTGTGTGTTATTAGGCTTAGGCTGGGTCCCGGCACTAATTTGTAGAAATGCGCCGCTGATTTTTCCCTATCAATTTGCGCAGCGCCGCCCTGGCGAGCGAGTGTGACAATGCATTGAGGAAGTAGGCGACAACAGACATATAATGGAGCCCTAGCTGATTGAGTCGTTTAATTAACGTTATATAGTAACGTTATTCTAACGTAATTTTGCTCATTGATTTAACGTTTACATTTTTACGTTAGCAGTAAACCCTTTTTGTACGAATATCTAACGGTAGCGATCGGCAAAAGTCGGCCTTCCTGCGTATTTCCCAAAGGGTATTTCCCAAAGGGTACGTGGCCCCAGATTCGTCACCGTTGGAAATAGTGTGGTAGTTGAAATCATGAGGTCATAGGTCGGGGATTGAACCACGGTCGCGAGATTACTAGGCACGCACGCTAACCATTGCGCTACCGAAATCGGCTTTAAATTAGACTGTATCAAATGGTTCAAATAAATATAAAGTCAAACATAATTAACTTCAACCCCCCAAACTTATGATTCGAAAAATTATTATTGAAATAAATCTTACTATATTTGCCTTTTAATTTTCGAGATGTTTAAAATTTCGATCATTTTTCGGCTACAACCGTTTCTTGTAAACGTTTTTCTAACGTTAGTTTTTATTTGCAAACGTTTTTCTAACGTTAGTTTTTATTTGCAAACGTTTTTCTAACGTTAGTTTTTATCTGCAAAGGTTTTTCTAAGGTTAGTTTTTATTTGCAAACGTTTTTCTAACGTTAGTTTTTTTTCAAACGTTTATTTGTAAACGAAAAATCAACTTTAGTTTAACGTTGTAAAGTAGCTGGAAACTATATATATCAACCATTTAAGCCCAAATCTAACGTTTCATCAACGTGCTATCTGGGTTATTCCCCCAGGAAATGATGACACTAAACGAAAATTACCAACCACCAAGTCACCTTAAAAATCAAACGATGACACTTTAAAGAAATTTACCGAGTCCCTTCGAAATCAAAGGATGACACAATTAACGTATGTGAGAGCCCAAAACGTCCGACTGCCCAAAACGGGCCAGGATCAGGATTTTGACACATACAACATAATGCACAGTTAACTACAACTCGAGCATCCACGAATAAATATATCACAAGAACCATAACCAGAGTTTGTCCATGTCCGTAAGGTGGTCCCGACCTCGCATAATTATTGTTTTAATTGATAGATCTATGGCCGGAGGGTGTGAAAAGTTCAAAAGGGGGCAGAGGCCAATTAAGGCTGTAAAATACCGCTAACGCTTATTTTTTTCGTGCCTTGTTATGCACCGCCCCACACTTAAACTCCCCCCCCCCCACCCCCACCCCTTCGAGCGTCTCCTCGAGTTTTATTCGTACATTGCTATCTAAGAGATACAAAACGAGCGCATCACGGCTTCATATCGCCAGATTGCATGTGAATGATTGACACGTCAAATGTAACTGTTCGTTGGTTCTTAGCTATGTAGGACGTTTTGGGTAGTCGGACGTTTTGGGCTCTCACAAACGTACGCACTATTTTGTTCTCCTGATCAGTATGTTGCAACTGTAGCTAAACTTGCACAAGCTCAAATTCAGAGAAGGGGGGGGGGCACTACATTAGTACAGTGGTGGGGGTGTGGCCGCGGTATCTAGTCAACTCGACCTAAAACCAGCTCGACCCCAACAGAACTACGAACCCCGTTCCCCTGCATGCCTTCGCCGCGACCGCTGAACCATGCGGTTTAATTTATTGCTTTCGGTAAACAGGTAAATTAATTGCAAAATTGCTCAACACAGAAACGGGAGACATTCGACAACACTGCGGAAATAAACATGTTTTATACGAACGTGCTCCTGTCGTGGTAACATTACACCCCTAGTGAGAAATCATTTTACAAGGCTTAACCATTTCATTGGAAATAAACGTTTCGTGTGTGTTGCATTAGTTGTAATACGGCTAGGAAACGCCATTGTGACCTATTATCGCCCATTTGCATAACCCTTTTAACAGTGGGCGCATTTCTTTGGTAACCCGGGTGTATCCCTGCGGTGGACCGAATACGCACATTACAACCCCCCACCAAAATTGAAAAATCGCCTGTAAAAAAAACTGTCTAAAAAGAGCTCTAAAAATGCCTAAAAATAAAAAGAGACTGCCTGAAAGTGTAAAATTATGTCATTTTGGGCTACTTACAGGTTTATGATGTTCCGTTAATCGGCAAAACATGGTGATTTAGCGGTTGATGCAATGTTGTTGTCGGTCGCCATCTTTGAATGCAAAAGTGACGCCTTGGATGCCGGGAGCCAGGTGTGAGAACGTGCTATATACACTCGATGCCGTAGCGAGTAATACCTTAAGAACAAGTATTCCTTAAAACTAGTACAATATTCATTAAAAACTAGTATAATATTCCTTAATATTCCAATAGGAACTGAGTGGTGGAAGGGGGGGTGGGGGTAGGTAGGGATAGTAGCCAGGCAGTCACACAATAACAATTGGCTTAGTAGTAACAGCAACTGTCTTTAACAGAGCTGGCCTAAAGGCCAAGTAGACAGCTTGCAGAAAGTCAGCGATCGCGAGAGTTGTTAAAAAAATCACCAGAAGCTCAATTATGTCATGTGTTTGTCACCTATATATAAATATCTACGTAACTGAAAACTTTTCATAATTTAAAAATATCTGTCCAATATTCCCAGTGACTCTTGTAAAAAACTCAGTGCTCATTTTTGTCAGGGTACCCTGTTGCAAGGACTGTTTTCGGCTGCTTTTGCCATTGTTCTCTAAAGTCCAAAGTGTCCAATGTCAGTGGCCCCACCCTGCATATCATATGCGGTCTTAAATTACCTGCTTTCATACCCACAAAAAAAGTCACTTTGACCAACCGTTGAAAACAATCATGGCGCCTAAGCGGTCAGCGTAGATGTTGGGCTCTCGTTATAAAGCCCAGCAATTTGTACAGAAGACATTTATTTGCGAAAAAGCAAGCTACAAATGAAAAGTTGAATTATTTGTAGTTATGTTAGTTTCAAAGAAATGTGAAAACAGCAAAGATGTTATTGTGAAATTGCAATTTTTTATGACACCAGGAGAGTTTCACTGGCAAAAAAGCTGGTATCTGCTGCCACTTTAGTGCAAGCCTGTGAGTGATGCAGTGGCCTGTCGTAACAACTGTCTGAGACTCTTAGATGTGTCCAGTTCTGGGGCTGCATAGATCTACTGAGTTAGAGTAAATGTGTAAATGTATCTGTTGTAACTCAAATTTAGCTGTCTCAGCTGAAGTAGTTTATAATTCTAAAGCTGCTTATATAAAAATAAAAAATATATTTTAAACATTCTGAATACATTGTCGGACTGTCTGAATGTTACATAGATAAAAAAAAAACTGTTATGGGAATATAGTGGTGGAAGGGGTGGGGGGGAGTGTGATGGTGTGTGGGGTGGGGTAGCTGAGGGGGTAGGTAGGGATAGTGGCCAGGCAGTCCGACAAAAAAAATTGGCATAATTGTAACAACTGTCTGAGACTGGGTCTCAGATGTGTCTGGTTCTTGGCCTGCATAGATCTACTGAGTTAGAGTAAATGTATCTTTTGTGACTGTCAGATTTAGCTGTATCAGCTGAAGTGGTTTATATTTCTAAAGCTGCTCATATAAAAATAAAAAATATATTTTAAACCTTCTGAATACATTGTCTGACTGTCTGAATGTTATAGATAAAAAAACATGTTATCGTGTTCCGCACCACCAGCCACCCCCCTCCCCCTCTCCATGCCCTCCTGTGTTCCTACTCGTTGTCGATCGGCAGGCGTATACCCAAGTACCAGAGTATTAGTGGCTAAGAACTGGGTAATACCGGGGTACTTCTAAAGACCAATAGGCACCAGTGGGTGGGGTTTGATGAGCACTGGTGGGCGCGGATGGTCAGGGATTGGCCTGATGGAGTAATTGTGTAGTTTTCGACCACATCCCTATTTTCAACCACAATATTTTTTTTTAAATCAAGAACTACACAATTACATGGCTTGATGTTTACTAGTAGATTACTGGCAGAAGGCATGGTTTGAGGAAAGTTGGAGGGTGGCAATTTTGAACTTTTGCCAACTGGCATTAAAAGGTGCATTTAAAGGAAGTGACAGTGATGCACATATCACCAAAGTCAAAGGTTCTGTTAATAGGGAAGGGTTGGCATATTTTTGATCAATTTGTGATAAAACCATCTCCCGCAAAGCAGCACATATTTTGGTATGGAGTCGCCTTTTGTTTATTGCCGCCCTCTAGCGACTAGGTCGTTAATGTTAATGTCAGTGACTGTTTTAAGAGGTTTATGTGAATCGGCTAAATTCAAAAATTTAATTTTTTAACATAATTCCACTTTTTTGGTGAAGGTCTATCAAGAAAAGTCTGTTCTATTAGGAAACTCACATGTATGCATCTAGCTGTGCTACCACATCCACATATGTAGATCAGGGCTAGGTCATGTGGCTGATCGATATTGCCTGACTAACTGATTGAATTTAAACCCAGCGCACAATTCTTGGGTGATAAATTTGATCATCTTGTCTCCTTAATATCGCATAAAAATGTCCCATTAGTATTCAACACATGAAACAAGCTAGTTCTCTGTCCCTTAAACCATGATGAAGTTGTATCACTTCAAAAAATAAATGCTGAAATTAACCGACTTTCCCCAACCTATACAAGCCTCTGGGACCCACTCCATTCCTCTATTGGGTCTTAATTGGTTCCAGCTTGTATTTCCCACAGGGATTTTTAAAAAGAATAGGCAAATTTTGAAATTCTAAATGATCTTGAAGCAAAATGGGGCTAAACATCACGTTTTTGTAAAGATTAATCTATTAGCTATCAAATTCTTTCAAAGAATCAAAAAGATTTCTCACTTGTATCTGTGTCTGCAAGACATTTTGCGGAGCACCAATGTCCGATCCAGGCGCCATGCTTGTGGCACATGCTGGTTCACCCCTATAAACCTTTTAATTAACCCACAATTTTTCTTAAATCCCAAATCAAATCCCTTAATCCATTCGTGATGCTTGACCTTTGAACGATGATAGAGGTGAGGTAAAAAAATATACAATTACCTAGTTATTATCCATTGAACAGCGCACATATTTTATTGTTTCCAGCATCAAAACTGTTATGGTACATAGTTAATCATTTGTCACTCGTATAACTCCCTTTAGTATATAGGTTTCATTCATGGCATATTTTCAATGATTTTTTTTTTCTCTTTTAGATTATCAAGCAATTGTTGAAAATGGATTCTCTGAAAGTGTCATTATTTACTTAGTGGATACTGCAGAAGTTAAGCTTCTGCATATTTTCCATGGTATAACCATGTCGCTATCTATAGTTAATTTATCAGTCATTGTGATCCACACAGTGTACATATTGTCTGTGATCGTTTCTGTATGTGCTCAGAAGCTCTCTAGTCAGCACTGCTTGCGACATGATGAAAAGCATAAGAGAAGTAGAAATACTGAAAAAGACAACAATGATAAGCCAGGCTCCTGGCCGGTAAAAGTGCTTGCACAAGTCAGTCTACCAAGGCAAGCCTGGCGATGGAGTCTATGTGCCGCTGTGACTTGTCTCAATCTATTTTTGCTGTTGGAGTCACTTAGAGATGGTTATACCCGTGGTATTTACTCCGTCATTGAAATATTAGGTCCAAGCTTGGCTTTAATGGGCTGTGTCTGCCACCTCATCCTGTATGACTTCATCATCGAAAGATACAACAAGCCTGGCTATCTCATATCAAGTGCATTCTACTGGGCATGCAGCGTGGGGGCAGTCACCTTCCAGATTATTGACCTGTACAAGGGTGGCATGACCGGTGACCACCCCAAGCTCACTCTGTCGTGGATGATTGGCATCTTGTATGCAGGACTCCTTGCTGTCGAAACGATGATGTTCATCAAGATGGTAAGATTACCACTTATCACATGTTTGGCTAGAAAACGCCTTTTTGGCGTACATGTCCTAATTATCTAAAGTTGAATCTGACCAGTCAATGGTAAATGCGCAATAATAAGTTGCCTGTACATGTACTAGTATCTTAGTCCAGTATATTTTAGGCATACTTATGCAAGGCATTTAGCGCAGTAATATCATGTTTGCTGTATACTTCCCATAGACTAATTATCACATTATGGGGCCGAATTCATAATCCCCTCGTAATTTACGCACGAAAAGTGCATTTTCGTCTTAAACTCACAAGCTCGATGTGGTGGTGTTCATGATTAAGAAATTCTCTTCAATATAATTTTAACACTTTCTTAATTTGGAAAATGCACTTCTCGCATGACTATTTATGCATTTGAACCCGATAATCGCTCGACAAATCTTCCACTTAGCGCTAAGTCTATTAGCGTAGCCTAAGTGACGATTAATTATGAATACGGCCCCAGGTCATTAGAAGTTCCATCACTGATTATTTCAATAACGTTATTTTGCAGTGTATTTTCCGAGAGCAGTCTGGATACCACATACCACGGAGCGAAGCTGCAGGCCTCAACTACATTCATCCCTTTGTCAGCTTCATCTCCCGTATTACGTGGCACTGGCTAACTCCATTACTGAGCAGTGGATACAGGAAAACTCTTCAAATGTCCGATTTGGGTCTCATTCCAAATGTAGGTTCAAGAAAGAGAAACTTTACAGAGACAAAATGTATTAACTGATTGGAAACAAATTGTTAATGTACCTAATTTGTGCTAACCATTGTGCCCCCCCCCCCTCCCCGTATCCCTGCTTATCGTAATCCTATTCGGCGAACCAAGCCAATTACACCCCCCCACCCCCCTCGCCATGCTCACTTGAAATCGGCAAAATGCTGTATTTAAAGGTTTGGAATTTGGTTTAGGCATAGGTTTGGAATTCGGTTTAGACATATTTGGACACGTCATTCCTGGTTATCATACCTTGCTATTGTAAGCACTACACTGCCGTACTTGTGGTTACGCACTGAAGTAATACGCTGGGAGATCCATATGCCATAGATCTGCATCAAATCTGTTTCCTGTTGCAGCAAGACCACGCCTACGAGAATTTTACTCGATTCAAGAAGATCTATGACAACGAAAAGGTAATCTCGATCATCCGTTTGCCTAATGATTACGTGCCAATCAATCATCACTTTGCCTAATGATTACGTGCCAATCAATCATTCCTTTGCCTAATGATTACGTGCCAATCAATCATCCCTTAGCCTAATGATAACGTGCCAATCATTTTTTATCCATGCATGTGCTAGTAATATCTGGCATTGTCTTTTAACCTGTAGCTTTACTCTTTACCATGAATAACAATTACTTTTACTGACATGTTTCAAATGCAACTATTTAATCATATCTTTATTGCTAACGATTGGAACGTCATATTTAACGATGGTACTAATGTCATCACATCATTGACACACTATCTATATTTGCACAATATGCATGCATTGAAAATAACAGCATTTAAGTAATAGGTGTTGTATTTCTTTGAATCGTTTTATTCTTAAAAAATATGTTAATTGTTTTCTTTATGTGTATTGGCTTCGGTTTGGAATAAAATGTTTTTTTGTTTTTTTAATATTCTAGGAGAAGAGTAAGGCCAGAGGAAAAGACCCATCTCTGTATCGATGTTATTGGCTGTTCTCATGGCGACCAATCGTGGTCTCTGGTTTATTGAAACTGTTCGCCGACCAGATCGTCTACGTACCTCCGGTGTGCCTCCCTTACATTGTGACCTTCGTGGAGCGCGAAGTACAGAGATGGGACAAGGCTGCGCTGAACGCAACCACAGTCGCGGTGCGTATTCTATCTTCATACTACACCCAAACGCCATTTTTATTATGCGTCTACGCAGTTCTGAACTATATATTTAATTGTATAGTATTTCAGCTGACTATCATTGTTTTTGTCCTGTACTTTGGCAAACAGAATGTCTTACATATATGCTGGTGGTTCGAGCCCTGCTGTGGCCATGTCTGTGTAGTCGCAGGAAAAAGATCCCATGTCATTTTTCGCAAAGAGTAGGGGATTACCCCCGGGGACGTGGTTCCACTCTCCCTTCCTTCTTCCTCCCATTGACCCGATATGACCAAAAGTGGATAACTAAAAGCGTCCTGAATATACAACCAACATATTTGCTGCAGCGATGTAAACATTAATTAGGTACGGCAATATGTATTTACGGGTTCCTTCCTCGGTAGGATGAAGACGGTGACGTTGCGACCTCTTTTTGGACCAATGGCTTCACGCTAACGGTGGTCATTGTCGTGACGCTCGTCCTCCAGACGCTGGCGCAGCAGAACAGCTTGTTCCTGTCCACCAGGCACGGCATCCGCTGTAAAGGAGCTCTCCAGGTCTGCACCGTCTTTTAAGGGGGATTATCACTATGTTAAATAGACATCACCGTTTCCTGTGTTGCTTGTTGTATGCGTTTCCTTTATTTGGGCTGTCATATGAGGATGTCTTCAACAGTTAAAAGTATTAAAACACGATTAATGTCGTATGACTTTCAACAGCATAAGTTATTCAAATCTTAGTTAAATTGGACATAAACACTTTGTCTTGCTGTATGATGGATTTTGTGACTGGCGCAGTTTGAGCGGTTGTCTCACGCTGTATGCTGTTGTCTTGTAGGCAATGGTGTTCGATAAGACCTTGAGAATGTCCACCTCGACCTTGACCAGCGGTTCTGTGAGCCAGGGGCAAGTGCTCAACAACATATCTGTGGATCCCATCCACGTCTGCATGCTGTTTTACTACGGACACATGGCCTGGTCGATGTCACTGTTGGTGAGTGCTCTTCTCAAACATCTTGGTCGCCACAGTCGGTACGAAGTGCACGCGTGTTTAAATTGAACTTTTCTGGATTCTCATTGAATCCTGTTCACCTGTTACCCTTCAATCGCCCTGAACAAACCACCATCGCGGTCACCCATTCATTCTGATACAAAAACCTCCTAAAGACCAGAGGCATGTCATTGGCCCATCATTTTATCCCTTGTGTGCACATACACGGCGCTTGATTTTGTTTGATTTCTGTCTAGGTGCTGACCGGCCTGGGCCTGCTGTACATGCTGCTCGGCCTCAGCGCTCTGCTCGGCGGCCTCATCATTCTGGTCAGCGTCCCCATGCAGTACGCCATCAGCCAGCAGCTGGCCGTGGTCCAGAACAAAGTCCTGGTACGTTATGTGCAGTCTGTGTGTCATTGGACGAGTCTAGAACAAGGTCCTGGTACGTTATGTGCAGCCTGTGTGTTATTGGACGGGTCCAGAACAAGGCCCTGGTACGTTATGAGCAGCCTGTGTGTCATTGGACGGGTCTAGAACAAGGTTCTGGTACGTTATGAGCAGCCTGTGTGTCATTGGACGGGTCTAGAACAAGGTCCTGGTACGTTATGAGCAGTCTGTGTGTCATTGGACGGGTCTAGAACAAGGTCCTGGTACGTTATGTGCAGCCTGTGGGTCATTGGACGGGTCTAGAACAAGGTCCTGGTACGTTATGTGCAGTCTGTGTGTCATTGGACGAGTCTAGAACAAGGTCCTGGTACGTTATGTGCAGCCTGTGTGTTATTGGACGGGTCCAGAACAAGGCCCTGGTACGTTATGAGCAGCCTGTGTGTCATTGGACGGGTCTAGAACAAGGTTCTGGTACGTTATGAGCAGCCTGTGTGTCATTGGACGGGTCTAGAACAAGGTCCTGGTACGTTATGAGCAGTCTGTGTGTCATTGGACGGGTCTAGAACAAGGTCCTGGTACGTTATGTGCAGCCTGTGGGTCATTGGACGGGTCTAGAACAAGGTCCTGGTACGTTATGAGCAGCCTGTGTGTCATTGGACGGGTCTAGAACAAGGTTCTGGTACGTAATGAGCAGCCTGTGTGTTATTGGACGGGTCTAGAACAAGGCCCTGGTACGTTATGTGCAGCCTATGTGTCATGGGACGGGTCCAGAACAAGATCCTGGTACGTTATGTGCAGTCTGTGTGTCATTGGACGGGTCTAGAACAAGGTCCTGGTACGTTATGTGCAGCCTGTGTGTCATTGGACGGGTCTAGAACAAGGTCCTGGTACGTTATGTGCAGCTTGTGTGTTATTGGACGGGTCTAGAACAAGGTCCTGGTACGTTATGAGCACCCTGTGTGTCATTGGACGGGTCCAGAACAAGGTCCTGGTACGTTATGAGCGCCCTGTGTGTCATTGGACTGGTCTAGAACAAGGTCCTGGTACGTTATGTGCAGTCTGTGTGTCATTGGACAAGTCTAGAACAAGGTCCTGGTACGTTATGTGCAGTCTGTGTGTCATTGGACTGGTCTAGAACAAGGTCCTGGCAGCCTATGTGCTGCCTGTGTGTCATTGGACGGGTCTAGAACAAGGTCCTGGTACGTTATGTGCAGTCTGTGTGTCATTGGACGGGTCTAGAACAAGGTCCTGGTACGTTATGTGCAGTCTGTGTGTCATTGGACGGGTCTAGAACAAGGTCCTGGTACGTTATGAGCATTCTGTGTGTCATTGGACGGGTCTAGAACAAGGTCCTGGTAGGTTATGTGCAGCCTGTGGGTCATTGGACGGGTCTAGAACAAGGTCCTGGTACGTTATGTGCAGTCTGTGTGTCATTGGACGGGTCTAGAACAAGGTCCTGGTACGTTATGTGCAGCCTGTGGGTCATTGGACGGGTCTAGCACAAGGTCCTGGTACGTTATGTGCAGTCTGTGTGTCATTGGACGGGTCTAGAACAAGGTCCTGGTACGTTATGTGTAGCCTGTGTGTCATTGGACGGGTCTAGAACAAGGTCCTGGTACGTTATGAGCAGCCTGTGTGTCATTGGACGGGTCTAGAACAAGGTCCTGGTACGTTATGTGCAGTCTGTGTGTCATTGGACGGGTCTAGAACAAGGTCCTGGTACGTTATGAGCAGCCTGTGTGTCATTGGACGGGTCTAGAACAAGGTGCTGGTACGTTATGAGCAGCCTGTGTGTCATTGGACGGGTCTAGAACAAGGTCCTGGTACGTTATGTGCAGTCTGTGTGTCATTGGACGGGTCTAGAACAAGGTCCTGGTACGTTATGAGCAGCCTGTGTGTCATTGGACGGGTCTAGAACAAGGTCCTGGTACGTTATGAGCAGCCTGTGTGTCATTGGACTGGTCTAGAACAAGGTCCTGGTACGTTATGTGCAGCCTGTGTGTCATTGGACGAGTCTAGAACAAGGTCCTGGTACGTTATGAGCGCCCTGTGTGTCATTGGACTGGTCTAGAACAAGGTCCTGGTACGTTATGAGCGCCCTGTGTGTCATTGGACAAGTCTAGAACAAGGTCCTGGTACGTTATGTGCAGCCTGTGTGTGGCTGGAGGGTCTAGAACAAGGTCCTGGTACGTTATGAGCAGCCTGTGTGTCATTGGACTGGTCTAGAACAAGGTCCTGGTACGTTATGAGCAGCCTGTGTGTCATTGGACGGGTCTAGAACAAGGTCCTGGTACGTTATGTGCAGCCTGTGTGTCATTGGGCAAGTCTAGAACAAGGTCCTGGTACGTTATGTGCAGCCTATGGGTCATTGGGCGAGTCTAGAACAAGGTCCTGGTACGTTATGTGCAGCCTGTGTGTCATTGGACAAGTCTAGAACAAGGTCCTGGTACGTTATGAGCAGCCTGTGTGTCATTGGACGGGTCTAGAACAAGGTCCTGGTACGTTATGTGCAGCCTGTGGGTCATTGGACGGGTCTAGAACAAGGTCCTGGTACGTTATGTGCAGCCTGTGTGTCATTGGACGACTCTAGAACAAGGTCCTGGTACGTTATGTGCAGTCTGTGTGTCATTGGACGGGTTTAGAACAAGGTCCTGGTACGTTATGTGCGACCTGTGGGTCATTGGACGGGTCTAGAACAAGGTCCTGGTACGTTATGTGCAGCCTGTGGGTCATTGGACTGGTCTAGAACAAGGTCCTGGTACGTTATGTGCAGTCTGTGTGTCATTGGACGGGTTTAGAACAAGGTCCTGGTACGTTATGTGCAGTCTGTGTGTCATTGGACGGGTCTAGAACAAGGTCCTGGTACGTTATGTGCAGCCTTTGTGTCATTGGACGGGTCTAGAACAAGGTCCTGGTACGTTATGTGCAGCCTGTGTGTGGCTGGAGGGTCTAGAACAAGGTCCTGGTACGTTATGTGCGACCTGTGGGTCATTGGACGGGTCTAGAACAAGGTCCTGGTACGTTATGTGCAGTCTGTGTGTCATTGGACGGGTCTAGAACAAGGTCCTGGTACGTTATGTGCAGTCTGTGTGTCATTGGACGGGTCTAGAACAAGGTCCTGGTACGTTATGTGCAGTCTGTGTGTCATTGGACGGGTCTAGAACAAGGTCCTGGTACGTTATGTGTAGCCTGTGTGTCATTGGACGGGTCTAGAACAAGGTCCTGGTACGTTATGTGCAGTCTGTGTGTCATTGGACGGGTCTAGAACAAGGTTCTGGTACGTTATGTGCAGTCTGTGTGTCATTGGACGGGTCTAGAACAAGGTCCTGGTACGTTATGAGCGCCCTGTGTGTCATTGGACTGGTCTAGAACAAGGTCCTGGTACGTTATGTGCAGCCTGTGTGTCATTGGACAAGTCTAGAACAAGGTCCTGGTACGTTATGTGTAGCCTGTGTGTCATTGGACGGGTCTAGAACAAGGTCCTGGTACGTTATGAGCGCCCTGTGTGTCATTGGACTGGTCTAGAACAAGGTCCTGGTACGTTATGTGCAGCTTGTGTGTCATTGGACAAGTCTAGAACAAGGCCCTGGTACGTTATGTGTAGCCTGTGTGTCATTGGACAAGCATAGAACAAGGTCCTGGTACGTTATGTGTAGCCTGTGTGTCATTGGACGGGTCTAGAACAAGGTCCTGGTACGTTATGAGCGCCCTGTGTGTCATTGGACTGGTCTAGAACAAGGTCCTGGTACGTTATGTGCAGCCTGTGTGTCATTGGACAAGTCTAGAACAAGGCCCTGGTACGTTATGTGTAGCCTGTGTGTCATTGGACAAGCCTAGAACAAGGTCCTGGTACGTTATGTGTAGCCTGTGTGTCATTGGACGGGTCTAGAACAAGGTCCTGGTACGTTATGAGCGCCCTGTGTGTCATTGGACGGGTCTAGAACAAGGTCCTGGTACGTTATGTGCAGCCTGTGGGTCATTGGACTGGTCTAGAACAAGGTCCTGGTACGTTATGTGCAGTCTGTGTGTCATTGGACGGGTTTAGAACAAGGTCCTGGTACGTTATGTGCAGTCTGTATGTCATTGGACGGGTTTAGAACAAGGTCCTGGTACGTTATGTGCGACCTGTGGGTCATTGGACGGGTCTAGAACAAGGTCCTGGTACGTTATGTGCAGTCTGTGTGTCATTGGACGGGTTTAGAACAAGGTCCTGGTACGTTATGTGCGACCTGTGGGTCATTGGACGGGTCTAGAACAAGGTCCTGGTACGTTATGTGCAGTCTGTGTGTCATTGGACGGGTTTAGAACAAGGTCCTGGTACGTTATGTGCGACCTGTGGGTCATTGGACGGGTCTAGAACAAGGTCCTGGTACGTTATGTGCAGCCTGTGGGTCATTGGACGGGTCTAGAACAAGGTCCTGGTACGTTATGTGCAGCCTGTGTGTCATTGGACGGGTCTAGAACAAGGTCCTGGTACGTTATGTGCAGCCTGTGTGTGGCTGGAGGGTCTAGAACAAGGTCCTGGTACGTTATGTGCGACCTGTGGGTCATTGGACGGGTCTAGAACAAGGTCCTGGTACGTTATGTGCAGTCTGTGTGTCATTGGACGGGTCTAGAACAAGGTCCTGGTACGTTATGTGCAGTCTGTGTGTCATTGGACGGGTCTAGAACAAGGTCCTGGTACGTTATGTGCAGTCTGTGTGTCATTGGACGGGTCTAGAACAAGGTCCTGGTACGTTATGAGCGCCCTGTGTGTCATTGGACTGGTCTAGAACAAGGTCCTGGTACGTTATGTGCAGCCTGTGTGTCATTGGACAAGTCTAGAACAAGGTCCTGGTACGTTATGTGTAGCCTGTGTGTCATTGGACGGGTCTAGAACAAGGTCCTGGTACGTTATGTGCAGCTTGTGTGTCATTGGACAAGTCTAGAACAAGGCCCTGGTACGTTATGTGTAGCCTGTGTGTCATTGGACAAGTCTAGAACAAGGTCCTGGTACGTTATGAGCGCCCTGTGTGTCATTGGACTGGTCTAGAACAAGGTCCTGGTACGTTATGTGCAGCCTGTGTGTGGCTGGAGGGTCTAGAACAAGGTCCTGGTACGTTATGTGCAGCCTGTGTGTCATTGGACTGGTCTAGAACAAGGTCCTGGTACGTTATGTGCAGTCTGTGTGTGGCTGGAGGGTCTAGAACAAGGTCCTGGTACGTTATGTGCAGTCTGTGTGTCATTGGACGGGTCTAGAACAAGGTCCTGGTACGTTATGTGCAGTCTGTGTGTCATTGGACGGGTCTAGAACACGGTCCTGGTACGTTATGTGCAGCCTGTGTGTCATTGAACGACTCTAGAACAAGGTCCTGGTACGTTATGAGCAGCCTGTGTGTCATTGGACGGGTCTAGAACACGGTCCTGGTACGTTATGAGCGCCCTGTGTGTCATTGGACTGGTCTAGAACAAGGTCCTGGTACGTTATGTGCAGCTTGTGTGTCATTGGACAAGTCTAGAACAAGGTCCTGGTACGTTATGTGTAGCCTGTGTGTCATTGGACGGGTCCAGAACAGAGCCCTGGTACGTTATGTGCAGCCTGTGGGTCATTGGGCGAGTCCAGAACAAGGTCCTGGTACGTTATGTGTAGCCTGTGTGTCATTGGACAAGTCTAGAACAAGGTCCTGGTACGTTACGTGTAGCCTGTGTGTCATTGGACGGGTCTAGAACAAGGTCCTGGTACGTTATGAGCGCCCTGTGTGTCATTGGACTGGTCTAGAACAAGGTCCTGGTACGTTATGTGCAGCCTGTGTGTCATTGGACAAGTTTAGAACAACGTCCTGGTACGTTATGTGCAGCCTGTGTGTCATTGGACAAGTCTAGAACAAGGTCCTGGTACGTTATGTGCAGCCTGTGTGTCATTGGACGGGTCTAGAACAAGGTCCTGGTACGTTATGAGCGCCCTGTGTGTCATTGGACTGGTCTAGAACAAGGTCCTGGTACGTTATGTGCAGCCTGTGTGTGGCTGGAGGGTCTAGAACAAGGTCCTGGTACGTTATGTGCAGCCTGTGTGTCATTGGACTGGTCTAGAACAAGGTCCTGGTACGTTATGTGCAGTCTGTGTGTGATTGGAGGGTCTAGAACAAGGTCCTGGCAGCCTATGTGCTGCATGTGTGTCGTAAAACATGAAATGATGACCTAAAGAGATCCTTGGCTTTCCAGGAACACTCCGACGAACGCCTGAAGAAGACGAATGAGATGCTGCAGAGTATCAAGTTGCTGAAGCTTTATGCCTGGGAGTCCATCTTCCGGGACTCGATCCTGGCGACGCGGCGGAAGGAGACCCGGCTGCTCCTGAAGACCAGCTTCCTCAGGATGCTCGGGGGTACGTTGTCCTGGATCCGCACTCTCTGGAGTCTGTCTGGAGACAACGGCGCGGCGTCCCCAATGTGCAATAGAAATTAAATGACCTTGTTGGTATTTTAGTGCGCATGAAGGGTACGTCGCATAAGGACAGGTGCCAGGGCGCGAACCCCTGACCTGTTGATATGCAGCTCCGCCCGCTTACCACATGAGCAAGAGAGGCTCCCTTGGTGCATGGTATCCGTTTGGAGTAGATAGTCGAACAAAGAATATCTTTGCCAAAACGAACTAAGACGGATATTTTGATATCAATTGATAGCATGTACCGTATGATTAGGGCGTTCTAAATCAATGACATTTCTACTTCCAGTTACTATATGCGATGGAACCCCCGTCTTGGCCTGTTTAATGGTGAGTCCGCCATACAAGTCAAGTTCCATGTTACTAAAAAACATAACCATGGTCATAACCATAACCAAGTCTCCAAGAAGAAATGTGTATTGTGTTTAGGCCTTTAACGTTTAACGTACACAATATGGGAAGCGACTGATGAAAGTTGAGTAATTAACTGACCTAATGCATTATCACTTCCAGGTATTTCCTATAGATCATCCGTGTATATTTGCATTTCAGACTTTCTGCTTGTACCCCTACATTGAGAAGCAGCCCCTGGAGGCGGGCAAGGTGTTTTCTAGTATCGCCATCTTCTGCGTCATGATGAACGCTCTCTTCGTCATCATTGTAGTGATAAACACTGTGAGTCACGCGCATGTCAGCACCGGGCGTCTCGAAAAGTTCTTCCTACTACCGGAACTAGAAGAAAGCAGCGCCATCTTGCGAGACGCCCATGACCGATCTGAGGAAGAGAGTGAACTCAAACAGGTTCGTCTGATCAGTGTCATTGTTACCGTTTCGACGGATGGATTATTATTTTTAGTATTAATTTCGTATTTAGTTTTATAGCTATTTATTTACACTTTTATATTATTCTATGGTTGATGTGGATGCGGTTAAGTGCAGGTTAACTTCTATTATCATTCTTCTGTAATAGTTGTTATCTATTTGAAATAGGTCCCTTTACTAGCTTGTATAGACGCACGAATACATGTAGTACAGACCCGTATTTCGGCTTAACTTCTTAATATATGTTATATGCTAGTGCTTAAGTTCTGACATTGAATGTTGACATTCGTTAATTTACCCTTTCCACAGGCCGACCAGTTAGGGGAGTGCGACGTTAAAGTCGCTCTGGTCTCCAGTGCTGGCATCGGCGCTGATGACGTCAGAAAGCCAGACCAATCAGCGTGTGTGATCCGTTGGAAGGAAGCCGAATGTGTCACCCATGACGACGGCGTGGTTCCCATGGCAACTACTGAGAACCTCGTGATTCGATGTGGTGAAGCCGTTAGAAATGAGACGGACAGCGAGACTGTGATATCAGTAAGACACGGAAGCTTTACGTGGGGTACCAAGGAGAATGCTGTGGTACTGAAGGATGTGAACCTGGATCTGAAGAAAGGTATGCCCATAAATATATCTTTTATATTGACTATTTATATATATTCATAAATAATCTGGCTTTTTTTATATATTTACATATAATATATCTTTATATATCATGTGTATTTATATATGTTATGTACTTATAGGTACTAGTTGTATTTTTTTGGTATTTTTTATATATCACGTACCCGATAACCTTTTTTGGCAGGGTGCGTTTCAAATTGAGTTAAATCTGAAAAATAGCCTCAAGCGACGAGAGAGAAGGCCGTTTCTCAGTATTTGTGTGTGTGCGAATTGTGATGTATTTTATATTTATAATATATAGTAAGTTTAGTTATATAAATCGCTTCAGGGCAGCTTTGCTTTGTGATGGGCCCGGTGGGGAGTGGCAAGTCGTCCCTGGTGTCTGCGCTGCTTCGTGAAATGTCGACCGTGAAAGGCTCCGTAACACGAATAGGGTGAGTAGCGACTCAGCTTGCTGTTCACATCTTTATATTCTACATGACCACGGTGGAAGCCGTAAATGACACATTATGATTTCCAGTGGACCGGTTCTTGCTTGGTCGTCTTGAGCATCAGATGTTTGCTTGTTTGACAACTTCTGTTTTATGTGGTGCAATATCAAGACAATTTCCATTGATAGCTTCTACGAAATCCAACAGGTTGATTACAATATATTGGTTGTGTTTTCCACAGTGTAATTCTACCGTTAGGTTAATTGTCACGCGCGATGTCGACATTGCTTTGGGCTTGATCCACACCTAAATTCCATGGCCTTAATTCGTCGCTGCCCCCTCCCCCCCTTCCCTTCCCCCGCCTCACCATTTCCCCCCTCACCCAAAAATGGCAAAAAAAATGCCTTCATGGTGACATGATAAGCAAAGCGGGGTCATTTCTCATATTTATACCGTCAAACTAATTTTCCCCTGCGACAGGAATCCGCAGGTCGCCTTTGTGTCCCAACGCACGTGGCTCCTGAACGCCTCTTTGCGAGAGAACATCCTGTTCGGGCGCGCCATGGACACTGAGAAGTACCAGCGCGTGGTCCAGCTGTGCTGCCTCCAGCCAGATCTTGAGCTGCTGCCCGCTGGAGACCTGACCGAGATAGGCGAGAAGGTACGCACACTACCTGCAGTATTCCGTGGCGGGGAGGCTGTCCGTGACGCTGGGTTGTCCTAAAGCACCAATTCATCATAATTATACTTGGAATAATCTCTCTAGTGAGAAAATGGAACCGTACTCTGTTGTCATGTGATAACTCAATATTTCCTCTGTAGACTATTGGTTGTAGTAATTGTTGAAGTACTCCTGACATATGGAAAAACTGATTTGGGTGCTTAGATTTGTCGTTAGGTATATTACTATAACTTTTAAACTTTGCAGGGTGCCAACCTGAGTGGAGGTCAGAAGCAGCGCGTGAGCCTGGCAAGAGCCATCTACCGGGACGCTGACGTCATCATGATGGTCAGTGACGACATATCACGTGGTCCATTCATCAGCATAATTCAATGGCACATTTAAAGTATTTTTAAAGATGGATTAACCAACTAATTCATACCAATCCGTTCGTTTTTTAAAACAAAGCGGCGTAAGTTTGTAATTATGTTCTTTGAGTTAATTTGGTTAAAACTATTCAAATATTAGCCAAATATCTCGCAATATCATTTGATCTGTCTATTTAGTAGGAGTATTAGTTTATTATATTTAGCGTGTGGTTATTGTAGCAACGTGTTTGTACGCTACAAGCGTTGTTTGACTATCGAATGGTTTGATCCCCAGGATGACCCGCTGTCCGCCCTGGATGCCACAGTGACAGCGCAGATCTTCACCAATGTTATACAGAACTATTTGTTGGCGCGGAAGAAGACAGTGCTGCTTGTGACGCATCAAGTGCAGTATGTGGAGCGTGCGGACTGGGTGAGAACTACTTACCACGCTAGTCACATCACTAACGATAGTGGCTCTCACATTAAGTCAGTATGCTTGTACCGTAATCTCTCGCATATAAGTCGCACATTATGAGTACCTTTCCAGATTTTGCGGCCTCCAAAAAACTAACGGTAGAATTTGCAATTTTTAATTCTTATTCTTTAAATTCGTGAGCTGATACCATCGTTTTCGCACCTTTTTAATTTCACATACAACCCTTGATGCACAAGGATGGCTCGAATTACCCATATTTCAGGTCATGCTCTGTACTAATATGTTTGTGAGGAAAGACATTTCAATGTGTTTTTGGTCTCTGAGTAACGTCTTTTTAAGGCATATTAATATGCAAAATGTCACTTTGGGCGAGTTTTATCACTGCAGTGTGATGTACGTACTTTCAGGTGGTGCTCATGAAGGACGGGGAGATAGAGGAGCAGGGTCATCCCAAGTCCATGGCCCTCAGTAACATCGCTGAGTTCGTGCGATCACCGGACGATGACAGGTCCGTTTACCCTTAAAACTGCGTCACCTGTGTGTGCAGTTGAAGGCCCCGGGAGACTAGCCGCCATGAGTACCGTAGAACCGCCAGTGCGTGTTTGTTTTTGTGTGGAGTTGAAGGCCCCGGGAGACTAGCCGCCCTGACCACCGTAGAACCGCCAGTGCGTCTTTGTGCTGTGTGGAGTTGAAGGCCCCGACAGGCCGGCCGTTTTGACTACCGTAGAACCGCAAGTGCGTCTTTGTGCTGTGTGGAGTTGAAGGCCCCGAGAGGCCGGCCGTTTTGACTACCGTAGAACCGCCAGTGCGTCTTTGTGCTGTGTGGAGTTGAAGGCCCCGACAGGCCGGCCGTTTTGACTACCGTAGAACCGCCAGTGCGTCTTTGTGCTGTGTGGAGTTGAAGGCCCCGAGAGGCCGGCCGTTTTGACTACCGTAGAACCGCCAGTGCGTCTTTGTGCTGTGTGGAGTTGAAGGCCCCGACAGGCCGGCCGTTTTGACTACCGTAGAACCGCCAGTGCGTCTTTGTGCTGTGTGGAGTTGAAGGCCCCGACAGGCCGGCCGTTTTGACTACCGTAGAACCGCCAGTGCGTGTCTGTGCTGTGTGGAGTTGAAGGCCCCGACAGGCCGGCCGTTTTGACTACCGTAGAACCGCCAGTGCGTGTCTGTGCTGTGTGGAGTTGAAGGCCCCGACAGGCCGGCCGTTTTGACTACCGTAGAACCGCCAGTGCGTCTTTGTGCTGTGTGGAGTTGAAGGCCCCGACAGGCCGGCCGTTTTGACTACCGTAGAACCGCCAGTGCGTCTTTGTGCTGTGTGGAGTTGAAGGCCCCGAGAGGCCGGCCGTTTTGACTACCGTAGAACCGACGGTGCGTGGTAAAAACGGACTGGATTGTCAATTCATCCCGACGCATCTCAACTAAGAATTATAAACCAACGGCGATTTACAAGATATATACTTATATATAGTGCGCAACATCTGATCACAAGATTGAGCCATTTACCCCTAATGTGGGTTATTTTCTTATGTCTGCCACAGAAGCATGTAGAATATATAGAATTATATTGGGACGTATTCTTCCCGTTGAATGAAGACCAAAGTGAATTTACTTGATTTGTTAAGAAGGGTATGTTTGGGGCCAAGTGGGGCTCGAATGAAATGTTATTATGAGCTGCTCAGTTTGTTCTACCTCTAGGGATGCGCCGCCATCAGACCAGCCCCTCCGGTCAACCCGAAGGACCCGGTATAACACTTACCACGGCCATCCCCATAAGGTTTGTCAGCCCCCTCAGCGGGCCTTGACCATGCCATTCTAACGGATGTCCTATTTTTGGAGGGGCCGACCCGGTAGTTCAGTGGGTTAGAGCGCTCGCCTTGAATGCTCTGGCCACCTGAGAGCCTAACGGCACGTGGGTCGATGTTTCGAGCCCCGCTGTGGCCATGTCTCTGTGGTCGCAGGATAAAGATCCGATGTTCTTCTTCGCAAAGAGTAGCGGCTTGCTACATGGACATGGCTCCGCTCCACTCTCCCTTCCTTCTCCCATTGACGCGATATGACCAGAAGTGGGTAAAAGCGTCCTGCATATACAACCAACCAACTTATTTCTGGCCTATTCGTTTAGATGCGGCAACGGCGATCATTATTCAGTAGCTCTTCCATGTCAGACCATCGTGTAAATGAAAGGAGGATGTACTTGTTGTTGTGGGGGTACAGAGTATGACTATATGGATCATTACCAATGGCTTCATCGCCCGGTCATGACGCATTACGTAAGTGGTGTATTGACTCCAATTCGGGACATGCTGTGCATTCCATGGGCGGCTAGGAGGTCGATCTGGACATACAGCTGCTGTCCGGGAGCCTCGGTCTGAAGTCTGCCCTCAGCTCGCTGTCTGTGGCCAGCGTACACAGTCACTATGACGAGGAGGAGGAGAGGATGCCTCACCACCACGGCGGGGCGGGCCTTCCAGGTAAGCCACCCCCCACACCCCACAACACACCACCACCCACCACCACCCCCACCACAGCGGGGCGGGCCTTCCAGGTAAGCCACCCCCCACACCCCACAACACACCACCACCCACCACCACCCCCACCACAGCGGGGCAGGCCTTCCAGGTAAGCCACCCCCCACACCCCACAACACACCACCACCCACCACCACCCCCACCACAGCGGGGCGGGCCTTCCAGGTAAGCCACCCCCACACCCCACAACACACCCCACACCCCACCACCACCCCCACCCCCCACCACGGCGGAGCGGGCCTTCCAGGTAAGCCACCCCCTCATCCGACCACCACCCCCACCACAGCGGGGCGGGCCTTCCAGGTAAGCCACTCCCCACACCCCACAACACACCCCATACCCCACCACCACCCCCACCTCCCTCCACGGGGGGGCGGGCATTCCATGTAACCCATCCCCCACGCCACCCACCCGCATCACCACCCACCACCACCCCCACCACAGCGAGGCGGGCCTTCCAGGTAAGCCACCCCCCACAACACCCACCCCCACCACCAACCACCCCCACCACCCACAACCCACCCACTCCCCACCACAGCGAGGCGGGCCTTCCAAGTAACCCATCCCCCACGCCACCCACCCGCACCACCACCCCCACCACAGCGGGGCGGGCCTTCCAGGTAAGCCACCCCCCACAACACCCACCCCCACCGCCAACCACCCCCACCACCCACAACCCACCCACTCCCCACCACAGCGAGGCGGGCCTTCCAAGTAACCCATCCCCCACGCCACCCACCCGCACCACCACCCCCACCACAGCGGGGCGGGCCTTCCAGGTAAGCCACCCCCCACACAACCCCCACCCCCACCACCGACCACCCCTACCACCACCCACAACCCCCCCCCCCCCACCCCCCACCACAGCGGTCCGGGCCAAGGCGGCAGGGCCCTTCCGGGTAAACCACCCCCACCCCCACCACCTACCCCTCATCCCCCACGGCCACCGGTTCGGGCCAAGAGAAGCCAACCCCCACCCACCCACTCTCCCACGCCCCGCTACAGCTGTTTATGTTCATATAATCATAGATTTAATTTCGATACGCTGGTATGTATACATGGTTACCTTTGATTGTTACCTTGGATTGACTGGTTCTGACATTACGAAATACATTTTATTAATAATCATTTATTTATGACTTCGTATGTTCCTCATTCTTGAAGTAGTTACTGTAATATATATCTCTTATATATCTGTTACTCACGTTCATTGCGCCTTCTTCCCCGCGCACCAAAAACTTGGTGTACGTTACATATAATTTCATAGTATATTTTGCGTTAATTATTTCTATAAGTGCTATTCTGACACCACGACCGTGGGGTGTGGGTCACTGATATCTCTATAACACCTATTCTGACACCACGACCACAGCGTGTGGGTCACTGATATCTCTATAACACCCATTCTGATACCACGACCACAGGGTGTGGGTCACTGATATCTCTATAACACCTATTCTGACACCACGACCACAGCGTGTGGGTCACTGATATCTCTATAACACCCATTCTGATACCACGACCACAGGGTGTGGGTCACTGATATCTCTATAACACCTATTCTGACACCACGACCACAGCGTGTGGGTCACTGATATCTCTATAACACCCATTCTGATACCACGACCACAGGGTGTGGGTTACTGATATCTCTATAACACCCATTCTGATACCACGACCACAGGGTGTGGGTCACTGATATCTCTATAACACCTATTCTGACACCACGACCACAGCGTGTGGGTCACTGATATCTCTATAACACCCATTCTGATACCACGACCACAGGGTGTGGGTCACTGATATCTCTATAACACCTATTCTGACACCGCGACCACAGCGTGTGGGTCACTGATATCTCTATAACACCTATTCTGACACCACGACCACAGCGTGTGGGTTATTGATATCTCTATGACACCCATTCTGACACCACGACCACAGGGTGTGGGTTACTGATATCTCTAAAACACCTATTCTGACACCACGACCACAGGGTGCGGGTCACTGATATCTCTATAACACCCATTCTGACACCACGACCACAGCGTGTGGGTCACTGATATCTCTATAACACCCATTCTGACACCACGACCACAGGGTGTGGGTTACTGATATCTCTTATAACACCCATTCTGGCACCTCGACCACAGGGTGTGGGTCACTGATATCTCTATAACACCCATTCTGACACCACGACCACAGGGTGTGGGTTACTGATATCTCTATAACACCCATTCTGACACCACGACCACAGGGTGTGGGTCACTGATATCTCTATAACACCTATTCTGACACCACGACCACAGGGTGTGGGTTACTGATATCTCTATAACACCTATTCTGACACCGCGACCACAGGGTGTGGGTTACTGATATCTCTAAAACACCTATTCTGACACCACGACCACAGGGTGTGGGTCACTGATATCTCTATAACACCCATTCTGACACCACGACCACAGGGTGTGGGTTACTGATATCTCTATAACACCCATTCTGACACCATGACTACAGGGTGTGGGTTACTGATATCTCTATGACACCCATTCTGACACATCGACCACAGGGTGTGGGTTACTGATATCTCTATAACACCCATTCTGACACCATGACTACAGGGTGTGGGTTACTGATATCTCTATGACACCTATTCTGGCACCTCGACCACAGGGTGTGGGTTACTGATATCTCTATAACACCCATTCTGACACCTCGACCACAGGGTGTGGGTTACTGATATCTCTATAACACCCATTCTGACACATCGACCACAGGGTGTGGGTTACTGATATCTCTAAAACACCTATTCTGGCACCACGACCACAGGGTGTGGGTTACTGATATCTCTATGACACCCATTCTGACACATCGACCACAGGGTGTGGGTTACTGATATCTCTATAACACCTATTCTGACACCTCGACCACAGGGTGTGGGTTACTGATATCTCTAAAACACCTATTCTGACACCTCGACCACAGGGTGTGGGTCACTGATATCTCTATAACACCTATTCTGACACCGCGACCACAGGGTGTGGGTTACTGATATCTCTATAGCACCTATTCTGACACCACGACCACAGGGTGTGGGTTACTGATATCTCTATGACACCCATTCTGGCACCTCGACCACAGGGTGTGGGTCACTGATATCTCTATAACACCCATTCTGACACCACGACCACAGGGTGTGGGTCACTGATATCTCTATAACACCCATTCTGACACATCGACCACAGGGTGTGGGTTACTGATATCTCTATAACACCCATTCTGACACCATGACTACAGGGTGTGGGTTACTGATATCTCTATGACACCTATTCTGACACATCGACCACAGGGTGTGGGTTACTGATATCTCTATAACACCCATTCTGACACCACGACCACAGGGTGTGGGTTACTGATATCTCTATAGCACCTATTCTGACACCACGACCACAGGGTGTGGGTTACTGATATCTCTATGACACCCATTCTGACACATCGACCACAGGGTGTGGGTTACTGATATCTCTATGACACCCATTCTGACACATCGACCACAGGGTGTGGGTCACTGATATCTCTATGACACCCATTCTGACACATCGACCACAGGGTGTGGGTCACTGATATCTCTATAACACCCATTCTGACACCACGACCACAGGGTGTGGGTTACTGATATCTCTATGACACCCATTCTGACACATCGACCACAGGGTGTGGGTCACTGATATCTCTATAACACCCATTCTGACACCATGACCACAGGGTGTGGGTTACTGATATCTCTATGACACCCATTCTGACACATCGACCACAGGGTGTGGGTTACTGATATCTCTATAACACCCATTCTGACACCACGACCACAGCGTGTGGGTCACTGATATCTCTATAACACCCATTCTGACACCACGACCACAGGGTGTGGGTTACTGATATCTCTAAAACACCCATTCTGACACCACGACCACAGGGTGTGGGTTACTGATATCTCTATGACACCTATTCTGACACCGCGACCACAGGGTGCGGGTCACTGATATCTCTAAAACACCTATTCTGACACCACGACCGTGGGGTGTGGGTCACTGATATCTCTATACCACCCATTCTGACACCATGACCACAGGGTGTGGGTCACTGATATCTCTAAAACACCTATTCTGACACCTCGACCACAGGGTGTGGGTTACTGATATCTCTATAACACCTATTCTGACACCGCGACCACAGGGTGCGGGTCACTGATATCTCTATAGCACCCATTCTGACACCTCGACCACAGGTTGTGGGTTACTGATATCTCTATAACACCTATTCTGACACCTCGACCACAGGGTGTGGGTTACTGATATCTCTATAACACCCATTCTGACGCCACGACCACAGGGTGTGGGTCACTGATATCTCTATAACACCTATTCTGACACCACGACCACAGGGTGTGGGTCACTGATATCTCTATAACACCCATTCTGGCACCTCGACCACAGGGTGTGGGTCACTGATATATCTATAAAACCCATTCTGACACCATGACCACAGGGTGTGGGTCACTGATATCTCTATAACACCCATTCTGACACCACGACCACCGGGTGTGGGTTACTGATATCTCTATAACACCCATTCTGACACCACGACCACAGGGTGTGGGTTACTGATATCTCTATAACACCCATTCTGACACCATGACTACAGGGTGTGGGTTACTGATATCTCTATGACACCCATTCTGACACATCGACCACAGGGTGTGGGTCACTGATATCTCTATGACACCCATTCTGACACCACGACCACAGGGTGTGGGTTACTGATATCTCTAAAACACCTATTCTGACACCATGACCACAGGGTGTGGGTTACTGATATCTCTATAACACCCATTCTGGCACCTCGACCACAGGGTGTGGGTTACTGATATCTCTATAACACCCATTCTGACACCACGACCACAGGGTGTGGGTCACTGATATCTCTATAACACCCATTCTGACACCACGACCACAGCGTGTGGGTCACTGATATCTCTATAACACCTATTCTGACACCACGACCGCAGGGTGTGGGTTACTGATATTTCTATAGCACCTATTCTGACACCACGACCACAGGGTGTGGGTTACTGATATCTCTATGACACCCATTCTGACACCACGACCACAGGGTGTGGGTTACTGATATCTCTATAACACCCATTCTGACACCACGACCACAGGGTGTGGGTTACTGATATCTCTATGACACCCATTCTGACACCACGACCACAGGGTGTGGGTTACTGATATCTCTATAGCACCTATTCTGACACCACGACCACAGGGTGTGGGTTACTGATATCTCTATGACACCTATTCTGACACCTCGACCACAGGGTGTGGGTTACTGATATCCCTATGACACCTATTCTGACACCCCGACCACAGCGTGTGGGTTACTGATATCTCTAAAACACCTATTCTGACACCACGACCACAGGGTGTGGGTTACTGATATCTCCATAACACCTATTCTGACACCTCGACCACAGGGTGTGGGTTACTGATATCTCTATGACACCTATTCTGACACCCCGACCACAGGGTGTGGGTTACTGATATCTCTAAAACACCTATTCTGACACCACGACCACAGGGTGTGGGTTACTGATATCTCCATAACACCCATTATGACACCACGACCACAGGGTGTCGGTTACTGATATCTTTAAAACACCTATTCTGACACGTCGACCACATGGTGTGGGTTACTGATATCTCTATAACACCTACTCGACTCCACGACCACAGAGTGTGGGTTACTGGTATCTCTATAACACCCATTCTGACACCACGACCACACGGTTAGTGCTCTCTATATGTACCTTCTCCTTGGGCTGCACCCCGCACCATCCCGCCCCCCAGGTGTGACCGAGGCGCCCTCTGCCGACCAGGCTGAGCTGGGCCGCCTCATAGAGACTGAGGACCGTGTCGAGGGCGCCGTCTCGTGGCGCGTCGCCCTCCGCTACGCCCGGGCAGCCACGTGGGGCCTCGTGACCTTGACCTTGGTGGGTTACACGGCGCGCCAGGTGATGCGCATGGTGCAGGACTACTGGCTGAAGGCGTGGACCGAGGCTGACGTGGAGCCGATCTACCGCGGCAACGCGACCAGCGGCAACGCGACCGACGGCAGCATGGCGGCGGGCGAGTACGAATACGGGGTGAGGAGAGTGGTCTGCCCGGGATCGCGTGGCACTGGCAGTAATGGGGGTGCCCAGTAACTGAAGGGGGGATGGGGGTGCGGTAGGTGAAGGTGGGAGTGGGTGAGCAGTTGCTGAGGAGGGTGGGGGTGCCCAGTAACTCAGGGGGGGACCCAGTAGGTGAGGGTGGGGTGCCCAGTAGCTAAGGGGGGGGGGAGATGCCCAGTAACTCAGGGAGGGGCGTTAACTGAGGGGTTGGTGCTAAAGGTGAGGTGCCTAGTAGCTGGGGCTGAGGTGCCTAGTAGCTGAGGGTGGGGTGCCCAGTAGCTGAGGTTGGGGTGCCCAAAGGCTGAGGGTGGGGTGCCAAGAAGCTGCGGGTGGGATGCCAAGAAGCTGAAGGTGGGGTGCCCAGTAGCTGAGGGTGGGGTGCCCAAAAGCTGAGGGTGGGGTGCCAAGAAGCTGCGGGTGGGTTGCCCAGAAGCTGAGGGTGGGGTTCCCAGTAGCTGAGGGTGGGGTGCCCAAAAGCTGAGGGTGGGATTCCCAGTAGCTGACGGTGGGGTGCCTAAAAGCTGAGGGTGGGGTGCCTAGAAGCTGAAGGTGGGTTGCCCAGAAGCTGAAGGTGGGTTGCCCAGAAGCTGAGGGTAGGGTCCCCAGTAGGTGGGGTGCCTAGAAGCTGAGGGTGGGGTGCCCAGAAGCTGAGGGTGGGGTGCCTAGAAGCTGAGGGTGGGGTGCCTAGAAGCTGAGGGTGGGGTGTCTAGAAGCTGAGGGTGGGGTGCCCAGAAGCTGAGGGTGGGGTGCCAAGAAGCTGCGGGTGGGTTGCCCAGAAGCTGAGGGTGGGGTGCCTAGAAGCTGAGGGTGGGGTGCCCAGAAGCTGAGGGTGGGGTGCCTAGAAGCTGAGGGTGGGTTGTCTAGAAGCTGAGGGTGGGGTGCCTAGAAGCTGAGGGTGGGGTGCCCAGGAGCGGAGGGTGGTCGTGAGGTGATCATTAGCCAACTGGTAAATCCTCCACAATCTCGATATTCGTATGGGTGACAACTAAATCTGGAAAATTACTTCCAGTATATAAGACACGAGCGGTTTCAATAACGGTCTGCCTATTACGTTACTTTAATGCAAACTATGATACTTAAATACTTTGCGATACTAGAGTTGCGTTTCCATTTCTGCAGTATCCATTACCAGACACAAACATTATGTATTGACTCTACCACGTGTTCAAGCTGTCCCTATTATCGCCCGCAGATGGACGCCGTGACGGCATACTACCTTGGCATCTATGGCTTGTTCTCTGCGATCAGCATCGTGCTCCTCGTCTTTGGATTCATCTGCTTGGAGCTGATGTCCCTCAGCGCGGCCAGGAATCTCTACCGCGACATGCTCAATCGTCTAATCGGGGCTCCTCTCAGGTATGGGGGATTTAACTTTCAGTTTCGTTTGCTTCGGATGATCGCGAGAACGCGTGGCAAGATCAATCTCGCGTTCTCGCAATATCGCGTTCTCGCCTTCGCGTTATCGCAAGATCGCGTTCTCGCCTTCGCGTTCTCGCCTTCGCGTTCTTGGAATATCGCGTTCTCGCCTTCGCGTTCTCGCAATCTCGCATTCTCGCCCTCGCGTCCTCACCCCTTTTTGTGCCAGACGAGAATGCGAGATGACGAGTGCCCCAAATTAAGATGCTACCATATGAATTGGAACCAACACGTTTTGAGGCGTCCTGGTATTTAGTCACTATATTAGAGTAGTTTAATTGGATTTGTTTGCAAAGATATTTCATAACAGACTGTCTATTATTCTCAAGCCATATCCTAAGCGTGAAGTAGTGGGCAGATGGCAGGGTTTCACGCTGTTGCTGGGTGGGTAGGGCTTTTCCACTGTGCGCTGCTAGTTCGCCAGGTGGCTGGGTTCGAGGCCCATCTGTGCACCTGTTATCGCGGGGTTCATGCTTTACCCCATGTGACCGTCTCGCTCGCTGGCACTGGCAGCTTGGGGGAAGTAGTAATAACGCTAGTAATAGCGCGGTATAGTTTGTATATTCTCTCATAATAAACTTCTATATTGCAAATTCAATTTCGGGGGAAGAAATGTCCAATGTGAACTAAAGGTTTCGAATCGACTTTTAAATATTTCGGTTTAGCACAGCAGATGATGGCCTATTGTACTAACGCTTGGGGATTTCAGTGGCGCCGAGAGTTATCCATACTGATTCAGCGTTTCTCTGCTTTGCCTCAGGTTCTTCGACAAAGTCCCAGTGGGTCGTATCCTCAACCGGTGCTCTGGGGACACCAATGTCATGGACGAGGTACGCGTGTCATATATTGTCCACAATGCTATATATATATACCAGCTGTTACAGTAAATTCTCGAGCAAGAAACAGAGCGATGTATGGCAACTCTTTCTTAGTATGAACAAATTTTTTATCGCTATTGTGGGTATAAACATTAAAACAGTGTCCCCTTTTTTCCTCCTTTTTTCTGTTTGCCTTGTTATTAATGCTTGACTAGATAAAACGATTCTGATTCTTTATCGCTATTGATTATATTAGCAATGTATATAACAACAATGTTTATAAACGATGTATGTCTAAAGCTTTGCACGATATCTTAGGAATGTGGGCCTCGCTGTGATACTGACTGCCGTTTCGCCCTGTGGGTGCTTGCAGAAGATGCCCATGTCCTGGGACCAGACCCTGTACTGCGTCCTCCTCTGTCTGGGTGGCGTGGTGATGAACGCCGTGGTGACGCCATTCTTCATCCTGCCCATGATCCCCGTGGCCTTCGGCTACTGGCTGCTGCAGCGCTTCTATATCGCCTCCTCTAGGTAAGGGGCACCATGGAACATGGCGGGATGGGGTGGGGTGGGGTGGAGTGGAAGGGGGAGGTAGTCACCATGGGACATGGCAGGGTGGTGGAGTGGCGGTGGATCACGTAGGGACCTGGCGGGGTCGGTGGGTGGCGCAATACGGTGGCTTGCTGGGTTTGAGAAGGGGTGCCACCCCGGTGATTCCTGGGTAAGGGGGTGGGGGCGTCAACCTTTCATCCCATTGTTGGGAGAGTCTTTCAGTTCGTCATACATACGCCAGGCGGTGTGTATGACGTCATACATACGCCAGGCGGTGTGTTGCAAACGTGGCGTTTAAAACAACCCAGACATATTTTTATCTTTCAACTTGGTGGTGAAATGTCTGAACATTCCCTCCATCTATGATATATGATTATTTAATGTATGATTAAGCCGCTACAGATATCATAAAGTAACTTTAGGGTTACTGTTTTGCCCTCAGTGGGACTTTGGTTGCATGAAGTATGATGCCTTTGTGTAGTAACAGGATGTTTTTCTCTTCTGTCATGATGTAAAACCATGTTCGATATATCTTTACGAGTACGTTTAAGGGTCCTACCTCAGGTACTCTTTCCTGATGTACTTCCTGGCGTGTATGGACCTCTACCTCTATCAAAGCCATCATTGCTATTTCGGCAGCGTTATTACCAGGACTTCTTTTCCTTACCAGGGAGCTGCAGAGACTGGATTCCCTCAGCAAGTCTCCGTTGTTGTCACAGTTTTCCGAGACGCTGAGCGGTCTGGTCACTATCAGGGCGTACAGGTTGGTCACCAGCCCCGTCGGTACAACTTGGGACATCAGCGCCACTGCAGCAGGAATAATAATTAATAACATAATCCTCGGATATTAACAATGCGGGTCAATAGTCATATATATCATTTGGGCATGGGACATTTGCATATTCATGGATTTCACATCAAAGTCACAAGCTACGTTTACGTACTAATCTTGATCTTGGGGTCCTCCCTGGTATACTGTGTTGGAATCGCGACCCGGGCACATAATATGGGGCAGGTTTCATCCTTCATCGACCTGGGAGGTTTATGGGCCCAGTTCAGCCCTTGTGTTCATAAAAAAAACAATTCGCGTCATTTCTTTTTATCTCAGTATGTCCTTTGTCGTCTAATAGAACGACGTCGTCGTCGACTAGAATCAGCTCGCTATCCTAGCTTAAGTCCCTTTTCTGGATTAATATTCTGTGATGTCACTTTTTCAGGGACCAAGGAAGGTTTAGGGATCAAAACTGGAAGAATATCGACCAGCACAATACGACCTTCTTGTACCTGAATACAGCCAACGCCTGGCTGGGCCTGCGACTGGTGAGTACGGGCCAAGGTCAGGAACGTTCGCAAACTTCAAATATTAAATTTGATATTCAAACTTCATCATAATTTCTTTCCCTGTCTTCTGTATATACGATACGCTGGTTGGTTTCCCTGAAACACCGACTGGCTGATATTGCCATGTTAAATGAAAGGAACATAAGGAGGAAGAGAAATGCGTGATGTTTACCTATGGGGAGTTATCAGGGGTTGTGTTCCATGTGGTTTCAGGATCTTCTCGGTGTCTTCATCGTCTTCGTGTCGTCGCTGTGCAGTATCTGCGCCTGTCTCTATGGTTACGTCACCCCGGGCATGGTAGCCTTGTGCATCGCCTACGCCCTCATGGTAGGTCCACGTACTCACAGCCACACGCGTCATCAATGAACTATAGCGATGTGATAATAAATAGGGAGGTTCCTTGTGCGGTTGATATATAACCCGCAGTAATATTTGTAAATACTAAACCACGATTATAATTGCTCATGGAATAACCTTTAAAAGGTTTTTTTTTTAACAAATGTTAATTATAGTTTATAATCGGCATAATAAATAACAGTACGGTACAGTTATGATATGTAGACGTCGGTTATAATAAAAACAATTAATAAATCACAATTGTATTTGAATTGTTATATTTCGTCATAAGTAGACCAGCTATAATTTTTTAAGAATCGGCAGTGATAATTATTTACTCGTGTTATTGCTTTCTATGCCCAGGTTAGCCTTGATTTGCACAAAAAATTGGCCTAAAACACCGATATTGTGTTTGCTTGTAGACCAGCTCGCTGCTGAACTGGTGCGTGCGCGGCGTCTCGGAGTTAGAGATGTGGTTCAGCTCGGTGGAGCGCGTCACTCACTACAGCGACATCGCTCAGGACGTGTCTCCCCCGGACACGGCGCTAGGTCAGTCAGCCTCCTGCCACGTGGCGCCGGCCATCATTCTGATGTAAACAAATGAACCCAAAGTTAAATCAAAATAAGAAATGCTCTCTATCAGTGTGAATTAGGTATCGTTGTGTGGTCTGTTCACACCTTGCGGTTGTGAAAAGCTGAATCTAAACCGTGTTTTTGTATTATTCCATTATTATCCGATGTCGCCCAAAGGTTCGTGTGAAGATTCGTTGAACCCCTTTCGCCCACAGAATCCGATGAAAAATGTTTGAATCTCATTCGCCCACAGGTTCCGGTGAAGAATGTTAGAACCTCGTTCGTGGCCCACAGGTGCGGGTGAAGAATGTTTGAACCCCTTTCGCCCACAGGTGCCCGGTGCAGAATATTTGAACCCCTTTCGCCCACAGGTGCCCGGTGCAGAATATTTGAACCCCTTTTCGCTCACAGGTGCCCGGTGCAGAATGTTTGAACCCGTTGTCGCCCACAGGTGCCCGGTGGCGAATGTTTAAACTCTTTCGCCCAGGTGAAAGTATTTGAACCCCTTTCGCCAACGGTTCTGGTGAAGAATGTTTGAACCCCTTCGCCCATAGCTTCCGTGGCGGAATATCTGGACCGCTTTCGCCCAGTGAAGAATGTTTGAACCCCTTTCACCCACAGGTGTCGGTGAAGTATGGCCCAATGACGGGTCCATCACCTTTGACAACGTGTCCCTCCGCTATGACGTACAGTTACCACCGGTCGTCAGAAACTTCTCCGCTACCATTCAACATGGACAGAAGGTAGGTGTCCTGTATATAAATTATCGATCCACAACATTGGGTTGCTGTTTTGTGTTTTATAGCAACAAATTTATATTTTGTTGTTCTCTAGTTTAGTAGTTCGAAATCTCAGTCGGTTGCCTTCTGACTTGTCACTTTTACTTAATAACTGAAGTTCGCTTAGCAAATATCATCAGTTCTGTCTTCACCATTTGAGATTACATGTAACATAATGATCGTAATGTTTTTTATTTTATGTATGAATATTTTTTACACATTAATGTACATATATTTGTATACTTTTTATAGCGTTTCACATTGTGCAACTGAGCCTAATTGGTCTGTTTGATATTCTATAAATTGATAATCAGAGATTTTGTTCCGTCGCTGGTATATTTCACTTCGGATCACATCTTCCTGATTGTAACATATCTGTTGGACTGTTACTACAGAAACCTACTGTGTTGAATAACTGGTCTGACATATTTATGCATTATTCATGTCAAGATTGGAATCTGCGGACGAACCGGAAGCGGAAAGTCCTCTTTGACCTTGAGCCTGTTCAACATGGTGGACATCTGCGAGGGGAGTGTGATCATTGGCGGACGTGACGTCAAGAGCGTGCCGCTGGCCACTCTGCGCTCGGCCCTGGCCATAATTCCTCAGGACCCCTCGCTGTTTGAGGGCACTATCAGGTACAGACCGCGCCTCTCATCCATGTACTGTACATACATAGAGACCCCTCGCTGTTTGAGGGCACCATCAGGTACATACCGCGCCTCTTATCTATGTACTGTACATACATAGAGACCCCTCGCTGTTTGAGGGCACCATCAGGTACAGACCGCGCCTTTCACCCATGTACTGTACATACATAGAGACCCCTCGCTGTTTGAGGGCACCATCAGGTACAGACCGCGCCTTACATCCATGTACTGTACATACATAGAGACCCCTCGCTGTTTGAGGGCACCATCAGGTACATACCGCGCCTCTCATCTATGTACTGTACATACATAGAGACCCCTCGCTGTTTGAGGGCACCATCAGGTACAGACCGCGCCTTTCACCCATGTACTGTACATACATAGAGACCCCTTGCTGTTTGAGGGCACCATCAGGTACAGACCGCGCCTTACATCCATGTACTGTACATACATAGAGACCCCTCGCTGTTTGAGGGCACCATCAGGTACATACCGCGCCTCTCATCTATGTACTGTACATACATAGAGACCCCTCGCTGTTTGAGGGCACCATCAGGTACAGACCGCGCCTTTCACCCATGTACTGTACATACATAGAGACCCCTCGCTGTTTGAGGGCACCATCAGGTACAGACCGCGCCTCTCATCCATGTACTGTACATACATAGAGACCCCTCGCTGTTTGAGGGCACCATCAGGTACAGACCGCGCCTCTCATCCATGTACTGTACATACATAGAGACCCCTCGCTGTTTGAGGGCACCATCAGGTACATACCGCGCCTCTCATCCATGTACTGTACATACATAGAGACCCCTCGCTGTTTGAGGGTACCATCAGGTACAGACCGCGCCTCTCATCTATGTACTGTACATACATAGAGACCCTCGCTGTTTGAGGGCACCATCAGGTACATACCGCGCCTCTCATCCATGCACTGTACATACATAGAGACCCCTCGCTGTTTGAGGGCACCATCAGGTACATACCGCGCCTCTCATCCATGTACTGTACATACATAGAGACCCCTCGCTGTTTGAGGGTACCATCAGGTACAGACCGCGCCTCTCATCTATGTACTGTACATACATAGAGACCCCTCGCTGTTTGAGGGCACCATCAGGTACATGCCGCGCCTCTCATCCATGCACTGTACATACATAGAGACCCCTCGCTGTTTGAGGGCACCATCAGGTACATACCGCGCCTCTCATCTATGTACTGTACATACATAGAGACCCCTCGCTGTTTGAGGGCACCATCAGGTACAGACCGCGCCTCTCATCCATGTACTGTACATACATAGAGACCCCTCGCTGTTTGAGGGCACCATCAGGTACAGACCGCGCCTCTTATCCATGTACTGTACATACATAGAGACCCCTCGCTGTTTGAGGGCACCATCAGGTACAGACCGCGCCTCTCATCCATGTACTGTACATACATAGAGACCCCTCGCTGTTTGAGGGCACCATCAGGTACAGACGGCGCCTCTCACCTATGTACTGTACGTACATAGAGACCCCTCGCTGTTTGAGGGCACCATCAGGTACAGACCGCGCCTCTCATCCATGTACTGTACATACATATACTCCTCGCTGTTTGAGGGCACCATCAGGTACAGACCGCGCCTCTCATCCATGCACTGTACATACATAGAGACCCCTCGCTGTTTGAGGGCACCATCAGGTACATACCGCGCCTCTCATCCATGTACTGTACATACATAGAGACCCCTCGCTGTTTGAGGGCACCATCAGGTACAGGCCGCGCCTCTCATCCATGTACTGTACATACATAGAGGCCCCTCGCTGTTTGAGGGCACCATCAGGTACAGACCGCGCCTCTCATCCATGTACTGTACGTACATAGAGACCCCTCGCTGTTTGAGGGCACCATCAGGTACAGACCGCGCCTCTCATCCATGTACTGTACATACATAGAAACCCCTCGCTGTTTGAGGGCACCATCAGGTACAGACCGCGCCTCTCATCCATGTACTGTACATACATAGAGACCCCTCGCTGTTTGAGGGCACCATCAGGTACATACCGCGCCTCTCATCCATGTACTGTACATACATAGAGACCCCTCGCTGTTTGAGGGTACCATCAGGTACAGACCGCGCCTCTCATCTATGTACTGTACATACATAGAGACCCTCGCTGTTTGAGGGCACCATCAGGTACATACCGCGCCTCTCATCCATGCACTGTACATACATAGAGACCCCTCGCTGTTTGAGGGCACCATCAGGTACATACCGCGCCTCTCATCCATGTACTGTACATACATAGAGACCCCTCGCTGTTTGAGGGTACCATCAGGTACAGACCGCGCCTCTCATCTATGTACTGTACATACATAGAGACCCCTCGCTGTTTGAGGGCACCATCAGGTACATGCCGCGCCTCTCATCCATGCACTGTACATACATAGAGACCCCTCGCTGTTTGAGGGCACCATCAGGTACATACCGCGCCTCTCATCTATGTACTGTACATACATAGAGACCCCTCGCTGTTTGAGGGCACCATCAGGTACAGACCGCGCCTCTCATCCATGTACTGTACATACATAGAGACCCCTCGCTGTTTGAGGGCACCATCAGGTACAGACCGCGCCTCTTATCCATGTACTGTACATACATAGAGACCCCTCGCTGTTTGAGGGCACCATCAGGTACAGACCGCGCCTCTCATCCATGTACTGTACATACATAGAGACCCCTCGCTGTTTGAGGGCACCATCAGGTACAGACGGCG
Organism: Arenicola marina; assembly: GCA_964019135.1. NCBI lineage: Eukaryota > Metazoa > Annelida > Polychaeta > Arenicolidae > Arenicola > Arenicola marina. The sequence goes on from OZ025258.1 coordinate 33,444,922, forward strand.
CCTCTCACCTATGTACTGTACGTACATAGAGACCCCTCGCTGTTTGAGGGCACCATCAGGTACAGACCGCGCCTCTCATCCATGTACTGTACATACATAGAGACCCCTCGCTGTTTGAGGGCACCATCAGGTACAGACCGCGCCTCTCATCCATGCACTGTACATATATAAAGACCCCTCGCTGTTTGAGGGCACCATCAGGTACAGACGGCGCCTCTCACCTATGTACTGTACATACATAGAGACCCCTCGCTGTTTGAGGGCACCATCAGGTACAGACCGCGCCTCTCATCCATGTACTGTACATACATATACTCCTCGCTGTTTGAGGGCACCATCAGGTACAGACCGCGCCTCTCATCCATGCACTGTACATACATAGAGACCCCTCGCTGTTTGAGGGCACCATCAGGTACATACCGCGCCTCTCATCCATGTACTGTACATACATAGAGACCCCTCGCTGTTTGAGGGCACCATCAGGTACAGGCCGCGCCTCTCATCCATGTACTGTACATACATAGAGGCCCCTCGCTGTTTGAGGGCACCATCAGGTACAGACCGCGCCTCTCATCCATGTACTGTACGTACATAGAGACCCCTCGCTGTTTGAGGGCACCATCAGGTACAGACCGCGCCTCTCATCCATGTACTGTACATACATAGAAACCCCTCGCTGTTTGAGGGCACCATCAGGTACAGACCGCGCCTCTCATCCATGTACTGTACGTACATAGAGACCCCTCGCTGTTTGAGGGCACCATCAGGTACAGACCGCGCCTCTCATCCATGTACTGTACATACATAGAGACCCCTCGCTGTTTGAGGGCACCATCAGGTACAGACCGCGCCTCTTATCCATGTACTGTACATACATAGAGACCCCTCGCTGTTTGAGGGCACCATCAGGTACAGACCGCGCCTCTCATCCATGTACTGTACATACATAGAGACCCCTCGCTGTTTGAGGGCACCATCAGGTACAGACGGCGCCTCTCACCTATGTACTGTACGTACATAGAGACCCCTCGCTGTTTGAGGGCACCATCAGGTACAGACCGCGCCTCTCATCCATGTACTGTACATACATAGAGACCCCTCGCTGTTTGAGGGCACCATCAGGTACATACCGCGCCTCTCATCCATGCACTGTACATACATAGAGACCCCTCGCTGTTTGAGGGCACCATCAGGTACAGACGGCGCCTCTCACCTATGTACTGTACGTACATAGAGACCCCTCGCTGTTTGAGGGCACCATCAGGTACAGACCGCGTCTCTCATCCATGTACTGTACATACATAGAGACCCCTCGCTGTTTGAGGGCACCATCAGGTACAGACCGCGCCTCTCATCCATGTACTGTACATACATAGAGACCCCTCGCTGTTTGAGGGCACCATCAGGTACAGACCGCGCCTCTCATCCATGTACTGTACATACATAGAGACCCCTCGCTGTTTGAGGGCACCATCAGGTACAGACCGCGTCTCTCATCCATGTACTGTACATACATAGAGACCCCTCGCTGTTTGAGGGCACCATCAGGTACAGACCGCGCCTCTCATCCATGTACTGTACATACATAGAGACCCCTCGCTGTTTGAGGGCACCATCAGGTACAGACCGCGCCTCTCATCCATGCACTGTACATACATAGAGACCCCTCGCTGTTTGAGGGCACCATCAGGTACAGACCGCGCCTCTCATCCATGTACTGTACATACATAGAGACCCCTCGCTGCTTGAGGGCACCATCAGGTACAGACCGCGCCTCTCATCCATGTACTGTACATACATAGAGACCTCTCGCTGTTTGAAGGCACCATCAGGTACGGACGGCGCCTTACATCCATGTACTGTACATACATAGAGACCCCTCGCTGTTTGAGGGCACCATCAGGTACAGACCACGCCTCTCATCCATGTACTGTACATACATAGAGACCCCTCGCTGTTTGAGGGCACCATCAGGTACAGACCGCGCCTCTCATCCATGTACTGTACATACATAGAGACCCCTCGCTGTTTGAGGGCACCATCAGGTACAGACCGCGCCTCTCATCCATGTACTGTACATACATAGAGATCCTAAAATGTGCCCCCTTTGTCACTCGCTTGTTTTTTGTCTAACTTAGTACAAGTCACTGGTATGATTTTATCATTCATCATTCAATTCGTTCCAGTTATGCTTGTATTTTTTCAAACTGCAATATTCTGCCTGAGGCGAGGAAGAACTAATGTTTACTGTTACTATTTACAGAACAGAACGTTTTACTTCGCATTGTTTTATAGCCACATTGAAAGCCGAAACTGTATTTGCGACAGAATTTATGAACACTTTTCAACCGTTTGTGTATATCGTTGGCGAGCACTAAATTACCTAAATTAACTATTTTATTGTCAAGTTAATATCGATCAGTTGGAGTTGCGGTTATGTTACAGGCCGATAAATGTAGTTTGGTCAATTTGAAAGACGTAATAAGTTTTGTAAAACTGAAATGTTGAAAAAGACCAATACAGTTAAGGATATTTTGAATAGTTTAGGTTCCTTTTTTGGCTTTCATAAGTGTATTATTTGTCATGCCATGATGATAGTTTGAATTTTTGGGGTGTTTAGATTTAATGTCAACCCGAACGGTGGCGCGAGTGACGAGGAGATCTGGCGAGCCATGGACGTGTCCCAGCTGAGGGAAACTATTCAGGAGCTGCCGCAGAGATTAGGTAGAAGTCCATCTATTTTAGATTAGATTTTAATTCTTAATTAGATTATTCAAGATTATAATTCATAATTAAATTATTCACGATTATAATTCATAATTAGATTATTCACGATTATTATTCATAATTAGATTATTCACGATTATAATTCATAATTAGATTATTCAAGATTATAATTAGATTATTCAAGATTATAATTAGATTATTCAAAATAGTACAAAGTCAATCTATTACTAAATGTATAAACATGAATTCATAAAAATCATCCAAATCACCCAAACAGCTCATCAAAGCCCCGGGATTTCACGATATATTTTTTACAGCGGACAATATTCACTCGAATGGAACACCGCGACGTTATTTTCGGATTCTCTCCCTGCGTTTTCTTCTTAGTAACACTTGTACGTGAGTACACTCATTGTCACCACTTACACCGTGTCGCTATTTGCTTTGTTTCTCTGCAGACACGAAGGTGACGGAAGGTGGCGAGAACTTCAGTGTGGGTCAGAGACAGGTCTGTACGGTTGAGATGTTGAGATAAGATGCAGAGCCAGTTATACGAGATTTGAACCTTGTTGTGCGAAATAATTCTCGTCACTTTGTCTGGGCCGCAGCTGCATTACCATAAACGTGGGCAAGCTTTAACAGATTATTTTGACGTAGGCTGACGTAACAAGCGCCTTGTCCTGTAATAACAAATCGTTAATCTATGGTAGCTTGAGCTGGTAGCACAGGGGTTGCCTTAGACCGGTCCACGCTTCCACCCTTGAATTGCCGTTCTGGGAATTGGTGTTGAAATGAATACGTTGGTGGTTCATTTAGTGATGGTATCCTTGCGTGATCTAAACAGTATGCTTGTTTTCCTCTTGGGGGCTCCAGTTGTTTTGCTTGGCTAGAGCCGTCCTGCGCGACACCCAGATACTTATCATGGATGAAGCCACGGCGTCAGTCGACCTTCAAACCGACAAGGTCATTCAAGAGGTCATTCAGACGGCTTTCAAGGAGCGGACGGTGATCACTGTGGCTGTAAGTACAGGTGGTGGCTGGCACTTTTTACACGAATCCCCGAGGATGATGCTGGTGGTGGATACACTCAACCCCCCCTCCCCTCTCCTCCCCACTCCCACACACGCATCCTGGTGGTTAGAAGTAACTCGCTGATTGACATATATTCATAAAATCGTACACACAAAAATAACCGATTATGTACGACGTTGTATGTTCCACTATAAACTGTTGGTGCCACAATTTCTTTCAGCTCAAAGTTAAAATTGTTTGTGGACGATAAACAAATAAGAATGTGTTTCAATAGGAGTTTACAATGTTTATTCCACCAATTAATTATGGACGGTGGGTTTTCTACCATTGCATTTGACCTCTCTTTGAAAATTTCCAAATGATTGACAGGTGAGCTTTGATGCAGTATGTAGGTATCTGTTGTCGAGGGCGTGTATTGTTCTAATGGTTGAGTGCTTTTGTTCAGTTCAAGCCAATGATAAGAGGGAACCTGAGTCTCAATGTAAAAGCACATGCGTTTGTATTCCTCTTTGATGTCTCCTTCGTCGCTCCCACAATTTAAATCAGTATCTGCAAAAATACGTGAAACAAGGTAATCCCTTCTATTAGTTGGGGCGTTATAATATAAGAGAGTGCACACAGAAAAATAATTTAATCTAAAATTGTTGTGGCGTGGCACCAGCTGTTTAAAGTTGAAGATGGGGCACTGGATAATAATTTGTCACATACGAGTGTGAATGACAGTAATGTATGTCTGAATCTTCTGCGGGGTTTCAAGTTACGATGTTTTGTTTTATGATAATCTTAATATACTTACGTTGATCTTTACAGCATCGTCTGAGCACTATTTTCAATTGTGACGTCGTCATGGTGATGAAAGATGGCTGCCTCCACGAGTGCGGCCTGCCACAGGAACTCCTGGCCAGAGACAGTCTCTTCGCCGCCATGGTCAAGGAACACAAGTTTTGATGGTTACAATTAAACATATTCTGCTTTTCACGTGTGTTGTTGCCGATTCTGACCTCTTTGTCAATTCTTACTCGAAGACAGAGGAAAAATAACTGCTCCCTATTTTCGTCGAGACTGCTGTTGGAATCATAGGAGTTTAACAGGGTCAAGGACAAGCGGCGATCTCAAAACTTACGTAACGTTAAAAAATTGCTACATATTTATTGTTGCCAACATATTTAAAAGAGTAATGAAATAATGAAATTTAAATGAATGTCGTATTCCTGGATGGGGAGAGTTCACTTTCACATACACTATTTACTGCGTCATTACTGTGTCCGTGTATTTCATAAACTACATTTGATTATGATTATGAGTTACATTAATGCCCTAGTAGAAATGTCAGTGAAGAAGAAATTGTCGCTGCCTGACCGGAAAAGCAAGGTCTTCTGTATATACTTATAATTGACAAGGCAGGTCATAATTGACAACCACACGCGTGTGTCTCTGTTAATGGAACCTCATGATATAATTTGTTAGCGGAACTGCACTTTTGTCACACGATGTGTCCCATTGTCACACGATGTGTCCCATTGTCACACGATGTGTCATACATTGTCACACAGTGTGTCGTACATTGTCACACAGTGTGTCATACATTGTCACACAGTGTGTCATACATTGTCACACAATGTGTCATACATTGTCACAAAATGTGTCGTACATTATCACACAATGTGTCATACATTGTCACAAAATGTGTCGTACAGGGGCATACATTGTCTCCTACAGTGCCATACATGGCCTAACAATGTTATCGACTACTATTGATTGCGGATGTAAAATGTTTAGCCCATTGTTGTTAACATAACATTCAACATTTCAAGGCCAGTCTTATTGCGTAAAAGTATTAACTTGTTTAGACTGTTACGGCACAAAATACAACTATAAAGCAAGCCTATTTATGTGACTATACTAGTAGTATTTCAAGTCAGCATTCTCCATATTTGTTATTAGTGACTGTTGTTAATTGATGATGGCAGAGCTCCCCGGTGTTAGACATCACCATTGTCACTAGGGTAGGTTTTACTCACTTGACAGAAGAGAACTACTGGCATTGTATTGAATACAATGAGTTAATGTCAAACTGTATTAAATACAATGAGTAAGGTCTAACTGTATTGAATACAATGAGTTAAGGTTTAACTGGTTCAGGATTTTGTTATTTATCAACACATAAATTTCCTTATGAGATCTGGTAAAATGTGTTTTGTGGTAAAACAACTTTTAACTTTCAACAACATGATCTTTTAATCATCGCTCAATAGATACTGGTATTTATGTTAAAAATAAATAAATAAATACATCATATCCATTAAACCTATTATGGTCTAAATTGGTTCGTCTTAGATTCGTAAAACAACGTGTATGTAATGATCGCTGTATTTGCCTTCATATTAAAAGTATAATATAATAACACTATTTGAATTTTGACAGTGTACCGGTATATAAGGGGACCCACAGAAAAACACCTAATCATGTCGTACTATATATTTGTATTTAATTGAATTAAAGTCGGTAGCGTGCTGATCGTCATATCAACAGGTCGGGGGTTGTTCATTGTCTACAGGTTTGTTTAGGATCAATAGTGCCACATACGATCATTTTTATTGATCTCTTTCCTCAAATTTTCTTACCATGCTGGTTAATGTCCGGTCCAGGCATGTAACACGTGGTGTGCTTGAGCGATAATCGGGGGATTGTTGAATGGATTGTGTAGGGTATTTTACCGGTTTTCGCCCAGTGATATGTTTGACCCAGTACATCTAGTCCTGATAACGGGTGTCGGCGATAAGCCGCAATTGCGATGCTTTGATATTTATACTTAGGTTGGTGATACAACAGTTCTATGAGGGCCGGCGCGATAGCTCACTGGTCTAGTGCGCTCGCATTGAGTGCTCTGGTCACCTGGGGGCCTAACGGCGCGTGGATCGATGATTCGATCCCTGCTGTGGCCATGTCTGTGTGGTCGCAGGTTATCCCTGGAGACATGGCTCCACTCTTCCCTTTCTTCTCCCATTGACGCGATATGACCAAAAGTGGTTAAAGCGTCCTGAATAACCAACCAACCAACAACGGTTCTATGTATTTATTAGCTGTGATCTCTCCAGCGCTGGAGAGATCACAGCTATGTGTTTATTAAAGATGTGCAAGTACTTAAGGATTATCTCCGCTTCTAAAATGCGAGGTTTGTCATTTTCTTGCCGTCACTCTGTGAATCGATTCTTGATGTGCAGGTTAGAATTTTTAAATCTCGTATTTTCAAGTGTTTTAATAATTCTAACACCGTTGTAATGTTGTGGGAATTGTTATGTTCCCGCCCAGAACCCCGCGACGGCGTTTGGCGTCAACAGCCAATACTGCCAAAGTGAATCTCGAACATTTCTACCTCTCCATCCATCCTCAGATCCTCAGAACCGCCAGACCTAGACTACTGTAGAACCGCCAGACCTAGACTACCGTAGAACCGCCAGACCTAGACTACCGTAGAACCGCCAGACCTAGACTACCGTAGAACCGCCAGACCTAGACTACCGTAGAACCGCCAGACCTAGACTACCGTAGAACCGCCAGACCTAAATTACTGTATAACCGCCAAACCTAGACTACCGTAGAACCGCCAGACCTAGACTACCGTAGAACCGCCAGAGCTAGACTACCGTAGAACCGCCAGACCGAGACTACCGTAGAACCGCCAGACCTAGACTACCGTAGAACCGCCAGACCTAGACTACCGTAGAACCGCCGGACCTAGACTACCGTAGAACAGCCAGAGCTAGACTACCGTTTGAACCGCCAGACCTAGACTACCGTAGAACCGCCAGACCTAGACTACCGTTTGAACCGCCGGACCTAGACTACCGTAGAACAGCCAGAGCTAGACTACCGTTTGAACCGCCAGACCTAGATTACTGTAGAACCGCCAAACCTAGACTACCGTAGAACCGCCAGACCCAGACTACCGTAGAACCGCCGTTGCGTGAATGACCCAGAAGCCGGCCGTCTGGCTACTTATAGAAACGCTTTAGCACTGACGATGTTAGGGTAGGCCCCTACTCAGGCAGCCGGCATCCCAGGGCCTGCAACTGTACACCGCACGTTACGCATTACGACGCAACGGCGGTTGAATGCATATCGCTATCTTTCGCCCATGTCTTAATTCCGGTGTGTCAAAAAAAATCCTTAATTTCCTGAATGAAGTTACAAGTGTACTTAGATTTTTGATTGTGTATGTGTACCCTCTTATCAGTGTTTTGACTTACGTTTTTGTTATGTGGAATAAAGCTTTGAGCAGTGAGGACTTTAGGTTGGTTTGCATACTTAGTTCCCGATCCTTAGCGACTGATCAAATGGCCTTTACTATCAGTTGATAGCGACAATATAAGATGATGCCTAAAGTGTAATTGACTGTAAAAAAACTAAAATAAATTATAATACCTTTAAAGTTTTTTGACCTTATTCCGTAATCTGGTATAATTGTCATAGTTTTGTGTCTTAAGTCAATATCCCCAGCTTCGCATACTTTGTATTACATAGTTTTGTCCGTCTGTGCTGCGTTAAATCTTACGTTCTTCATATCAAGCTCTTACCACTTGTGGTGTGCAAGAGATAAATAATGACCACCATACACGTGGTCTACGTAATTATGACCACCATACACGTGGCCTTTAATGAACCACCATACACTGTTCAATATAAATAATGACCACCATATACTGGGCTCATATAAATAATAACGACCATACACGTGGCCTGTATAAATAATGACCACCATACACGTGGCCTATGCAATAATTAGTAGCATACACGTTGCATATATAAATAATGACCACCATACACTTTGCCTATGCAAATAATGACCACCATATACGTGGCTCATATAAATAATAACGACCATACACGTGGCCTATAAAATAGTGACCGGCATACACACATGGCCTTTATAAATAATGACCACCATACACGTGACCTTTTTAAATAATGACCTTTGTACACGTGGCCTATATATATAATGACCACCAGGCATGTGCCAAAAAATCTGCATATCATCAAAGATACCATCCAATTTACCCTAGATAATATACTCTACACGATATGTTGCCTAAGCTAACTCCTGCAGGAGAAGTAGTTGAACTATTTGAACAGGTGGTTAATTCGGCTGTCGCCATAGCAACGACACCGGACATTAATACCGCCTGATTGGCTAATAATGTTAATATACCACTCGCGAATCAGATTTGTTTTCGGAACAAATATAACATTAGACTTCAATTAAAGCTCTGGTCTCAAACGAAATGAAAAGCTATTTTCGAAGCAAGTAGTCGTGCGCCTTTATTGTGAACTAATGCGAGGATAACATGTGTTTGCCATATAAATAGTATCTAGAAGTTCAAGGACAAACGAACTACCGCACTAAAGGCACATTATCTGTTCCGCCATCTTTAATCTTGTTTGATCAAAAGTTGCCTCACTAAAATCATCGTTTGTAGGCTACCAAAGATAAACTTACAGGCAAGATGGGAAGAAAAACATCTGGTGACCAGGCTGATAAATGTTGATAGAATTAACGTCATTCACACTGTGTAAATTTTGACTCTGGTATTGGGTCTCTGGTATTTCGATACAGGTCAGTATACTTTACACAGCTCTTTGTTTTTAGGATTATTGATTTTGTTAGAACTACTTCATATTGTAGGGTAATGCCCAGTGTTTATCAGCAATGACAAGGTTTCATTAAGTAGTTACAAATCTTAACATTATTTATTTGGGTCAATTTACATTAACATATTACCTAATCATTTAAGACCATAAACAGACCAAAATTATTTAAGACTACACATAATATATATTCATGTCATGAAAGCGGCCAAATGAGTTTTTTGCTCTCTAGTCTACAACTGGATAGTAGAACTTGCTGGATGATATTTAATTGTCTATTTAATTTTTAATTCGTTTTCTATCCTATACCATCCTTTATTTTACGCAGTGACGTCTGCTACGTCGAAGAGGCTGCTTTTCGCAGTACACAAGAACGCCACCACATTCCTACATGATATAGCCAGCTGGCCTAAAAAACAATACATTCTTTTTGTACATTCTTGAATTTTTTAATTTGGGCAAAACAGTTCAAGGAAACCGTTCTCCTAAACAATTCTAAAATGTCCAGGTGCCTAAATGAGACATAAACAGTTTATATAGGTACTACATAGTTCCATGCGCATTTATTCCACAGATTTTTGCTGTATATTGTATTATTTCCTTTATTAACATTTCTTGTTTTCCGTTTTTTACCGTGCAGGCGTCAAAGATGTTTAAATTCGCAGTTATCGTCGTACTTTTGGGAGCTGCCCACGGTAATAAAACTTGAATACTATAAAATATGAACAGACCCTAATTTAATTTTTTTTAAATTGTATTTAAGGTAAATGGATGGCAATGTAGTTACATACATTTCGCAAATAACTGCAGTTAAAGAAACGTAGTTTGCTTAAATAGTAGTTTAATATCATGCTTTTAAATACTTGCCAGCGAAATGAAAGGCGGGAAAAATATATCACGACATTGCATTTAAATTACGTCCCTTTTTTAGTTAATTAGATTAAGAGTAAGAGTAAGAAGGCAATATAGTCCTTTGTCCGATGCGATACGGCATTATGTTTACGCCCTGTCGTAATTATGTAATTAGGCCAAGGTGCGCGTTGACTTCTATGCCACATCACTAAGCTGAGCATTTGGTTCTATTACTAACAGATAGATCACTTATTTAATTATATTATTGCACACAGGTCAGACATGTAACGGGCCGGCGTCCGAGGCCGCGGTCGGTTCTTGCTCCTACAACCAGTTCGCTGAACCTTGCCCTCAAGGAAGTGTGTGCGACCAATGTGTGTCCTTGAACTTTAACCTCTGCGATGTGCCCAGCAACACGAACGGTTGGATCCCTGGGGCCAACGTGCGTGCAGTATTTACCCTTTACACATACACACGCACATCTTCATATTTATACAACGCTCACTAGGGCGTATCGAATTAGCTGTAACCTTATTATGAAACCATTCATTATAACGACAAAATTGTCGTAACCTTCTTAATAATGGTTGGTTTATGAATATTTTCAACAATAATGACCCCTTGTTAATTCTTTTTCAAAAAAGTGTCATTGAAAAAATTCTAACTCTAACAGTCCCCATGCTGAAGGAGGGAGAGGGGTTTAACCCCCCCCCCCCCCCCCCTTGGATCCGCCACTTATCATTGGGTCGAAAACAAATCGTGAAAATCACACACGTGTCGGCAAAATATACCGGCGTGTTTCATCCACCAGCGAAATCAATGCTTTAATTTGATTGCTGTAGTATTGGTTTTACCTCACTTACCAACAGTATACATATATATATATATATATATATATATGAGATTGATTTGTTCTGTTTCTTTAGGTTCTTAGCAATTGCTTCAGCATTCCGGCCTACACCCCAGTGGCCACGTTTAACAACGGAGTCTACGACTGGCAGAACAACCTCGGCCACAGCGGTGTCTTCACTAGGTGTATCGATAGTAACAACTTCGAGGTACAGTACCTGGCCTGCAATTCAATGTCTACCCACTTGATTAATGTCATCTCAATTATTATCGGCAAAAAGTCTCCCGCTCGTCATATGTCGGTCCGCCCTGTAATCGGCGAGTTTTTCATTGGAAGACAGGGGTTCTGCCCGGGGGTCCTGTCTGGTTTAGTGAAAGTCGAGATTGCTACGAAATATACAATGTAAAAATCGAGCTCGTATACAATGTTAAAGTCTAGATCGTGGCCAAAGATACAATGGTAAAGTCGAGATCGCGGCCAAAGTTCGAATGTTAAACTCCAGATCGTGGCGAAAGATACAATGTTAAACTCCAGATCGTGGCGAAAGATACAATGTTACAGTCGAGATCGTGGCAAAAGATGCAATGTTTAAGTCCATATCGTAGTCAAAGACGGAAGTTCAACTGGCGGTTGTCGTTCTACGGGAAGATCATCCACCCACCTCCGCGTTCCCAGTCAATACTCGATAATGGCTGAAAACGCTGCTGCTTAATGAATAAATTGGTGTTGCACGCTACGTTTAGATCCATATATGTCCGTGAGACCTTGCGTGGTAAAAAGATAAACGACATGGGAAACTATCCCCGGCATCTCACGCAACTCATGTGTTATATTATCGACTTGGGAGACTGGCCACATAGAAAGGGTGTGATGTAAAGAATAACTCTATGTAACTTGTAAGAAGCCGGGCATTCAACAAGCTTCGTCTGTACATCGTTGTTATAACCTTTAAAGGGAACCGCCAGCCTGGCCTCTAACGCTGCTTTACCGATTCCTATCATACCCAGTTATCTATCCTCCAAATTATAGAATTTTTCGTTCTATCTGTAGCTCACAATAAAATTTAGAAGTGACCGCCAGGCACGATTTCGCCGCCTACCCAGGCGGCAGCCCTTTTTGGAGGCGTGTCCGCGATGGACCAATCAGGAGGCGATACTCTAATTTATTTAAACCGGAAATTACGCCTATCGTGTGTGCAAAACAAGAGCGCGTGATAATCGCTGATATAAATAGCTGCGATTCTAACTCAAATCATGGCATTGTTGCAGAGTCAATCGTCGCAAGACGTATATCAATTTGTTTGGACGGTACTTTTCCATGAAGCGCTAAGATCTTGCGCTTCTGCGCGGCTTGGAACTGCCGCTGTTCATCTGTAAATCGCGGCCCTGATCTCTCTCTCCGCGAGTTATAACATAAGGCGGTGCCACATGAATAGTCACAATACGCGTCACTGCTCCCGGCAAAATGGCGCTCTGCTTGACATTGCTGGGGGCGGGTTGCCTTATTTTTCTTCTCCTTATCAGTCGGCCGAAACGAAGCGTTAACACTCGCCAATTTAATATTAAGATGTAAACTTTTGGTGCAGATCGTGATTAAATTAAGTTGGACACCCGCTTTAACAGTCCTCTCTTTGACCCGCAGGTCATCGATCAGTGGTGCGAGTCCCTGACCAAGAAAACTGTCTACCCTCGTGGGGGCTACTCTGGCGACTCCGCCTTCGTCTTCAGATCGTCTGCCGAGAACTATTACGTCATCACCGGCTAAGCCAATGACCAGATCATCTTGTGTCGCGCATGCGCACCCATGGTGGAAGTCAACACAATGAAATAAAAAGGTTTAATGCGTAACAGTGGTCCGTTGTTTTAGCAAAAATAGCTACAATCACACTATGGCGCCGACTCAAACAAAGTTGATGTGGGCATTTTGCACCGAGAAAGAGAAACCATTCGTGATATTTTCGAAAGTAGGGTAATGTACTTCTCGTTGTGTTAATTTACTATCTCTAAAACTTAATTTAGACAACCCTAAACTGGGCGTTCGTTCCGAGACGGTCTTGGCTTAACACGTGGTGGCGAAGGCATTGAGGCGAAACGCAGTGGTCAAAGTTTCGATGTTTTATTTAAACCCTTAAACTCAATTAAAACAAGTTACCAACTCCGTTAACGGTACGTATATTATAACTTACCTGGCAGCAGTTTGTTAACTTGCTGCCAGCCTCTTGCTCCGCGAGGCGGTGAATCCAGCTAAAATAGAAGTCCTAATTCTCTACTAGCTTGCTAGCAAAAACCCGTCCTCCCGCAACGCCGCTGACTGACTGAATTAAAACAGAGGGGGGACATCACCGCTATAGTTGCTATAGCAACGCACGCGAGGAAAACTACAGTGCGGTGCGAAAGTATGGAGACCTGGGATACCACACATTTCGTAATATTCATTCTCTGAAGTGGAATGTTATAATGCCATTATGTAGTCTTGTCCCCATACTGTCTCTGGAACAGCGCCACATGGGTGTGCAATGATCAATGCGATCAGTTTTTGATCAATGCATGAACTAACGTTATTTGTCAAAAATATAGTTGAGAAAAGAGGGTATGCGTCTAGGCGGATTAAATATGATCCCTATTCTCAATAGCGGATCCAAGGAATCCTCCCTTTTGTCACCGAAGATGCCGCTTTTTGATGCAAATCGCACTTGCATGTTGTGCACCCATCCCTCACCCTTCTATCACCTAGCGAGGGATCGCGTAGACCATGTCAAGGAGTAAGTTGACCCAAGTTGGGTTAATTCATTGCCAATGCTTTGATGACCTTTTTATGATCAGGATTGACCGCTATAGCGAGGTTCAGTGGATTACTTAACCGCAATATCCACCAATAGTGTGGCTACCCTGATCTACAGAATTCTGGTCTCCTTATGACTAATAGCGACTGCGTTAGTTTAACTTGAGGAGCCATCAAAACTTGGAGTGTCTCCCCTTCTATAAGGATGGGTCCCATCAGAATTAATTCCACGTCATCAAATACCTCTTGACCAACATGCCAGGTGCATGTGTTAACTGTGATCTTAAGCCTTCGAAATCGGCTCTTTTATAGTTATAGATTTTCCGCTTTATAGCGAGTCTTGGCGTTACCACATTAGATATCTCACAGTATATGATACTATGATCTAAGTTACAGATAGGAGGGAGCACACCACTGGACGACACGCGGGCTGGGGAGTCAGTGATAACCAGGTCCAATAGCGATTCAGAGTATTTTAAATCACTGTCGTCATGAGACTCAGAAAACACCTTACATTTATCATTAAAATCACCAGAGTTATTGGCGGAAGCAAGACAATATGATTCATGAAGATTATCCATAAATGTGTTAACCGCATCAGACTGCTTGTTGGGAGGTCTGTAATACCCTCATATTAATATTCGTTCCTTGTCAAGGCTAATCTCTAGCCATAAACACTCAATGCCATCTTTATGAAGATCAGGTCTGAGTAAGGTAGAAAGCTCGTTCCTTACATACATGAGTACACCACCACCGTGTCTGTTTCTGTCTGTTCGATATACCTGGTAACTCGAGATATCAATCTCATCATTTGAAACACTGTTGTCCAACCAGCTTTCTGTGACACATATAACAGCAGCATGTCTGTTAATAACAAATACATATTCGGAGTCTGGCTGACTGAGTAAACTTCTCGCATTTATGCGATAAACTCGTCCCAGCACGGGGCCTGCATTCTAGATGACAATCACCGGGATGCAATAGCTAGGGTATGACAAATGCTTTGAACCAAACCAGAGTGGAATTACGTTCTTAGCAATTGGCCGATTTCCGAGCTTTATCTCAGTTATCCATGAATGACAATCAGACAGACACTTCCTGAATATAATTACCAAACCAGTGCTGTATGTATTCTTACAAAACAAATGAAACGCAATTAACACAAACAGGTGGAATGAACAAAAGAAAGGAAAAACAGCAAAGAAAGAAAGTGATAACCGGAACATAGAAAGAATGGATATGCATGTAATGAAGTGCTGGGGGGTAGATGGGCAGAGGTAGAAGAGATGAGTGAATAATGAGTTCAAAGGCGGGTGGAGGAGTGGGCCCGGCGCTAGAGGCTATCAGCCTGATACCCTTGTACAGTAAGAAGAGGGAAAGAAAGAAGAAAAGAGAGAAACAAAAACACACCAATATGTGAAGGCATGACCAAGGAACCACTCCTGGAGAAATTAGCGTAACCGACGTCATGAGCCTTATTTGACATAATGAGACGCTGTACTGCTTTTCAGCTCGCGGCTCATAAACCTGGCTTACCGCCTGGGTTCACATAGCAGCATACAGTCATCTTTGTGAACTAATCAATTAGTGTACATTGTCAACACGAAGAACATCGCACAAGAATAGGTTTACACAGCAATCAACATGAAGAAAAGAAAAGAAAACTCAGGCACAACTTCCATCTTGAAAGATTAAAACATCGTCACGGAATACATCTGGAAAATATACGGAAAATAGTTACTGACAAATCGTCATATGGATTTTCACAAATGTCAGGCAGCCGCCTTTGATGCCTGCAGTGCCGCACCCAATGCTTCTTCCATCAGCTGGAAACGTTTGAAACCTGTGCGTGATCCTGCGGAGACACAAGTGATGAATACCAACGTGTTGGCCTGCTGTCGCTTCTGGAGAAGATATCTGATGTGCCTCGATGCTCCTATCTCGCCATCATCGCTGCCTCCGTCCTGGCGTTGACTTGGCTCGCGAGGATCCGTCAGGAGATAGTCGGCCACGTTGTTGGCACCGGCATTGGCAGGGTCCAGCAACAGTCGGCGATACGCAGCGCGGGCTTGGTTGATGCTTGTTATTTTGGCAACTGATGCCACAAAAGAACAGCCTGACTCGGACACTACACGGCCAAACCGAGTACATATCTTGAATGAACTGTTACACGGATATTCTCTCACTTAAAGTTACTCATCCAGCAATATTTTTTTCTTAAAAAATGTAAAAATTATGTTGATTGGAAACGCTGTATTTATATTCTTAGCATAGAAGCACAACTATTGTATGCAATAAAAACACAGATATGTTGTTAAGCCTTTTTTGGGGCAAAATTAGTGCATCCCATGTGAAAAAGTGTGGCTTTCTTGTCTACTTTATCAACAAAATATGCATATTGCGGCAGGTTTATACCTTTTATCATGCGATGACAGATCTAGTTCTCATGAAGGTTACAGTTATACAGTCAGACTAAATGTGTTTCCAAAATATTTCGAAAACCATAATTTAAGTAAAAAACTGCTGCATGAGCAGCTTTAAAGTACGGTGAGCGTCACCTGTTCCCATGTGGCATGAATAGGGGTCTTGTTAAAATGTACATTACATCTCCCGCTTCTGAAAGCAATAAAATAGCTGACTGAAACCGGTCAGTCTTCCATCTTTGTGACGGCAACCCAATGCGTACCGGGGTCGCAGGCTTGGTTGGCTCTAGCCCAGTAAACTTGACCCTTCTGACAACAAGCTGACACCCCCGTTAGGGCCCGTTAGGGTTCAGGTCGTTAGGGCTATGCATCAGGGCTAGGTTGACTCTGTGGCTGTAGACGGGCCCTGTCATATTTTTCCCCGTCCTATAGGGCATGTCAGTTTTCGCGGGTTCTACTTCCGGCCTGGCATTTTGGGGACAAACAAACGAACACGTGCTTTTTGTTCAGTGCGCAGCCTGACTCGCCCCCTGCGTAACCATGGATACCGCGCGCAGAGGGCTGTCATACTAGTTACGACATAAGACGTGGAACCAGGCAAGGTGCGCGGCCGGCGAGGCAAACAAGGGTCGGGTCGCAATTCGTCTTTCGTGCGACTTAAATAAGGAACTGTTAACTTTTTCGTGTCTATATGCTGGTAGATGACACTTTGAGCATGTCATTTTTCATAATACTGGCCACATTCAGCAAACTAGGCGCACAAATGGTAGATGATTTCCCAATGTTTATACTAGCTGATCTGGAGCGATCGGGTGACAGGTATGGACAGCCTTTGCCGTCAAAATTACAGTTTTTTTCTATCCAACCACCATTTAAATAGGCAAACTTGTGTGGCAGAGCCACTATTTATATTCTGTCATAATGTATTCGTGTTTGGTTTAATATATGATCGTTAGGGTATACTCAGCGCATTGAGATTTTGAGGGTCGCCATCTAGCGATGGAATGGCAATTCTGGTGTGACGTCGTGTGACGTCGTGTGACGCGTCATCCGGTCTGGGAAATTGGACATTTACGAACGAGAGAGCGAAGTACAAGGGACCAGAAAAAATTCTGGGAAATCTCTGCCATCCTGCGTGATGGGAACATTTTACATACATTTAAAGGTAAATACATGCGTGTGCTTAACGTGTATGATGTTATTTTAGGGATTGATGGTGGTATTTTGCATATTTTTATGTAATTGTGGAAACATGTGCCGGCATTGTGTTAAACGGCGAGATGATAGTTTATCGGAGCGTCACTGGTTGAACTGTATGCGAGTTAGGTCTGCAATTGTGTTAACGTGCGACCAGGTAGACGTTTGATATCTGGGAATATAGGTATATATGTGAAAATAAGTGAGACTTTCTTGTGGAAATAGTATTTGTCGCCAATGGAAATTCGTATTAAATTCACCACGTGTTTACAATTGGGGATAAGAGGCGCCAAAGTTTAGTTACCTCCCCTTTAGTGTGAACTGTGTCGTAATGGCGGTGTATATTCTTTGGTGCATAGATTTGACTGGAAAACTGAAGACTGCTGTGTGAATGAAACTTGAAAGCACCCGCCGCTAACCCGGTGGTCAGTATTTATTGTGTTTGTCCGCCATCTTGGAATTGAGTTCCAAATGTTTTATTTAGTAATGCGTTTCGTGTGTTAATAGTAGCTGCAGTATAATGAACTGTGGTTTTGACCAAGATAGGTTGTGATTTAGAGTTCACGACGGATAGAACAGTGGTTCTGGCTATAACTTAAGGCTTGTTCCTTTCAACCCGAATAACAGTAGATTGGTTGGTTTAATACATGGTCTCTGTCTGACTGGTATTAATATTATAGCGGGTGGTTAATTTGTTTCCTGTATTTTCAGGGTGTTTTCCCGGTACTTAACCGGTGCTTAATGGGTGTTTTACGGACAACCGAATAAACCATCAACATCATCTGGCGTTTGTGTTGCCTCACCATCAACATCACTACACTTGCAAATTTACTGTGCTAACATTATCTTTCTAAATTGCTTCAGTTCTGTGACATTCATAGTTGTGATGGGTATTTTGACAAACGGTTTCACGAGAACCACAAAATAGAGCAGTACTGTCACTTTTCCATTTCAGCCAGCTTACATGTACTTAGCGGCTTGCCGGTATAATGCTTTGGATCAGATAGATTGTGCAGCATTTCTAAGTTAACCTGGTGCGGCAAACTTACTATCCAAGAAGTAGATACATGTATGTAATTGACTACAGTCATACCTCAGTTTAACAGGTCCTTTCACATAAGCTAGCAAAAATAAATAATCTATGCTTCCTCTATATGGGATTGGTGGAATTAAGCCTTAATTTATAAAACAAAAAGTTTTTAGATGTTTATAGGTGGACACTTGTGTTGATGAAAAATATTTATTTGTATAGCTGATGTGTCTACGTTCAGCTTACTGATGGCTTTACTTCTGCATAAATCCTTAATTTCCTTTTTAACATTTCCTTTCAATTTTGATTAATTAAATTACCCTTTCTTTTGCTACCTTTGACATAAACCCACAAGGAAGCAAAAACTATTTTAAAATTGTGGCATCTTTAAATATATGGAGATTTTCATCAAGATTCTGCAATGTAAAACATACAGAATCAATAATAATTCAGTGTATAACCTTCATGATTCACTACTTTTTTTCTCATACCTTGCATAAACATGATGATAATAAATCCAAGTTTCTATTTTGTCTTTTTGCATTGGGTTTGCTTCTATGATATCAGTTTAATTGGGTTAACAACATATGGTATAAAATAAAATCTGCAGGTATTTCAAATGTAGCAGTACAAAAACTAAGTTAAGATACAAAACATAAGACACCCTTATATATATAAGTATATCTTTTTCATACCGGTATTTCATCAAATTCATAACATTTCCTTTTAAGGTTGTCCAATTCATTTTGATTAAATTACACCTTTCATAGCTACTTTTGTCCTGATGTCTATACATGAAACATATAAAAAAGAAGCTACTTTTGTCCTGATGTCTATACATGAAACATATAATAAAGAAACAAGAGAACAACAAACTATTAAAAATATTGATAGCACTAAACCCATAAGAAATTCAATAATATAATGAAATTGTGGCTGGTTTATATATAGACCTTTCTATTTAACCACCATAAACATAAAAAATCCCAATAAAGGGATCATTAAACATTAACATTAAACATTTTTGGCAGGTTTATATATATATATTTTCATTTAACCAGCATATATAAACATCACAAATAACAATAAAATTATACTAATCATCAATATATATGGAACATGTTGTTACTTTCATTCTTTTCTGTAACATTTAGCTACAGTTATGACAAGAGAACCAAGATATTGCTTTGCTACTAAATCCTGAGTGTTGTAATAAATAAACTGGTGTCGTGTAATCACTTTTTCAGAATTCTGCTTGGTGGCTATAGTATATATTATAATGTGTTCCATTATTTGAAAAGACCAGTTTACAACATTTAAAATATAACTAGACATTACAGTCCAGTAGGCTATAATAATCCACTTCTACTGACCGTGACAAACATTATTCATGACATTGGCAAATTCATCAATTTTCTTTAAATGTTCTAGAGCTTTATGCAGGCTGTGAACTTTTTCATTTCTTCATAGATTTAGTTGACATTTGCATCCACATACTTTGTAATCTTGTCTAATGTATATTTACATACTTTGCAATGTTTTATTGGTATGTTCACTTGAAACTAAAATTTGACAATTTGAAAAAAATTAATCAAAGATAAAAACGTATGTAAGGACCTATCATATCCCATATTCTTAGATCTATATCTATGTGTAATATATATCTGACAAAAATGTACGTACATTGTACACATTATTTGACAGCAAATATTTGCTAAATACAAAGGGCATGATTAAGGATTTTTATACAATATTTATAAATATTGTCACAATATTTAAGGTAATAGTCAAGTGTTTCTTAAATTTCATAATGTTATTCCCATTCAATGCTTTATTTAAATAAAGGTTAGTTATAATTTGTCAAAAACCTTCAGGATTGATTTCTTGGTTTGGACAAAACTGTAATAAAATCATTTGCGGTTAAATAACAATTATAAGTATTATTGAGCTCAAGTACGTGGCTCTTTCATATCTGCTCATAAAATCACCCATATGCGTCAGCAGTATGATTATAAGAAACATTCGATATGTGTTCGTCAATTACCTACTTTGAAAAATATAAATCGATATGTCGAAACAATAGCCGTTTCATCATTTTCGCGAATTCTGGTTTATTCCGCTTGTCATGTCATTCGGCCGTCGGCAACACCGTCAGGCCAGCGCAAATATTGGGTCTTCAGCGGGCTGTAGTGCGCTAAGTTTACTGACCGCAGTTATTGATACGGCAAAATACAAGCTAACAGTGTCGTTCAACAATATATTGTCACTAGATAGTTAACAGATGCTTATTTAAGTTGCATACAGGTCTAGAAGGGACCCACCCTTTTCTCGCATCGCTCGCCGCGCAGTTTGCCTGGTGCCACGTCCTAAATCGTGACTAGAATGACAGCGTTTTGATTCGTCAAGCAGGGAGCGAGTGAGCTGCGCAGTGAAAAATTAAGGTCGCATATAACGTCGTTGTCCCCAAAATCTGATCTCGTTAGGTATCGCACACTTAAAGTACTGCTATGACGTCATTATATTGTCTAAACTGTACATTATTTTTCACGAATGTACTGTTTTAGCGAGCTGATAAATTGCGATTGACTCAAGGAGACCAAACAATTTTTCTGTTGAACAATCGTCCTTCTGTTACGAAATCGTCCATCGCAGTCAATGCCAATCATGAGCAATAAGTGATCTTGTCTGAAATAGGTTACAACCACAACGCATGATGAACTGGAAACTTGACGCCCGACGGAAAGGCCCAGCAAAAACAGATACAAATTTCTCATCAAAACAAGCATAGATCAGAAAATCCACTTTAAAAACTGAATTTGAGATCATATGTAATTCATATGTAAAATACATACCGACATTTCCTTATATCCTATAATCACACCAGAAATCATTTTTCTTTCTCGTGAATCCCACGAAACTCGTTTGCAAAGCATATCCAATCCATCAACAACGCACTGGGTGGGACTTGTGTCAAACACCATGGCAACATCGCTGCGTATCACATCCTTTCATTATCCAATAATGTGAACCATTGTATCCTATTCCACATTTAAATGACCATTATCGTCTGTATAAGGACACATAATCCATGCGAAGTAGCCTACGCGCCTTGATGCGAAACACGACTTCATTCTTGCAATCTGAAGATGAACTAAACTGACTTGTGGCTGCAGCGTCCGACGTTCTTCCATGTCAGGGCGAACCACTGTTTCAGCTTAGCTCACGTATGACTCAAGTTTACCATTGCTACAATAATACATTTCATGGGTTATCAGATAGAATATGAACCGACTTCAGTCAGCTATTTTATTGGTTTCGGAAGCGAGAGATGCAATGTATATCTTATTCACGCATCATGGACCACGTGAGGCTCACCGACCGTACTTTAAGTCAGAGAATACCCATGTAACAGTTCATTCTTGAAAAGATATGTACTCGGCTTGCGCCTCGTACTTTTTTTTCAAGAATGTATTGTTACATGGGCATTCTCCTTACCATAAAACGAGATTCACTTGCATGCCCTATAGCCACAGAACTGGGGCAAGGTACACTCCTAGCCCTGTAGCATGGCCCGCCGGCCGCAAGGCGGACCGGAGGGCCATGGATTCCCGAGCAAGGTTTGCCGTCCGAGAGCAGCGGCTGGTCAAAAATTTCTTGATTCTACAAAAATGTGATGAAGACGCGACATATATGTCGGCAATCCATAGCCCTCCAGTCCGCCCTGCGGCAGGTGGGCCATGCCGCAGGGCTAGGTACATGCACTCCGTAAATGAGTGATTCATACTGAAGGAGACATAAAAGTCTACTCACCACATTGCAGTGACACGTACCTCCGCTGAAGTGTCAGTGTCCGAGTGTTTGGCCTCGTTCCAACCCAGTCGTTGAAGGCTATCGCTCTTCAGGTGAGGGACGGACCATTTGATATCCAGGCGGGCGCTATAGTTTTTGGGTGGATGCCAAAAAAATCGACGAGCGCCTAATTTTGTTGTTTGTGGCCATGGGGAATGTATTTAATTTAATACTACAAGGGCATGATTTTTTTTCACAAAAATGGAAGATGAATGCTTTTTGTTCGATAACAGGCGAAGCAATTTTTTGTTTAAGAAAATTCCGAGCAATATTTTTTTTACAAAGAATCCATAGCCGCCCCCCCCCCTCCCCCCTCCCTCCCTTAGATTCGGTCCCTAAGCGGCCATAAAAAGGACCCTCTGCCCACACTTGAGTGATTGCCCGTTATGATGTCTCACAGATTATTCTACTGTTTCACATATTCAGTGCAGTTTTGTGCTGAGCACCACCAAGATGCAGGACGCTATTTCAGAAGCGGGAAATCACCAAGCAAGCGCCACAACAAACACTAAATGGAAGCGATGCCTTTGCTCGTGCACCGAGAAATGTAACGTCGAGAAGATGGAGCCGCCGGTGTGCTGGTTTCGGCTGTTTTGCGCGTTTTGTCTCGCGGCCGACATAAGTCTCTTTGATTGCGCATTTCCGGTGCTGTACGATCACATACTGCACCGATATGACATCACGCGCAGTACTTTATCCTGGACTGTGTCCGTGTACGTCATCGCCTCAACCAGCATTGGTAAGTAACTTCTCAACTAGCATTGGTAAGTAACGTCTCAAGCAGCATTGGTAAGTAACCTTTCAATTAGCATTGGTAAGTAACCTTTCAACCAGCATTGGTAAGTAACCTTTCAACCAGCTTTGGTAAGTAACTGCTCAGCCAGCATTGGTAAGTAACTTCTCAACCAGCATTGGTAAGTAACTTCTCCACCAGCATTGGTAAGTAACTTCTCAATTAGCATTGGTAAGTAACCTTTCAACCAGCATTGGTAAGTAACCTTTCAACCAGCTTTGGTAAGTAACTTCTCAGCCAGCATTGGTAAGTAACGTCTCAACCAGCATTGGTAAGTAACTTCTCAATCAGAATTGGTATGTAACTTCTCAACCAGCATTGGTAAATAACTTCTCAACCAGCATTGGTAAGTAACTTCTTAATCAGCATTGGTAAGCATCTTTTTAACCAGCATTGGTAAGTATCTTCTCAACCAGCTTTGGTAAGTAACTTTTCAAACAGCATTGGTAAGTTACATTTCAACCAAATATCACCCCCACCCTCACTATGGCCTTTTTTGATTTTTGATAGCTATATACAAATAAAAATATGATAACTGGCGTGTTCTCATGTACTATGTCAATTCGGTGTCGAATGCCGTAGAAAGCTATCTCTTTGATCCTTTTAAAAATGAAGAAAGATAAAAACATATATATATGTTAGTGCATGCATGAGTAACTTTGAGCTTCTGTGGATTGCAATACGAATGCCAGAAACAATTTGTTGTGTGCAGCGGTTCATGTCAGCCTTGTTATTTTTCAGTGGCTTTAACACAATTCTGATTATTATTCTTGCACCACCAATTATGGGGGGGGGGCAAGTTCCCAGATCACGAAGATTAAATTTCTTCATTTCCCTATCACGATGAATTAAAAGAAGAATTCCCGCATACAATGGAAGAGCGGATACATGATACAGCCCATTCCCGAGGAACGGAAATACCCCTTGCCGCCCCCCCCCCCCCTCGCCCCCTCCCCCCCCCCCTCCCCACATTATGTGACTTCCACCCAACCCCCTCTGTGGCAGACATAACAACTTTTAATCGTTCAGTACGCTTTAAGGATGACTGCAGGGTCAGCCCTTTGACCAGCGGTCATAAGACACCTGTATTCGTTGGTTATATTTACAGAATAGCTGAAGAACTCTGTAATCAGTGAACATAGCATCTGGCAATCGTTCAGTAGACTTTAAGTGTGTCTGGCGGGCTCTTTGGTCATCTAACATGAAATATATGTAATCGTTGGGTACAATTAAATGGCTGATGATGGACTCTTTGATCACATGACATTAGATATGTGCACACTCGTTGGGTACATCTAAATGGCTGATGGTGGGCTCTTTGATCACTTTCAACCAGCATTGGTAAGTAACCTTTCAACCAGCTTTGGTAAGTAACTGCTCAGCCAGCATTGGTAAGTAACTTCTCAACCAGCATTGGTAAGTAACTTCTCCACCAGCATTGGTAAGTAACTTCTCAATTAGCATTGGTAAGTAACCTTTCAACCAGCATTGGTAAGTAACCTTTCAACCAGCTTTGGTAAGTAACTTCTCAGCCAGCATTGGTAAGTAACGTCTCAACCAGCATTGGTAAGTAACTTCTCAATCAGCATTGGTATGTAACTTCTCAACCAGCATTGGTAAATAACTTCTCAACCAGCATTGGTAAGTAACTTCTTAATCAGCATTGGTAAGTGGCTTTAACACAATTCTGGTTATTATTCTTGCACCACCAATTATGGGGGGGGGGGCAAGTTCCCAGATCACGAAGATTAAATTTCTTCATTTCCCTATCACGATGAATTAAAAGAAGAATTCCCGCATACAATGGAAGAGCGGATACATGATACAGCCCATTCCCGAGGAACACGAAAAATACCCCTCCTTTACAGAATAGCTGAAGAACTCTGTAATCAGTGAACATAGCATCTGGCAATCGTTCAGTAGACTTTAAGTGTGTCTGGCGGGCTCTTTGGTCATCTAACATGAAATATATGTAATCGTTGGGTACAATTAAATGGCTGATGGTGGACTCTTTGATCACATGACATTAGATATGTGCACACTCGTTGGGTACATCTAAATGGCTGATGGTGGACTCTTCGATCACATGACATTAGATATGTGCACACTCGTTGGGTACATCTAAATGGCTGATGGTGGACTCTTCGATCACATGACATTAGATATGTGCACACTCGTTGGGTACATCTAAATGGCTGATGGTGGGCTCTTTGATCACTTGACATTAGATATATGTGTAATTATTGGATACATTTAAAGGGCTGCTAGCAGGGCACTTTGATCACTTGACATTAGATATATGTGTAATTATTCGGTACATTTAAAGCGCTGCTAGCAGGGCTCTTTGATCATTTGACATTAGAGATATGTAATCGTTGGGTACATCTAAAAAGTTGCTGCCATGCTCTTTGATCACCTGATGTTAGATATATGGGTAATAATTCGGTACATTGAAAGTGGGGCTGGCGGGCTCTTTGATCATTTGACATTAGATATATGTGTAATCGTTGTGTAAATTTCCAGGGTTGCTGAGCAGCCCTTTGATCAGCCGCCACAAGGCGGGCAAGAGGCTGGCTGGAGTGGCCGGAGCCATCGGCCTCACCGTGGGTTGTGTCGGAGCAGCCCTTGCACCAAATGTCCCTTTATTCATCAGCTGCTTTGGCTTCATTTGCGGTGAGTTTTCTTGAGACAGCTTAAGCACTTTGTCCTGCATCATAATAACAACAATAATAAAATAAAAGGAGATCCAAGGATGCCTTCACCTGGTGGTGATAGTTTCAGCGAGCTGATATGAATATCGGCGCTTCTGGCACAACAAGATACACAACAAGATATGCCTCAAATTAAGATGGTAATTAGACTTGCATCTGGTGAAATCAGATCCAAGTAAGACAGTCATAATCCCAAGATATCAGTGTGTATGATGCAAGTAGCAGTTTATTCCATATTGAACGGTCATATTGATCCGGTGATACACGTACAAGAGACAAACTTATATATTTATGTTTTGGATAATATTGGTATTTAAAAAAGAAACACATGAACAAATGAACTCTATCAAAGGGACTATCGTCTGTCATAATAATTTTAGTATCAATTCTATTAAAAACCAATTGCTGCAAAGTATTTATATTTTACCTACCTATCGTTCATAACGGAAGCCCAAATAATAACAAGGAGTTAATGAAAATGTGATTTGTTTATACAAACTTTGATGTATTGCTCCTCGAAGGCGCGTCTGTTGGCACCCTATGTCTCGTGTCCAACGTCATTGTCATGGCGAACTTCGACAAGAATCGTGGGATGGCTTCCGGGATATTGGCCTTGGGCTTCTCCCTGGGCACCATCATGTCATCACCACTTACCAACCACCTTCTGGAGACCTATGGCCTCCCAGGAGCTCTTCTCATGTTCGGCGGCCTCTCCGCCCAGTGCCTTGTCTTAATCCTCAGCAGCACCATCCCACCAACCGGAAGTGACGTATCAAAGGACGTCTCTTCCGGCGAGCAGTTAACGAAAGCAGAAGCGTTGACGCCCAAAGTGTACGGACGCCAACTGTGCGACTTTTCTTTGTTGCTCCATAAGCGGTTTGCTGCGTTCCTGTCCGTGTCGGTGCTGACGTATGTGGGGCGGTTTGGGTTAAATACGTATTCGGTAAACAAGGCGTTACAGCTGGGGGTGCCTCATCAGCAGGCGGTGCTGCTGCCGTCTCTCGTCGGGCTCGCCGGGGTGGTCGTCAGGATCCCAACGCCGATCATACTCAACTTCAAGGTCGTCAACGAACTCCTCTACCACGCACTGGGCGTCGCTATGTTGGCGGCCGGCTTGTTCGCCTTTGGAGCAGCCACTAACTACTCCACGATGGCCTTTTCCATGATCGGTCTGGGGTGTTGGGAAGGTAAGTAGGTCTGGATGGCCAATGGCATCCCGATTTGAAGCGCTTTTTTTTTCGCCATATTTGCTTTGAGTATAGTTTTGCATCGGCCTAAATTTGTCTCATATGCCCTTGCAATGGGGAGTACACAGCTGGAACCGGTCGTCTCCTCACCAGCGTCTTGGTATCGTTGCCAACATGGCGGGCGAGTCAGTCAATGGACCTGCCATTTTATCTTAAGTACCAACTCATATATAATGCCTAATTATCTCCCCCAATCCTAATGTCTAATATCTTCTACTTAATACTTGGCCCCAGGTTTTACCGGCAGTTGCTTCCCCTTGGCGCTGGTCAGGATGGTGGGAGAGCGAAATCTCCCGAAGGCGTTTGCACTGTGTCTGACAAGCTCCGCTGTGGCAACGTTTGTGGCCATGCCCTTGACAGGTACCCAGCCAGGCACCTTATATATCTTGTACAAATTTAACATGCATGTTCTTGTTCTGGCACTCGGATAATGATGTTTGTTATGTATATTATACATACCTGTAGAATGGCTGTCACACTAACCATCCTGGCTTCCTTGACCTATTGATAGATGTTATCGATATAATCTTAAACCCAAAATTTTCGGGATATATTACACGGGCAGTTATTGCATATATAATCTTTAATCCACACACCATGGACCAAAACCAGTTTGGCGTTCGCCCGTCGAGAATGTGTAATAGATCCAATCATTCAGTACATACCAGTTAATGACGACAGGCGTTTTGTCAGGTTGGATGGTGGACTCGCAAGGTGATTTCTGCCTGCCGTTCTACATCCTGGGCAGCGCGGCCACAGGCGGCGCTGTCATCGACCTCATCCTGGCACTTCATCGACCCCGGAAATCAGTATCATGTGACCAAACGACAGAGATACATCCGGTTGCCGATATTGAAAGCAAACAGACATTACGACAATCACCTTCCGAGTTCTTTGATACCCGACAAACGGAGCAATGACAGAGATGGTTGTTTCATAGCTAAGCCCGACTGAAATCTTATCAAAAGTTAAAGACTCGCGCGACAACGACTAGTCATGATACTTGGTGCCTCTCATGTATTGTTGAACATCCCTTTTTTATTAACTTGGTATGGAAACTCGTCTAAAAATAGTCTAAACATGTTTGTTCATGCTCGCAGCATGGTGAAAAACTATTACCACCATAACATAATGTGACATGAGCGCCCTTACGTTATTAAACGTGTATTCTAACAAAATTCGGCGTTTGTTGAAGTTTTTGACACGACTAATTTGTTTGCCCTTGACCCACTCTACGTCGCTTTTCCATGCATACCCGCCTGAGGTTTGTTTTCGCGTTAGGACCGGCTCTATGGCAACTTTTGTGTGTGCCCACGATGACACCAGAAGTTTTCAGTATTATTCTTCAAATGTATTCTTGGTTTACATGTGAAATGTTAGTTCCGTGGCGTAACTTTATGAATATTTTAGTTTTTTTAGCACTTTACAGGGCGCTGAGGGCATCCACCCACGAAATGTGTATAATAGCCCCCCCCCCCCGCCCGAAATTCAACCTTCTATTAACGTTTGTTTAGCATTAAGTTAACGTTTCATGATGTTTTTTAGGCATTTCCCTGCTTGCAACCATATAATAAAAGAGTCCAGGATTGCAAAGAAGGCGGAGGGTCCACTGCGGGTTCGAACCCTCGCGACCGGAGCGACTTTCGGTTTTGCGTGTGTCTGTGTGTGTGTGGGGGGGGGGGAGGAATATGACCGGTTCGGACACAAACAGAAATCCATAAGATCCATGTATTGGAAATCCAGGACCTCAAGATAGGGGATGGTCGATACCTCAGATGCCGTACACTTACCAGTGAGAGAGGGCATCCACACTCTCCTGAACACCACCCACGCTCACCACACTGGCTCCGCGCCTGTAATGACATCGCTTTACACGCGTCATTGCAAGCGTAACTCCATAGTTACCTCCTTGATTCATATTTATCGTGGATGTGCATTTATCTACAATTGTATAGCAAATTAGCCTACGTATAGTATCATAAACTACCCACCAACATTATTTAGATGTTCAAAGTCCGATTTAATGCGTGGGACGAAGGCACGAGATGCAAGCCAATAGGGTTACTGGTTACTAATATATGCTTGTAGGTAAGCAGAGCCACGAATAATAAGAGTCATCTAGCAAGATCTGCCCTTTTGTTCGATACTTAATGACGAAAAATCTAATTTAATCCACTTCGTTAGTTTAGTGCGGTGTTCGTCATTACATGTAGGATTACAAAACTTGCAAAAATGATTCATTCAGAAACATTTTATACTAATTTACTTTATAAATTCAAATACAAATAACATGCCATAACTTAACGGGTGTTATTAAAAAACATTTTGTTGCCACACTACGTCACAGCAATTCTGACATCGCTGCCGTAGGTTATTTGTGTTGTTACATTCAGATCAGAATTGAGAGGTAATTTTTAGAGTTAACGCTAACATTTCTTTTTAAATTGAAAGTGAAAAGCTACTGTATCATCAGCTTTAATAACACGTTAATTCTCTGTTACGAGTACGTAATATAGGACGAATCTTTACGTAATCTGCATGGAAATAGCCTATGTTGTGGGTGTAAGCTTCTATGACTAATTAACCCACGGACACGGTGTGATCGTTCATTCCTTTATTATTAAATCGCAGTAACCAATGATTCCAGTATTCAAACAGTGTGTTTGTTCCCTTCAGTTTTTTCGGAGCAAAATGGCGCGGGAACGCGCGGCGGGGGCGTGTCCGCGAATCGCCGCGCAAAGGCTCATGGGAGTCGCGCTCAAATAAAATTAGTATTTCTCTAAATACCGAAAACACATTGCCTACCCGGCAACACTCTCCCCCGCTTTACGTCACAGCCCTCTGTGACGTAGCACACACCCCAATGACAAGGCATTACCGCACAACAATAGGGCCCCTGAGCGGGGGTAGCCATGTCGCGTGTCGATTTTAAGAAAAGGTCCATGTCGTGTGTCCAGTTTAAGAAAAGGTCTATGTCGCGTTGTCGATTTTAAAAATCGCCGTGTCGCCGTGTCGAAAAAGCCCCTCTGGGGCCCTAACAATGACAATAAACGATAGTAACCTAAAACACACAAATGAGTCGCACTCAGTCTAATAGGGCAAGGGCTTCCCGAAAAAGGCGAGTGGCCAGGTCCACGGCGGAAATCCTTGGCTCCTGCTGGTTGATCGCAGCAGACCGGGGGACGTTGGTCGGGTTTTTGTGCTGCCCCGCAGTGCGTCGCTGTGAGCGGCGAGCTGGCAGTGCCGCTTGCTGCGGCCGTGCACCAACCGGAGGCTCCCTGTCCGCAGCGTGTTCGGCCGTGTTCAGCCGGTGAGCCTCTGCCCGCTGCTGTCGCGCTCTGGCGTCATCGTTCAGCGGGTGTCGCCTGTTTGGTTCCCCGTTCCCGACAGGTTGGCCCGCACCACCGAGAACAGGTGGCGGTGCAGCGTCTCGGGATTCCTTAGCTGCGCCGCCCTCCTCCTGCTCGTTCTGTCGGAGCGGGATGTCAAACACCCGGTCAGGCTGGCGTACCTCTCCTCGCCGTCCTGGCCTTCCGGCCTCGTCATTGAGCGGGGATCGCCTAGCTGGCTATCCGTCCCCGACAGGCCGGCCAGCCCCACCGTTGACAGGTGGCGCAACAGGCGGTTGCTCTCCCGGCGTACGCCCCGTCATAACGACCACGACCGTCTCGTCGTCACCCGACTCGTTAACGCCGGGCCCAGGGGTTGGGTCCACCCGGGTCCACCCGGGCGTACGGTTCCAGCTGCTCCAATCCCCTTTCTCTTGGGAGTCGGTCGTCTCCGAGACGCTCCCTGTCGTCCTCCGGTTGAGCTGGTCCAGCACATCGTGTTTTGACCGGCGTCCCCCCGCCACGTCCGCGAGACCTTCTGTTCTTAGTGCAGTTTCGACCCAGGTGGCCGGACTTACCACAGCGGTAACACTTCCGCTGGCTCTGTTTAGGGCATTCGCGCTTCAAGTGGCCTTGCTGGCCGCACCTGTAGCATGCCCCCCTATTGGCCCGCCTATGAGACGGGTAGTCCCGGACAACGTGACCAGCACGTTTACATCTAAAACACCTGCCGACACTGGCTCCTGGATACTTCCCGCTAGCTCCCCAGAGAAAACTGCCTGATGGGCTGACCGCCTTCCTTGAGCCTCCTTCCCCGGTTGTCACCGCCTGGCTCATTGCGGTGCGGGGTGGCAGTTTTCCGACTGCTTCGCCAACTGTAAGGGTTGACTCTTCCGCCGACAACCCTCTACCAGGTGGCCAACCTGCCCGCAACGGTAGCAAAGGCGGGTTTCCCGCCGATGCGTCTCTGGGACGCCAGGTGGCGCCAACAGTCCGTGTGGGTCCGCCGCTAGGTGTGCCAACACGGCAGCCTGGGTGGCGGGTCCGCCGCTAGGTGTGCCAACACGGCAGCCTGGGTGGCGGGTCCGACGCTAGGTGTGCCAACACGGCAGCCTGGGTGGCGGGTCCGACGCTAGGTGTGCCAACACGGCAGCCTGGGTGGCGGGTCCGCCGCTAGGTGTGCCAACACGGCAGCCTGGGTGGCGGGTCCGCCGCTAGGTGTGCCAACACGGCAGCCTGGGTGGCGGGTCCGCCGCTAGGTGTGCCAACACGGCAGCCTGGGTGGCGGGTCCGCCGCTAGGTGTGCCAACACGGCAGCCTGGGTGGCGGGTCCGCCGCTAGGTGTGCCAACACGGCAGCCTGGGTGGCGGGTCCGCCGCTAGGTGTGCCAACACGGCAGCCTGGGTGGCGGGTCCGCCGCTAGGTGTGCCAACACGGCAGCCTGGGTGGCGGGTCCGCCGCTAGGTGTGCCAACACGGCAGCCTGGGTGGCGGGTCCGCCGCTAGGTGTGCCAACACGGCAGCCTGGGTG
The DNA here is from genome assembly GCA_964019135.1 of Arenicola marina. Taxonomy (NCBI): domain Eukaryota; kingdom Metazoa; phylum Annelida; class Polychaeta; family Arenicolidae; genus Arenicola; species Arenicola marina. The sequence continues at coordinate 33,476,919 of OZ025258.1, forward strand.
GCGGGTCCGCCGCTAGGTGTGCCAACACGGCAGCCTGGGTGGCGGGTCCGCCGCTAGGTGTGCCAACACGGCAGCCTGGGTGGCGGGTCCGCCGCTAGGTGTGCCAACACGGCAGCCTGGGTGGCGGGTCCGCCGCTAGGTGTGCCAACACGGCAGCCTGGGTGGCGGGTCCGACGCTAGGTGTGCCAACACGGCAGCCTGGGTGGCGGGTCCGCCGCTAGGTGTGCCAACACGGCAGCCTGGGTGGCGGGTCCGCCGCTAGGTGTGCCAACACGGCAGCCTGGGTGGCGGGTCCGACGCTAGGTGTGCCAACACGGCAGCCTGGGTGGCGGGTCCGCCGCTAGGTGTGCCAACACGGCAGCCTGGGTGGCCGCCATCCGCTGAATAATCTCAGTGAGGCCGAGCCACGTCTTCTCCTGAGCCCTCAGTGCCGTCACAAATGCGGCGGTCTCGTCATCAGACATCATCCTTTATCTAATCTCCCGGATCACTGCGTCACTAACACCGTGGCTTGCTCCAGATGATGCTGCCGACTGCGCCAAAATGTTGTGGGTGTAAGCTTCTATGACTAATTAACCCACGGACACGGTGTGATCGTTCATTTCTTTATTATTAAATCGCAGTAACCAATGATCCGGGAGTGTCGTGACCGGGGATAAACCGTAAGCAATTCCAGTATTCAAACAGTGTGTCTGTTCCCTTCAGTTCTTCTGGAGCAAAATGGCGCGGGAACGCGCGGCGGGGGCGTGTCCGCGAATCGTCGCGCAAAGGCTCATGGGAGTCACACTCAAATAAAATTATTACTTCTCTAAATACCGAAAACACATTGCCTACCCGGCAACACCTATATATAATTGACACTATTCCCAATACCAGATGGATTTCGCTGACTACATTACGAAACACCGAAACATGAGAAGAGGCTACGTAATACATATAATTCACCGTCATTAACAATGTATCAACTACGCCAAACGTTCTGTCCACGTTATTGTCTGGCAACATTGTGGATAGTAGGAACGACTTTTTGGGTGAACCGCAAGCATGCATATGCACAACTGGTACACATGCAGTATACTCCCTTTTGTAAGCTGCTATAGTATAGAGCATATTGATACCACATGCCAATAGTAGGCACTATAGATCTAGGTCTACCTCAACCCTCTCATCTGATGCATACCGACCGCAAGCCGAAATTGGAACCCCATATTGATTCTCCGGGAACAAACTATAGTGTTATCCAATGCGGCACCTTGTCGGTGTTTATATAAAGCAGAACGGATAACCTCCACACCCGCGATAGGATGTCCTGACTCAGCAGTACGTGTTTACCTTTACCCCCACAGGCGTGACAACACCTGCAGACTAAACACCGAAGGGAGATCATATTCCCGCAGTGGCGTCACCCACGCCCAATAGCTCATGCATTAGCTGGTTACTAAATACCGAAATCTTGCCGACCACACGCGCGTTGCGATTGGCTTGTCATCCAACCATGAAGCTCAATGTGCGTCCCCTTAATGCAATGTTGGGGTAGTTTGTTCCGGTATATAGCCACAATATGCCCTAGACGCGGTGTCACCATCTTTTCCCAGGCCGGACTCCGTACAGCCAGACAAATGCTGGAGGCGTTTTGTGCCGATTCATATGCAAATTTCTATTCGATACGAACGAAAGATGAGCCCGTTATAAGTAGGCCTACCACGCGATACGTCCGGCTCAAACTAATATCATTATCATGGATGCCCTAACTTTCTCTGACTCGTGTCGTGTGTGTTTTTGACGGGGTGCGTTTCCTTCAGTCCAAGTCCATGCGTAATTCAAACCGCTGCCTGGGATCATTGTTGGTATTGGTGTCATGTTTACTTCCACATTCCTCATCGACAGTTTAATGGTGCAGTCAGGGGTTGCAGATTCCAACGGTCATGACTCTTTGCTTACATCCTGATAACCAAGGTTGGCGCATTTATTGCGAGTTGGGGGGGGGGGGCGCCATGCCCATAAGTACTAATCCAATATTCAATAACAACTTTACATAATATTTTGAACTGCTTTCCTATCGTAAGTATATATTGTTTCTTTTACTTTCGTCATTATATTACTTTTCAAACAATATGTATGTTTTAAAGCCCCTGTGACTGTAACGCCTAGATGCTGTCGTGCTTATTCAGCGCGGGTGGCTCTGCCCGTGAAAGACCAGGATATGTTGAGTGGTAAAGTTTTATGGTGGACCTTGTAATAGTTTCTCACCTGATTGTCATCGGCGCGTGATCACATTTATGGCATATCGCTACTCAGCAGGTTATTTCTGCATCCCATTTGATTCAATCGAAAGCCTCAGCGAAGCCTGCTAAGATAAATGCCAAACATTTCCGTCTAAGCCGGAATGGGGCTTAATAGATTAAGGTCTTAAGCACACAAAGATTCCTTCCATGTTCTATTTCACCCCCTGGTGCTTCAAACCTTGTCAATCAATTTTGGAGTCCTTGCCGTTATAATAGATGTGGCGTCTTAAGACCCATGTCATTACCCAGCTCTCACCATGTCAGACAGGCTGGCGTGTCGTGCAAAACCACCGGCCTCCCAATGGGAATGTCGATAGCGATCCCGAAACTCGTTTCCTATTATAATATCGTCGGCCAAAAAAATCAGGGAAGTAGGTTGTGATGTTTGTGCTTGAAGTAATATCTACCCCGTACCAACCCCCTGAGGTCCTGATCGAATCCCAGGAGGTCTTTGTCCGTCCCATGCCGTAGCTTCTTGTCCTTCCCGAACGAGCAAACAACTCTTCCTTTCATTGACCACTACATAATGCGTGAGTCTATGATGACCTAGCATCTGATTCTACGTGGTCTGTCCCCCGGCGGGGATGGGGCAGAGAAAAGAGGCATACATCCCTCCCCTCCACGCCTCTCCCGCACGGAAAGGGGGACAAAAAGAGACCAGGGGACTTGGAAAGGTTATATTGATTGGTGTGGTATAATCTGCGGTAAGCTCATCTCCCGTATCTTGCGGCGCTCTGTGATAGAATGTCACTTGAAGGACATGTTGACGTCACGTACCGAGGCGGAATCTGATTGGCTGGGACGGCTTGACAGCGTGGGAAGGGAAAGACACTCTCCCCTTGTTCTACGCGGCGGCTTAGTGAGGGTTTGTTTTCCCAGCGCACCACTAGATGAGCAAAGTTCCCCAGGAGGGTGAGTAAAGAACGCAGTCTGTTCAGATTGTCAAGGTGAGCACCCCAACGGTTTAATCCAAGACCAAATATGGCGCTAATCTCATACCGTTTTTAATAATATTTTCACCGCGAATCCACACGGACATCTTTGCGCGGGAGCTTCAGTACGTTCACACCATTGCAGCGATGGCATCAGTGACAGATATGTCCACGGCCACCCCCGGAGAGATATCCACTGAACTGCACAGTGAGGACTTCATGGGCACAACGGAAGATCCTTCCCCCAAACCACAGTTAGCAGACATTGTTGAGTATCGAGTGGCCCAAGAGATGTACCCGGTGTATGCCATTTTACTGACTGCCATCGGAACAGTCGGCAATATTCTCTCCTTCCTCGTCCTCTCCCGAAAGTCCATGCGCGTGACGTCATCGTCGATGTACCTGCGCGGCTTGGCTGTCGCCGACACGGCTACTATATGGAGCTACTTCCTGGCAATGTTGACCAATAGGTACACACGTCATTGGAACTCCACGTGGTTCTGCCGCCTGTTATTCTGTACGCAGTCTACCGTGTCTTTAGCCGGGGCCTACATCGTCCTTATAATGACACTGGAGCGATTTTTGGTTGTGGCGTTCCCGCTGAAGTCGACCACGTGGTTCAGCAGGCGGCGCGCATGCGTCATGGTGTGCATCACGTGGTGTTTCGGCCTGGGCATGGGGCTCTACACTCTGTGGACCGTAGAAATGACCCAGACGATGTGTGTTTACAACTATACCGACTTCGAAGACTTCCTGCGCATCTATCACCTGGCAGAGGTCGTCATTTCGCAATATATCCCGATCCTGGCCGTTCTGATCCTCAATTGCTTCATCATCAGCCTGTTGGTACACGCCAACCGCATTAAGAAGAGTCTGACCAACGCCCCGACCAGCAACACCGCCCAAGAGGCCAAGAGCGTGGCGGGGGCCCCCGGTGGAGGCACGGGCAAAGGGTCAAAGAAGGAATCGTCCTCCACCCAAGCTGAGCGCGTCACGGCCATGCTCTTGTCGGTTTCGATCACCTTCTTCCTGTTCAACGCTCCCTACGCCAGCTTCATGGCGTCAGTAGCCTATTGGGTCGACCGCACAGACCTGTACGCCTACGCCAGGGCCGCTCTACTCCAGCAATTCTGCCTCATGTTGATGTTCCTCAACTACAGCTGTAATTTCTTCTTGTACTGCCTCAGCGGAACCCGTTTTCGCCGTGAGCTGCGGTCAATGTTTTGTCTGCGCCGCACCCGTGAGGAATCGAGCGTCAGCGCCTACACCCTGGGCACGCACGTCCGCTACCGAACCAACGCTACCGAAACGTCATCAGCATCAGTCTCTGACGTCACAGTGACGTCAAAGTTCTGAGCACCGTCGATGAGTCGCTCCGTCGTGCGTGCCGGCTATGTTACAGCGCAGTGGCTGGTGCGTTCTGGAAATGGTACTTGGCACGACGGTAAGACATAGTGAACTCTAATTAATAACAATCGCATGGAAGAATACAATATGACGTCACTTTCCAAATGAGATCAAAACTTGGAAGCGTTTGGTATCGTCTATAATCAGACCACTGCTGATACCAGACTTATTATATATTTTACGGCGTGCAGGTTATCGCATTAAAGACCAAGCAAGAACGGTCAAGGACACAGCAAACTGGCGATCATCACTGGCTACCATGACTACAACAAATATTAACAGAGGATGCTGACGCAACTTGGTTTATCCAATCATATCACGAAATTCAGGCCTAAGAATCAAGATTCCCGGTTAAAACACATGAAGGTGATATATATAATGACAACGCGTCAATAGAAATTTATATGGACAATTTTCCTATTTCAGACACCCGTACCTACGTAGTATACTTGTCAACATATATACGTGGCGATAGTAGCGGTAAGTTATAATGGTCAGCGACTGTATTTATAAGCTTACGCACAAAAAGTTCACTTTCGTCATAGCCCCACCAGCTCGTTGTGGTGGTGCTCATGATCAAGAAACCATATTCAATATAATTTTATCACTTTCTTAATTCAGAAAACCCACCTCTTGGGTCACTTTATGCCTTCGAGTCACTCCGCTATGGACCTCCATTATAGCTCTGTTGTCGCCTACTTCCTCAATACATTTTCACGCTCGCCAGGGCGGCGCTGAGATAATTTATAGGAAAAATGCGCCGCGTATTTGGTTTAAACATATTTATTTAAACACGATTAGATAAACAGAAAAATCTGATACAATCCTACGCCGCGCATTTCTTCAGTGCCGGAGACCCAGCCTAAGCCTAATAACATATACTATCAGGTGATGACACCAAAGAGTTCTGTCACAATTATGACTTTTTTCGAAGGGTACAAAATGTTTTAATAATAAATACACAAGACTTATAATTCTAACTATAATGTTGCAAGAAATTACAGTTGATTTGACCGTTTTTCAAGAATCTTGAAATTTGCCCCCGGCCGACAGCAGCGGTGAAAGCGGACCTTGCATAGCGCGGTGCGGGGAGCTTGCTTTTGGGTAAATACTTTTTTCCGGGGGCGGGGGGGGGGGGTACTTAATACATTGCTGAGTTTGGGGGGGGGGTTAAACGGTGAAGGCCCCGCTCTTTTACCGCCCAAATCCGCTCGGAAGGGGTATTTTTCAGAACCCCATCCTCCGGTCGCGGGTTTTAAAATATCCGTTCTGTAGGGATATCTTTTTCATCACAAATATCCGCTCTCTCAGGCATCAAGGCACCCGCTGCACCCTCACCAGATTTGTATAATAGTGCCCCCCATCCCTCGGGACCAGGGTATTAGCCACAGACCCGCCTGCCCACGGGACGGGCGGGCAGTTTCAAATTTGGCTTGTATATTTTCAGTTTCGAGGGCAGTTAGGTGCTGTTTACCCGCCCAAAAAGGGCCTTTTGGTCAAGTGGTTTAGAAGAAAATCATAGCGCTCATAGTTTTATATAAATGCTTTTTTGTACCAGCCAAAATTCTAGCTGTTAGCAAACAAATTATGTGTGGTCTATAAATACACCTCCAGATTAAGATTCATTATACCGTCTATTTGTGTATCTGATTATCATGTGGTGACTAATTTATTCATACATTAAGTTAATGAGTATTGTGTTCAAGTATGTCTGAAAATGAGGATATAAATGTGCTTTAATCCATTAAGACTTGAATGAAAATAACACAATTTTGGAAATGGAACTGCTTAACGGTTTGATATTGTTTGTTGCTTGTACTTATATACGTAGACACACACCGACGTTTAATATTGTAATATAAGAACCACTCGCGTTGTCCTATGTGATGCTATATGACTGTGGCAAATGTTGGTCTATCGTGCAACGCTTAGACATAATGTGTTGTAATCAAAATAAAATGTACTTAATAGCCTGTGTGTTGTAATGTCACTTATATGTATATAAAGTGCATTGTGATAAGGCCACTATGGGCAAAGGTTATCGCAAACGGACGGCAAGCAAGCTTTCTTCAGTTACATCACAGATCGATATAGTCCATCAAGTAATAATTGGAAGGTCGATATATGATTTTATGGCATAAGATATGCTGCAATCGACGCTAATTACTCGTCGTTTAATTATGCGATTGCCTTAAAGGAAATAAAAAATATTAGCCCTTGTAGTTGACCCAAGCGTTTATTTGCTATCCATGTGTCAACCCTCCAAAGCGCAGATTTTTGTGACGATGTTTACCTAACTTCGCTCATATTCGACACACTATAAAAAAAATGCAGTTTATAGTCGAAGCACTCCTATTAGACGGATACATTCTGTCGAATTTTTAGTTGCTAAATCGAAAGTGGTTCTCGGGCCTAATTTCTAGAAGAGATAGTTTACTGTGCGGCTTGGAATTGTAACAATTCCAGCGCGAAGGGAGGCCACGGTACATCTTTACACGCGTTTCCGTTCGCCCCAGGACAAGCGAGATAAACCCTAATTCAACCGCATGTGGGCGCCACATGTATGATCATCCATGATGTCACGCCATGTAGCAAAATGGCGCGGCGCTTGAATTTACTGTAGACAGGATTGCAAAGTTATTTCTTTGAACCCGCTGTTCTCTAAGACGTGTCGTGTTTTGCAAAGTTGCTATCAGGACCAAAAGATTACTAAGGCCTCACGATTATATCAACGTTTTTACCGGCTTAATGTTTCAATTGAGCTCTGATCTTTAGCTTGGCACATGTGACTATGTAACTATTAGTGATAGCTCGCGACCACTGTAGCTGCCAGACAAACGGGCATTATGTCATTTTAAAATCCATCTTGTGGGTTCAATAGGACTCTCAAAACATGTATCCCAATTGCTTTTGCCGTCAAAATAGAATAGCTGATAATTTTATCCTGAAGCAACATTGGAAACATTTCCCATTCCCCCATATAACCTGTCATCAAAACTAATCATTTGACGTTTGAGGGCTTTGATTTGATTCCAGATGTGGTTCTGATTTCGCGACTTAAACTTGCTACACGTACCAACTATGAATCATATAATTTTATATGCCGCCACCTAAATTGCTTCAAGTTGTACTCGTGAACGGATAACTGACATTTATTTGACGAATTAGTTCACCTATAGGCTGGCCCTTAACGATGCTGAGAACTACCTGTGCAATATATCACATGATACATTTCTCATGAAAAAGACTGAAAATAAAAATAAGAGAAAATGTTCATGTTGTCATACATAGACATTTATAGTAGGTTCTACAGTCGTGTACTCTTGCTGACAATATCGCATATGTATTGTGTTTGAATAAAACGCACTTACGCGGACAGCAATCCATTGTTATTCCAGGTTATACCTTTTATAAGGGAAATCCACAGACAAGCCAAGAAAGGCTCTGGCGGTGTTGGTATACTGATAGGAGATATTACCAGAATTTATGTTGGAGATTGTGGATAAATATGAAGGTATTTTAGGACTCAAGCTCACCCACACCGCTAATGATTTTAGTATTGTTAGTTATGCGTGCTGTCTTTCCCCTGAAAATTCCCTCCGTGGTAGGGACTCTTGATTAGCGTTCTTGCAAAATGTGAAATTTTGTATGTTGAATGGCCAAGTTAATAATGAAGCAAATAATTATACCTATATCACCGAAAGGAAACGCTGTAGTTGACCACATGTTGCTACCGCACGACTGTATACGTTCGTGTGTGGAATTTAATGTACAATGAACAAGTTCACTGGTATCTGGCAATGACTTGTGCCAGTTGATAACGGACAGATGTAGAATGCCAGATCACTCAGTTATCACGGCTAAATTCCGCATGAGTGAGTCGATTAATCTACGAGATGCTGAAGTATACCCAAATACCGAACACTCAAGCACCCCGAGATACAAAGTAAACAAGCGTTGAGTCTGATAATGGTCAATACTGTAGTGCAATACTGTAATACACAGAAAGTCTTGAATGCATGGGAGGAACAGTTTTCGTCGTTATACAATGACACGGACAGCTCCCAGTTTGACGAAGCCTTCTACTCCGAGGCAATGAGTTACAAATAGTTTATGTGTGGCCAAGTACAGTTAGAGACTGAACTAAAACCGGTGTAGTTTCCGTTGTTTATTAAAGCGGTGGAAAACGGTGGCCCTGCAACATATAGCCCCATGTGACGTTGTTGGGAAACAACGCCACATGTCCGGTCTATCAAATCCTGTACGGCATTTTACAAACACGCGTGGCGAGAAGCGGTGCTGATGGCGAGAACTTTTTGGGGTATGGCAATAGTTTCTAAAAGTATGCATCTTACAACTTATCTTGTTATTTTGGTTGTAGTCTCCGTGATTACGACGATATCGTCTGTTGATTTTTCGAAGCAGCGTACAACTCAGTTCTGTTCGCCACCTTGCCCACCCAGTGAAGAAACTGCGCATGCGTGCATGTCGTTAAAACCGCACCATTCGCTTGGTGGCGCTTCATACACCCAGCCATTGACAAGCAATAAGCGAAACGCCACCTGGCGAAAGCCGCTGGTGAAGAATGACCAAATACGAAATGGCGCGATAAACAACAAGAAAGTCTCATTTCAACCGACTTGATAGTAATGCGATACTTTGTTAGTTCATATGCATGTGGGTTTTGTGGTAAATATGAAGTTAAGGTATCAGAGTACAAAATGACAAGGGTTTGATGGATCGTGCGGTTAACAACACTTAGTCGCCCACAAAAACAAATCTTACACCCTCATTTCCTACATGCGGACATGGGACTGTTGTGTGGAGCAACAACTGTCTTATATGGGACTATGCAACATAGTGAACCAAAATAAACACTCATGCAAGCAACCACTAATATACAAAGGGTTGTACACAATCAAACACTGTATCGCTTAGTGATCATCACAATGACAATTCCCATAGCCATGCGTCATACCACATAAACACATATAATACAATCTAGGGATGAGCTTAATATATAATATATAAGCTTGGTACGAGACAAGTAAAACAACGTAATTAGAATTTAAAATATAAACACACGTTGTGTAGTCAACTGTGTAGGTGCCGAGTGTTAGACAAAGAAACGTTAACAAAGCAGCGTAATCCCTCGGCACAATAACAATTAAATGGCCGCCGCCCTATAGTGGCCTACAGACCATGCAATAGCCAAACGGTTGAACGTAAGGTGTATGCCTCCTTGGACCGCTGGGTTTACCTATACAAGAAACCGAACCAACCAATGTAACTTGAGGTTCAAACCTTCATAAAGAACCAGCTATAACAACCGTTACAGGCCTATATCTAAACAGGGAATATCAGACAGACCGGTACATCGGCTTAAACCGCTTCCCCCACGACAATAATAGGCTTCATGCAAACAATATTTAAACATGTAAACATAAAAGCAATTCTGGATATAACCAAGGAGATATACAGGCTAAGGCAAAACCCTTACCGGTAATCTAAGTCAATATCGATGTGCCTACTTACCGCACCTGAACGCAACTGACCGCAACTGAGGCCATTTTCGATGTTTAGAGCTTGTGCTAGTGCATATTAAGTATTCTATAAAAATCTTGCCATTTTTGCTTGCCATTTGGCACTCGCGTAGCTGTAAAGGTAGCACACCAGTAGCAAACGCCTTGCTTTATCATAACGTCCTCACCCAGTTTGTCTGCGAAGAGATAAACGAAGATCATCATGACTAATGAAACAAACAGTTAAACGACCAAGTCGGTCAGGCTGTGCAGCTTCCAGTCAACGGCGATCTTGAGTTGATTGTTTGCAGCTCCTGTGGTGATCCACCGTAAGTCGTCCCGTTGCTATCCCGCCGATCCAGAAACCGCAGCCAAACTGACGCTGCAGTTCAAACCGCGCGGTTTTGTCTGGATCGCGAATGATTGTGGGTAACGGGACTACCTGAGTCGGCGGACCACCACAGAGGCGGGCCACTGCGCGAGCGTATAACTACGCGGCAGATGCCTGTCCGGAGCTGTCCGGAATCTCCCGACATACCTCGAACCTACCCGGTCACATATGGAAAATAGTACGCAAGGCAATGATCAAACTTCCAACAAATATATAAGTGCTTTAATTGTGGTCGGTCTCTAACTGGCTGGTCGCAAGCTTTAATACGACCAATCCCAAAAAAATGCACTAGTTGATCCGTGTGTACAACTTAATTACCGAGCTGTCAGCCTCCTCTCATGTGTGTCTATAAGTTATACTCTGCCCTCCTTAACAGCAGAATAATTAATTACTGTGAGTTGACCTCATTGTAGAAGAACAGAATGTTTTCCGACGCGGGAGAAACTGCTTAGAATACATATATACATTAAGCACGATAATGGGACTCGCGACATGTGTGGCGTTCATAGACATGGAGAAAGCGTTCGATCTGGTTGATCGTAATCTTTTGATAAGACTTTTGGATTACCATATAACGGGTAAAGGTGGAGACTGAAATTAAACGTAAGCAAGTCTCAGGTTGTTCACTTTCGCCCACGTCGACGAATTAGATCATTGTACAAATTTAGCTTCGGAGATCAGGGAATCCAGATTGCTTCCAAATGCAAGTAACATTTGGACTTTGTAGAATGTTCTGAAGTATTGGCAGAATCTAGCGGAAGAGCCCTAGGTCCCATCATAGCACGTTTTAAAACTCTCGGAAATGTCGGTTATGACACATTTACAAAATTGTATGAGGCAGGGGTAGTTCCTAATATGGATTACTGTGCGGGCGTCTGGGATACGGTCGTCATCCTAAGTGTAATCATATTCAAAACAGAGCTATTCGGTATTTTTTAGGTGTGCACAAATTTGCTCCACTACCAGCAATAACAGGAGATAACACGTGCCTGCCAGATAAGGTCATGTGTGATGTAGGAGTATGTGCCAACGTGTTAGCTGAGGCTCAAAATACCGAGTGTCCAAACCAAAATTACAGACGTTTTGTAAATTCAAAAAGATCTTCATTACGGAACCATAACTTCGATATTATTTAACTAGTTCACAACGGTCTCTATTAGCGCAACTACAGTGCGGAATTTTACCAATTGAAATAGAAACAGGGCGTTTTACGAATATAACTGACCTAAATACTGGCAAAACTAGAAAATTGAGCATCGATGAACGAAAATGTCGTTTTTGTAGTACTGGGGAAGTAGAAGACGAAATTCATTTCTTTGTAAATGTAGTAAGTTTAGCATATTTAGAGATAAACTGTACATAGATGTCATGGGACAAATGACTGATTTCCCAAACCTATCAATAGAGGACAAATTCATATCTAATGCAAAATGAGAGTAAAGGTGCGGGGCGATACTTAAATGAGGCATGTGTATATAGACGCGTGTCATGGTACATAACTGGTTACGTGTACATATGTTTTTGCTTTCATTTTTGTTTAATTTAAGTGCATTTACTACGTTATATGTTAACATAATAGTGCCGTCTAATGGCTGTTCTAATTCTGTATTAATTTAAAGTCACTTATAAATCCTGTAGGACTAGGCGAGGTAATATTTGCATTTATGTATTGTGTTTGTATGTCTGTATTCTCGCAAGTGATTATAATAAAATAATAATATCTATCTATCTATCTATCTATCTATCTACCGTTGTGGTCTCGTGAGAGTTAATGACGAAGAGAGCCAGGACGATGACCGCCCACGCCAGCACCATGTTCCGGCGGCTACAGATCTGAACAAGCGCCCGTCAAGCTTGTTGTCCGTCAGAGCCCGGATCCAGTGACGTAACAGGCCCGTCAAGAGGACGCCAATGTCGGCCAGAGCCAGCATGCTGAGGATGAAGCTAGAGGGCGCTTTCCGGAAGTGCTTGCTCTGTAGGACGACGACTGAGAGGGAGTTGCCGACCACACCCATCACGATGAGGACAGGAGCGATGTAGAGAAAGACGATTCTGCTGACGAAAGCGGAATCGAAGACTTCTTCCTCCTCCTCTTCTTCCTCCACCAGCGCCAGGAAGGAGTCGGTCACAGATGACGTCACGTTCTGGGCTGCGGAGGGCTCGGTGGATGTCCAGTTACCACCCATAGCGCTCCAAGCGGTGGTCGCCATCGTCCTGCCGTGGAGACTGATAGTAGATCATAATAGTGAAATTATTTAGTAACACAATTAAATAAGTTTACCCTTAGAACAAAGCTTAATTACGTTCTTACATAACAATAGGTTTATTTCAGCTAAAAAACATGTACATTACTTTTCATGTGCAAACTGAGCAGAATCGGTGCTTATATGCTCGTTTATATGTTCTGGTTTGGGTCATAATGTTTTGTATCACATGGATTGACATCTGGAAAACTACGGAAACGTATTGGGAGGGGGGTGGGGGGGAGTGAGTCGCGCTCCCAGATCCCGAAAAATAAATGTGTTTATTCCCAGATCACGCAGAATTAAAAGGAGAATTACTCGCATACAAAAGAAGGGCGGATCCATTATATAAATTGGCGATTTCCCGATTCGCGGTTATTTAATATTAAAATTGCCAGTTCACGATTAACGAAAATCGTTGATCGAGACGGTCGGTCAATACCCCCGGCGTGCGTGAAATCCGCCACAGGTAGCCATCAATTGCGAATCCAGCACACGCTGAATTGGGAACATTACTGGAAAACATTTGATAAATATCGGGCACAGATATTTACTGCTTAGTACCATATTTGGGTATTGATGGAATGATATGCCATCTGGTCTTACACATTATCTGACAGATCTATATGATGTTAGTGTTGCAACGACCCTCTCTCTCTGACGAGATTAATCCAGATTAAAGAAGGTTTCCTCTCAGTAACTTAACAGTATACATAATTCACGCCAATCTAAAACGTTGAGATTTAAGAGAGCAGTCGGGCATAAAATATCATCATAAATATAGCCCGAAACAATTGTTTCCTTTGAGTTGGTTGGTTTGTTGGTTATTCAGGACGCTTTAACCACTTTTGGTCATATCGCGTCAATGGGAGAAGGAAGGAAGAGTGGAGCCATGTCCCCGGGGGTAACCCCCTACTCTTTGCGAATAAAGACATGGGATTTTTATCCTGCGACCACACAGACATGGCCACGGCGGGGCTCGAACTACCGATCCATGCGCCGTTAGGCTCTCATGACCAGGGCCCGTAAGTTCGAAACGGCCGGGGCCAAATATTTCGCCCTAGAATAGGACATTAGCATGGAGCGGGGCGAAATATTTTGCCCCCGCCGTTCGAACTTACGGGCCCAGGGCACTCAAGGCGAGCGCTCTAGCCCATTGAGCTATCGCGCCGGCCCCACAAGCTACGACAAAAAAATGTGTGCCTGAATTATTCAAAGGTAGTTTACTGGCAAAACTAACCCAAACAAGTCATGAATATTAACAAAGTTTGAAAAAGGTCGGGGGCCGGTTTCGAGGAATGGCCTAGCTTTTTGGTTTTCATTTGTTAATTGGTATAAATTTCGGCCCTAAAATGGGGGGCCGTGGCCAGGTCGCTCCCTCCCCCCCCAATCTTGGATCCGACTCTCTGATCGTCTCAGACGTCCCTGTCTCAAGCTTAGAGACAGTGGCAGGGACTCAATTGAACGAGAGCAAATTTGCCATTAATTGTTTCTTAGGTAACTTCTCTGCCATACTTTTACCTTGACCTTTAAAATATATCCCTTTATAGCTCGGCTCATATTCCCACTATAAACTTTCTTCGAGATAGAAAGAGATCGAAACGCACGTACCGTTAATTAAGGAACTTTTATTACCATGGCAAAGATAACCTTGATCATATCTCAATAATTGAAGACGTCGGAGTATCGTATCTGGTGCAACATCGACCATAAAACGCGGGAGGGAGGGGAACATATAACATATTTTTACGGCTTGCTGTGCGAAAGGTATTGGCTCCAAGCTGTAATTAAAGACCAGCTTACGGATAAATTAATTCGTAGAATTGACATATATCGGCAGAAGAGAATTCAATCATCAACTCTGAAGGGGGGGCGGGGAGGGGGGAGGGCAAAGGGTATTTCCGTTCCTCGGGAAGGGGCTTTTCATTTTACCGTGAACTGGGGAAAAAATAATTCTTCGTGAACTGATCGATGTGTTGAATTCATAACATAAGGAATAGCGTTTTAACCTGCTATGTTTTGCAACGGAGTTTTTAACACAAGCAATAGCATGACTACCCGCCTCATGTGTACAGCGCACCAGGTCTTCAAATGGGAACCTAGCCACATTTACGTCACGAAGCGTGGAATGATCGCCCCTGACTATTCCTGACTATTGATGGTGATATAAAATACCTGTATCAAATGGTCGAATGATCGCCTCTTTTTCCCACACAGATCGACTATTCCTGGATGTTTAAACGCGTCCTATAAAAAATGGCCAATATTTCAGATAGTGCTTGATTCCGTATAGAATTAACGGGTGTTTTGTTTTGATGGCGTTGTATTATTAATATCTTGAAAGTCTCTTTAGACGTATATGTGGGGGCTGGACTTGTGTGCTTCGCGCAGATATTGAGCGGCCATCATAACATCATCATAAGGAAGACATTACATGATATGAAACTGTTATACATGTGAAGATTTGGACGAATATCAAGGTCACAGGTATTGATGGTGAGATAAAATATGTGTAGCATTATATGCTTGTGGTTTATCACACAGGTTTATTGAGACTTCTGCCAGACTGCTATCATTGCTGTTCTCTCTTCCTAAATTGATTCAAACAATTGGAAAGCTCGAGCACATATTAGCTGAACAGGTGACCGCAATAACTGAGTCATTATAGCAACACGTTCCCAGATATGAAACTAATTTCCCGGGTCGTAGGCAATTTTATGCTTCCTACCCGCTGAAGAGTCACTTTAATTACTAAACCCGCAGCTTGTTGTTGGGAAGCCAGTAAAGCCAAATATTCACAATGTGACCTATTTTGTCATTTACTAATGACCGTTAAAGTTGTTAATACGGCAAATGTCCGCGTTCAGATGGACATAGTTTAGTGAAGTCCTTATTGCATGGACAATGATGTATTGTGCAAGAACCAAAGACGGTTTTTTATGAGAGACACGTTTGTTAATTAAAGTGGTACACTAATAGATGCTGGCACCAGTGGCGTATGTTCGTGTGTACTTTGTCATCAAATTGTGGGCAGTCTTGACACATCTTTCCATCTACACCCAACGATAGATATAAAAATGTATACACTAATACATGTCTTAAGGAGTCAAACATCGAACAATGCGTCCTGGTCATACATGGCTACGAAATAATGTGAAATTTATTATTCAGAGTGATAAATACTGTATGAATAAATGTAACTTGAAAGAAATGCAACCATTCGATATGTTATCAGTAATAAGCGAAATTTGGTTACGCAGTATGTGACTTAAAAATAAACATTGAAATAACACCAACAATCAAAGTTGCATATCGAGCTCTTTCCCCCCCCCAAAATTAAACCCATGCGACATATATGTCAAAATGTGCAGAACACTCGATTGTTTTATTCTGTAAATTCAGAAACCTAATAAACATCGCGAAGCACACAAACTGATGACGTTTAAAACTGACTAAGTTAAAAACCTATGTGGTAAACGTATCTCACGGGCAAGGCTAAGAGACTCCATTTGGCAGTCTGGCATGCGTGGAATATAGACAAAAAAATCTTGGATCATTCAAGGACTGACTGTTATTTGGATTTTGACTTTAGTTTGGGCTGGAAATAGCTCGATTGGGAGCGCGTTCCTCACATCGGAGCGCCCTCTGCCGGGAGATCGTATAACTGCATGTCGTTGTTCATTCTGCCGGCAGAGGGAGCTCGTTCCTCACATCACCTCTGCCCCACGTCCCGTTGTCGAATGGTCACAATGGAATTAAGAGCTAAGCGAAAACATATTTCAAAATAACACGGGGTCAACGTTCAAAACGATTCACGCCTTTGACCTCGACCGCACTCGAAAAATAGTTCGAAAGTAACTTGGCTTCACATAGGCGTAGGAAGATTGTTGCCATTTGGTGGGGGGAGGGGGGGCACAACCAATACGTACGGCGTGGAACACTTTTCTTTCGGTCATTCTGCAAGTGAGTAAATCACCGCATTTGAGCCCTGATGACCCCGGCGGGGGGGGGGGGGGGGAGGGGGTACTTCATACATTGCTGGGTTTGGGGGGTCCGCGGTAAATTAAAGCACCCCCCCCCCCGCCCCTTTTTCACCTCCAATGCTCGGTCGGAGCGATTTACCGCCAAAATCCGCTCGGAAGGGGTATGTCATCCCACATATCCGCTGTCTCATGCATCAAGCCACTCGCACCCCCCCCCCCCCCCCCACCGGCGGGGGCTCATTACTAACGCTATTTATAGAAATATACCCCGCCAAAATAACACCGATTTGCATGTAGTCTATTGTTTCATTGTAGTTTTAGAAATGCTCAGCAGAATCCACGCAGTTATGCTTCATGTGGCCTAGTGACAATTAACAATATATTTGAACACTGGTATCATCGGCTTTAGCACCATTGCTAGAAAGATAACATGGGAGTCAATTATCACACTAGGTTAAATGCATGTTCTTTTTCGCTTTTTATTTCAACATAAAGTCTTACGGAACCTGGTTGATAGGTCATGACATTCATATACTGTAACCGCTGGGTTCAGACAATGTGCTTGTATTTCGTCCTCATATATTACGGGATTATAAAATCATTTACTGGACCGTTATTTATTCACATAATTATTTATTCCGACAGTGTCATCTGTAACTGTGGTATTTCTCCGCCGTAACCCGATGGTTACGGGAACAGAGAAACACCTGTGTAATTAATTTGTACTTCTCACACATTCAGGTTGGTTTTTGCGGTTTACTTTAGGTGTTTACTAACGGGAGAAACTCAACAAACGCCGGGAGTAGACTTCGATATACTAAATTTCCCTTAATAAAATATAAATACAACTTGTCACAAACTCCTACCGGTGAGTCGGCGGTCACTTTGTCTGGCAGTCCCCTTCCGTAGTGGTCTAAAATCAGCGGAATCCAACAGTCTTTCTGACTGCCGGCCTTCCTTTCCAAAATCTAATGTCGGAACTGCAGACGACAAGCGTCGTTGCTTTGATAACGCGCGAGGTATCCAGGAGACATACGTCATCCACTGGGGATTCCGTCCCGACGCGTTCCCAAAGCACGGATTTACGTAACACATTAAAAAAACTAATAAACTAATAGCGAGCGCAAGCGAGCTCTTAAGGTAACATGCATGCATATTCAAAGTGCATTTCAAGCATAGGCTTAGGACTTTCATTTCGCGTAACAACCCTCATGAGACGTTTTCGGATTCGCAGTAAATATCAGCTGTACATAAATATGTTCAAGCAAAAAGAGGTCGAAGCCTATTATGTCATGTCTTTGATAATTAAATCAGCTGCCCCACAAAATTAACGAATAAATTATTCAAGATTAACACTGGATGTATACTTCACATTAAAGTTAATTTATAAGTGAAGGGCTAAATGTCTGCAATGATGTCTGTTGCCAAGCAGAGCGCTCTTGGTGACCGCCCATGGGCGGCTGTCATAGTGAGTAGTTTTGACGCCAAATGTTATATACATGACGTCACAATCGGAGTTCCTAAGCAACCGAATGATATGCCACAAGCACGTGCATGGTATACGTTATCCCGCCAAAGATATTCTTTATGGCAAGCAGAAGTGAGATTAATTTTGAATATTAATCTAGATGTATCCCCTCGGAATTTCTGAATTAATAAATATACGCTCGCATTTTTTAGGTAGCACCTATCCATATTACCCGGAATACTACATAACAACATTACATTCCTACAACTCTCATTTATGATCATGTTGCAACAACCCAATCATCAAACATACTTACGCTGATTCGTTATCAAAGGAGCCAGACAGCTCGTGTAGTCGCCTCTCATTAGGAGCCACAAAGGAAGATGCTA
Source organism: Arenicola marina (assembly GCA_964019135.1). Classification (NCBI taxonomy): domain Eukaryota; kingdom Metazoa; phylum Annelida; class Polychaeta; family Arenicolidae; genus Arenicola; species Arenicola marina. The sequence continues at coordinate 33,495,539 of OZ025258.1, forward strand.
TTGTCTTTTGGGAATTCGTGTCTGTTCTGTGTTTAAATATGCGCCACAGAAGAGTTTATCTGCTTTCTGTAGGTAAACACTTTACAAACGGGATTCTTGTTCAAGATGGCACATAGAGTTTCTACATTAACAACCTGAAATAATAGCCAGACACAAGAAGTTGCATGCATATTAGTATTATTACTATAAATCGAGAATGAAATGTCTGTGATCGAATTTTCTTTCTTGTTATACTAGTTGTGCTTAAAGAAGGCCCAGATGATAGAGAAGTGCAATGATTAACGTGTCATGTTCACTAGAGACATTAACATAGTATTTTGTACCTTTTGCAAATAGTAAATAAAAAAATACTGTTTACACAAAATCATGTTTGAAGCTACATAGACATTTTCGCATAATTCAAATAAAATTGTGTTTGAACTCTAGCAACCTGTTCTCATACCTGTTTTACATTTTCTTTTCATACCGCTGCAAGGACCATGAAAAATTAAACTTTCAGCTTATAGAAGTCATCACAGTAAAGTGTCTTAAAATTATCGATAACATCAGAAACGCCGTTAGCGGCACTTAACAGGACAGATTCCTGTGCCGGATCCAGGAATGTACGAAAGGGGGCGAAAGGGCGTCATTATTTGTGACCGGGGGAGGGGAGGGGGTGCTGGTGAGGCACAGAACGAATAATAAATGTGCCCCCTGTGCCTTCAGAGAAAGGGGGGGGGGGGCACGTGTTTTTTTGCGCCTATTTTCCAGCGACATGGAGGGCACGTGCCCCGTGTGCCCCCTCCCTCGGTCCGTCACAAGATTTTAGAACAATTACTATACTATAGTCCTGTCTCGTTGCTAAAATCGACACGCCAATTCTTATTAGATCGAATCTAGAATTTTTAAGTATTGGTAAGATAAATAGTCCACAGCGTATGTGTATCGATGATTTTCATACAAAGTACAAAAATGAACACGGACATTTGTGATGAAAAAGATATTCCTATAGAGTGGACCTTAATGATGATACAGTTGCCCCTATAGAGCGGATATTTTAAAACTTGCGACCGGGGAAGTAGGGCGGGGGGCTGGGCGGCTATGAAAATGTGCGTTCACAGAGCGGGTTGCCGGGAAAAATGTGCCTATATGTGTCACCATTAGCCCACCACCCACACCCAGACCCCATCACTGCCTATATTTGTGTTCCCATTAGCCCACCACCCACACCCAGACCCCATCGCTGCCTATATGTGTGTTCCCATTATCCCACCACCCACACCCAGACCCCATCGCTGCCTATATGTGTGTTCCCATTATCCCACCACCCACACCCAGACCCCATCGCTGCCTATATGTGTGTTCCCATTAGCCCACCACCCACACCCAGACCCCATCACTGCCTATATGTGTGTTCCCATTAGCCCACCACCCACACCCAGACCCCATCGCTGCCTATATGTGTGTTCCCATTATCCCACCACCCACACCTAGATCCCATCGCTGCCTATATGTGTGTTCCCATTAGCCCACCACCTACACCCAGACCCCATCGCTGCCTATATGTGTGTTCCCATTATCCCACCGCCCACACCCAGACCCCATCACTGCCTATATGTGTGTTCCCATTAGCCCACCACCTACACCCAGACCCCATCGCTGCCTATATGTGTGTTCCCATTATCCCACCGCCCACACCCAGACCCCATCACTGCCTATATGTGTGTTCCCATTAGCCCACCACCCACACGTAGAGCCCATCACTGCCTATATGTGTGTTCCCATTATCCCACCACCCACACCCAGAACCCATCGCTGCCTATATGTGTGTTCCCATTAGCCCACCACCCACACCCAGAGCTTGGGATTTAGCGATTTCCTTTTGGCTTCATGTCTGTTTTTCGCGCATAGCGCAACACCACGCTGCACGCGAGTTGCTCAGCAAGGGCAATACCCCATGGATCAGGTAACTCGTGGTTCTATATATGATGCGCCCATACAAGAATTTCTGATTTTTTTTTTTTATTTGAGATTTTACACGGTAATAAGGAAAAATTATCATGTGTTAGTTTGGAAAACAGCCTGAGAATTATTGGGGGGGGGGGGGAGTCCCAACGATACCCGTGCCCCCCCCCCCCGCCTAATATTTGGATCGGGGGGGGGCTACAGGTTCCTCCGCCTATGAGATAAATGCCGTTTATGCTTAAATAAACATTTCCGTCTAAGGCGGAATGGGGATTAATATATTAAGGTTGTAAGCACACAAAGATTCATTTTATGTTCTATTTCATTCCCTTGTGCTTCAAACCGCTCCCCCCCCCCCCCCCCACACACACCCACACATACACACACACGCCTATCCCGCACGGAAAGGGGGACGAAAAGGTAGGGGACTTGGGAAGATTATATTGATTGGTGTGGTATAATCTGCGGTAAGCTCATCTCCCGTATCTTGTGGCGCACTGTGATAGAATGTCACTTGAAGGACATGTTGACGTCACGTACCGCGGCGGAGTCTGATTGGCTGGGACGGCTTGGGAGCGTGGGAAGGGAAAGACACTCTCCCCTTGTTCTACGCGGGGGGTTGTATTGCCAGCGCACCACTAGACGAGCAAAGTTCCCCAGGAGAGTGAGTAAAAAACGCAGTCTGTTCAGGTTGTCAAGGCGAGCACCCCAACGGTTTAATCCAAGACCAAATATGGCGCTAATCTCATACCGTTTTTAATAATCTTTTCACCGCGAATCCATACGGAAATCTTTGTGCGGGAGCTTCAGTACGTTCACACCATTGCGGCGATGGCGTCAATCTCAGATATGTCCACGGCCACACCCGAAGAGATATCCACTGAACTGTACAGTGAGGACTTCATGGGCACAACGGAAGATCCTTCCCCCAAACCACAGTTAGCAGACATTGTTGAGTATCGAATGGCCCAAGAGATGTACCCGGTGTATGCCGTTTTACTGACTGTCATTGGAACAGTCGGCAATATTCTCTCCTTCCTCGTCCTTTCCCGAAAGTCTATGCGCGTGACGTCATCGTCGATGTACCTGCGCGGCTTGGCTGTCGCCGACACGGCTACTATATGGAGCTACTTCCTGGCAATGTTGACCAATAGGTACACACATCATTGGAACTCCACGTGGTTCTGCCGCCTGTTATTCTGTGCGCAGTCTACCGTGTCTTTAGCCGGGGCCTACATCGTCCTTATAATGACATTGGAGCGACTTTTGGTTGTGGCGTTCCCGCTGAAATCGACCACGTGGTTCAGCAGGCGGCGCGCATGCGTCATGGTGTGCATCACGTGGTGTTTCGGCCTGGGCATGGGGCTGTACACTCTGTGGACCGTAGAAATGGATCAAGCTAAGTGTGTTTACAATTATACCGACTTCAACGATTTCCTGCGCATCTACCACCTGGCAGAGGTCGTCATTTCGCAATACATCCCGATCCTGGCGGTTCTGATCCTCAATTGCTTCATCATCAGCCTGTTGGTACACGCCAACCGCATTAAGAGGAGTCTGACCAACGCCCCGACCAGCAACACCGCCCAGGAGGCCAAGAGCGCGGCGGGCGGCCCCGGTGGAGGCACGGGCAAAGGGTCGAAGAATGAATCGTCCTCCACCCAAGCTGAGCGCGTCACGGCCATGCTCTTGTCGGTCTCCATCACCTTCTTCCTGTTCAACGCTCCCTACGCCAGCTTCATGGCCTCAGTAGCCTATTGGGTCGACCGCACCGACGTGTACGCCTACGCCAGGGCCGCTCTACTCCAGCAATTCTGCCTCATGTTGATGTTCCTCAACTACAGCTGTAATTTCTTCTTGTACTGCCTCAGCGGAACCCTTTTTCGCTGTGAGCTGCGGTCAATGTTTTGTCCGCGCCGTACCAGTGGGGAATCGAGCGTCAGCGCCAACACTCTGGGCACGCACGTCCGCAACCGAACCAACGCTACCGAAACGTCATCAGCATCAGTCTCTGACGTCACAGTGACGTCAAAGTTCTGAGCACCGTGGATGAGCCGCTCCGTCGTGCGTGCCGGCTATGTTACAGCACAGTGGCTGGTGCGTTCTGGAAATGGCACTTGGCACGACGGTAAGACATAGGGAACTCTAATGAATAACAATCGCATGGAAGAATACAATATGACGTCACTTTCCAAATGAGATCAAAACCTGAAAGCGTTTTGTATCATCTATAATCGGACGACTGCTGATACCAGACTTATTATATATTTTACGGCGTGCAGGTTATCGCATTGAAGACCAAGCAAGAACGGTCAAGGACACAGCAAACTGGCGATCATCACTGGCTACCATGACGACAACAAACATTAACGGAGGATGCTGACGCAACTTCAGGCCTAAGAATCATGATTCCCGGTTAAGACACAGAAGGTGATATATATAATGACAACGCGTCAATAGAAATTTATATGGACAATTTTCAATTTTACAGTATATGCAAGGACACTCTTTAAGGACAAATCGGGCAGGAACAACTTTCTGTGATAGGTAGACGAACAATTTAAAATTGTCCAACTAGCCTCCGTAACACCATATCAGCCCCCATGAACGGGAAACACCCCCTCCCAACATCCGACGGACGAATTGATCCCCGCGAAACAAACCATCAAAGCAGCGCCCCCTCCTCCCCACCCCCATGCTCATGCTCACCAGAATCAATTAATCCCCGGCCATTCATTCCAGCCCCCAACAGTCCCCCGAAATACTAATAAGTGTTCAAGGCACAGTAGCCATACGCCGTGAGACAGACAGACATGACCGTGAGAAACCAGATGTGGACCACCCCCACCCCCCCCCCCCCCCACCCAAATACAAATACTCTGCGCGGGACTTTTCTATTTTTAATCCGATAACAGCTCGACAAAAGTTTATCTTCAAAGCGCTAATTAAAGATTTGCGTAACCTAAATGTGGTTTATAAGTACGGATCCAGATTAGGATCCATGCAGTTTAGCGTCTATTTGTTTATCTGATTATCATGTGGTGAATAATTTATGTATACTTTAATTTTATGAATATTATGTTTAAGTAAATCCGAAAATGAGGACATAAATGTGCTTTAATCCATTAAGACTTGAATGAATAACAAAAATTTAGAAATGGAACTGTTTACCGGTTTGATATTGTTTCTTGCTTGTGCTTCTTGCCCACAGTACATACGTTTAACATTGTAATATAAGAACCAATCGCGTTGTCCTGTGTGATGCTATATGACTGTGGCAAATGTTGGTCTATCTTGCAACGCTTAGACATAATGTGCTGTAATAAAAAATAAAATGTACTTAATAGCCTGTGTGTTGTAATGTCACTTATATGTATATAAAGTGCATTGTGATAAGGCCACTATGGGCAAAGGTTATCGCAAACGGACGGCAAGCAAGCTTTCTTCAGTTACATCACAGATCGATATAGTCCATCAAGTAATAATTAGAAGGTCGATATATGATTTTATGGCATAAGATATGCTGCAATCGACGCTAATTACTCGTCGTTTAATTATGCCATTGCATTATTGTTTCAACTGGGCTCTGATCTTTAGCTTTGCATATGGTACAATATGGTACAATATATCACATGATACATTTCTCATGAAAAAGGCATAAAAAAAAACTGAGACTAATCATGTTGTCATAAATAGACATTTATAATAGCTTCTACATTCGTGTACTTTTGCTGACAATATATCGCATATGTACTGGGGATCACAACATGTTCTATTTATGGTAAGGGTAATGAAGTGCATTACATTGCATGGCCCATTGAAGAAAAAAACTGTTCAGGACTTTAAAGCGATGACGCAGAAAATAAAGGGGGTAAATAGTTATGTATACAAATTGGAAACAATCAATATTAATCAGGCTGTTACGTTTTTTTTATTTTTCTTAAAACTGTATATTTCATTCTACCAAGGTATGACGTTTTGTTTCTCTATGACGTTTTGGGTTCTAAAACGTATCCATGTGTGCCCATTGTAGTCACTCGCAGCTGTATGGTCTACAAGCCCATGCGGATCACCACATTTATCTTCCCATACAAATAATGACCAAACTCAGTAGGCCTGGGTGTGTTTATTTTCCAATCAAACGTTAGGTACTTGGTAATGACATTAAGACACATGGGTAAGGCAAGGGAATCATTTTTGGAGAAATTCTGCAGAACTACGGAGCAAAATGTACGTTAATTAATTAATAAGTAGGCAGACGATTGGGCTAATTTGTAATTTTGATTAATTTATTTTTGTAAACTTTGTTCGGGGGTGGGCCTAGTGCCCTAGGGATAGACATTTTTATTTGATCGCCAAATAATGCCACAAATCATGAAATTGGTCAAATCAAGCAATACATAATGACGGGGGTATCGTTTGCAGCTTTAAAAAAAGAAAAATCCTCATTTGGGGGAGAATGTTGGCCCCCTTCCCCATCACCGTCAGCCAACCCGTATACCCACGACTCCGCTCAATACTGCACATATTGTATCTCATCTCAGCTAGCATAGCACGTGGCATGAATAAATTTTGGTCGCATGGGTCGCCATGTGGTCACCAGCTACACATTGCAGTCACGTTGCGAGAAGAAGGCATTTTAGGAGCAGGAGTAACCGAGATGACACCATGTGGTCACTGCGTTGCAGTCACGTGGCGAAAACTTTTTTACTGCAATACCCTGCTAACGTGACGTCATCAGGGGCGTGTGCGGGAATTTTTAAAAGGAAGGGCACAATAAATTGTTCCACTAAAACATAAACAAATTAGTTAGTGCAAAAGCCTAAGACTCAGGTGATCGTGGTGCGCAGAATTTGAAGAGGAGAAGGGAGAGGCAAGGTATATATTGTGGTCTAACGTGGGGGGGAGGGGTGCCCACTGTGCCCCCCTCCCACCGCTGGCCAGGAGGCACATAATTTGAAAGAAGGGTGGGGGGCACATATATATCTTAGGGTCTGAAAGGGGGCACGTGCCCCTGTGCACATCTCCCCCCCACCCCCCCCCCCCCCCAGGACACGCCCATGGTCAACATGCTGGTGTCGTGTTACCGTGAGCAGCCTGCCAAGCCTGTCTTGAGGTACCTGCCAATCGGACCGGTATGAAAAGACAATTTGGCCTCCGCTGGTTCGTTTGGGACGTAGGCTAGGCCTAGGATGCTAGGTTATTGAACATCTTTGTGTATTTCAGCTTTGCGAAACCACCCAAAGGTAAGATAATGGTTTTCGATTGTTCATTGCGATTGGTATAATATATCTCTTCTGTACAGTCCTCAAATTAAGTTTAACTCTGTAATTTAGCGCTTTACAATATCGGCGATAATAGGGGTATTTTACAATTTGGAGTTTGGAAGTGGGCGTTTTTATACACACAATTATTAGGCCTACCCATAAACAGATAAATTGAAATAAGTCAAACTTGGCTAGACTAGCTAAGTAGAAATGTGACATCATTGAGGGGTTGTGTATCACGCTGAATGAGCAGCCATTACATAGCCTACATTACTGAGTTAGTCAGCGTATTTAATATCTGCCACCTCGCTTTCGTTTTTGCAGTTTTTCGGGTACATCGTTATACCGAAACCGACCAAAACCAACCGAAACTGACCGAAAACGGCCTGAATATACCAAAACCGAGTTGCGTGGAACAGTTTAACTTCACAGAAGATCGATTTCGGTTGGGATCTGGTCACACTTATATCTATATAGAAGACTGCTATAAGGCAGCTGGCAGCTGGGGGCGCCTGGTAGCCATTTGTCAACAAACAAGATGGCGCATGCATTAGCAGTTTGAGCCACTTCCTCAGACAGATGACAGGCATATCTGCTATTACTGGCAATAAATACAATTAATATTAGACATATTTCTATTTGTACTAATGCTACATCCAGAGCATATGTGTCTTCAACATGCTAGCGGCTTGGTTTTGGTATAATTATGCCGGTTTTGGTCGGTTTCGGTCAGTTTCAGTCGGTTTCGGTATAACGATGTACCGCAGTTTTTCTACTTGCAGTCACGATTTATGTATTTATTTACTTTATTACATGATACCCTGGTGATTTTAAAGTACTTGAAAGTGTATCCTATTTAATAACTACACAATACGATAGTCTCTAGCATAAAGTATAGCAGACGTAAATGTGTCGACAGTCGCCTTTTAATGACATTGTAAGGTTACGGTTGTATTACTGCTTTTTTATTGGTAAAAAGGAATAAGTCTACAGAAGAGTCCAATATCAGGTACTAGAAAATGGGACCGAGCATTATGTGTCCAGGCAAAATTTCTATGTTAACAGTAATTTTAGCATCTCAAAGCAAAAGCAATATAAATATGGTAAAAGGAATGAGTTCGTAGATTGAATGTTCATATAAGGCTTATATGAGAGGAACTATCATTGCATATAAACTTAATTCAAGTTATGGCTTGACATTAATACAATCAACCCCCCTAACCCAAAACATCAGCAATATTATCGCCCACAGATATGACAGATGACAAGGTAAACAGGGTGATGGCCATAGCAAAACTTGTCTGCTTCATTTGTGTAAAACTAATAATGTTGGTATCATATAAATTCTTTTGACAACAGGACTGTGAGTACGCCAAATTCTGTTGGGTCTTTAGCTCAAGTTGACAAATATAAACTGATTTAAGGTTTGTCAATGAAATATTTTGTGTCAAATTAAAAAACGAGGCAGCAAATATTTTCCATGCCGACTATAGGCATATAACCCGCTGTAAGCCTATTGGCCCTCTGGCTCTGTTGACTGAAATGTAATTTATTGTGAACATCTGGGTACATTGTTGTGCCGAAGGATGGCTATTCCATGACCATGCCTGCTGTATCTCTTCCCTGCATGTTATAGATGGTGCTGCCACTGCAGCCCTGTGACCACATTGTAATACAATAGAATTTAGTGCTTTTTACTGCTGCTCTCTATATTATTTTATTCTGGCAGCCAGTATCCAGACAAGGCATCTAAATTGACCTAACACCTGGCCACAGGTACAGTAAATCAGTGGAGGGAGGAGGCCGGGGTGGGGGGGTGGGGGGGATATATAACGTATACTAACATGACTAAACACACAAGGTATCCAACTCCTGCTGGAACAGAGCGTCAAGCACCCGCTTTTACCCCCAAGATCGCACCTTTACTGCACTTGACGGGCCCTATATATGCCTAAGTATGATGTCTAAGTAATTTATTTATTTCATCACTAAGTAAGCAAGACCTGTACTGCCATCCAGTCACAACAAATAAAGAATAAAGAATATAGCGCTGTGGTCAAAGTGGGCATACATTGTTTGATGCTTAGTATTATACTGTATCCTGCATCCGAAATCCTCATTTAAATTAATGAAAACTGGTATATACACACCATCTTTATATTAGTACCCTAAGCAGCTACATGTTTAGAAGCTAGACTTGTCATATCTAATTCACTGAATGGGGTGCTGTTCTTACTCTGATCAGCAGATCAGGTATATTTGTGATGAGATATTTCTTGGTAACAAGTAAGCTGCACCAAACAAAATGCAGACTCCTTCAGTTATTATTACCAGATTAAAGTCATCAGCATTATTCATAGTATTAGTGCTAGATTTTGACTTGAATAATCAATAATAATGGAGCGTCGGGGAGTGTATTTAGATTAGGTTAGGTGTGACTGTGCTTCAACATTAATGCTATAAAAAGGCATTTGTTCTATCCCTATTTCAAGACAAAAAGTCAGAACAACTGATGTCACATTTGTATTTCCTCATCAACCTGCTCACTGATGTAGAAAAGAGTAATTGCGTGTTTTGTCTGCTGTACCAATACAATCAAGTAACAGCACAATGACCCCAGTGCCAGTAATATCATGAGGTATGTTTTCTTTTATCACGTTTATATCTTGATCAATATCCATGCGACAGTCTTTAATTGACTTTTCTTTTACTTTTAGATGTCTTGGGCCAGTGAGTTGCCAGGAGAACTACTCTGCCGACCAACAGGGCTGGTGGTGTTGACTGGACTTGACCTGACATATAATGCTGTGCACAAAGCTATCTGGGATGCTTTCTGTAACAACCGGCGGCCAGAGCGTGTTCCATTGCAGTTCAGAGCATTGGGGGCTGATCATGAATATCCTAAATGTCGTTCCAAGGTAAGTTACTTTTTAATGAATCACAAGCATTTTAGGCTATAATACTGTTTAGTGTGCTACCAGTACATTTTTTTTTAATTTGATGTAAAGTGGCTACACTGCTGCTATGTTAAAGATGTGGAGATGGACCTTCCCTGTTACATCCTTGTCAATAATTGTCATTTTACTGGTTTTCCTTCTATATCTTTATGAGAAGTGTATTGCTATTGTCTTCACATCCGAAAATCGATCACAATATTACAATAAATACTACACTGCTGATCAGTAGTCTTCATAAAGGGACAACATTTCTGTCTCATAATTATCCCATTCACTGATGTCTCTGACATTGTTAGCACGTTGTTGTCATTGTGTGTGCCTATCCGCAGCGGTCTTCATATGAGTGGTACATCCCGAAGGGTATCCTGAAGACAGGGTGGATGAAGAAGCATCTGGAGCTGATTCCCTCTGTTGTAGTCGTCTTCTTTGATCTGGATTGGGATGAAAATCTTTGGAAAGAGCGACAGATGGAATGCACCACCAAAGTGGAGATTGTCAGGTTAGCTGAAAAACATGCTTCATGTACTGTTTTACCAAGTGAAACCATTGCACAAGAATATACATTGATCTCATGATGTATTAAAACTGGTCAATTTCAACATGTCATTTATCGCACGATTGTTATCTTCTCTTCAACTCTGTTTGGTACTAGTTAATCAAGTAATCACTGTATTTCTCAACGAGTGATGTTATTTCTCTTTACGTTTTGCAGGAACAGCCTCCAGGGACGGGGAACCAAAGTGTGCGTGGTCCTCATACAGAAGAACACACCGCTACCGCCAGGTATCGAATATCGAATATTCCGTCAAACACATTAATTACAGCCTTGATAACCTTCTTAATGGATAACATTAGATATGGAACAATTATTGTCGAAAAATCTGTCTTAGTTAGGTAAGTTAGAAAACACCCGCTTAGACATTTTGTATTAAACGATGATGTTTGTTTGGGGTTACTACTTTGTGAATCTTTGTACCAAAATAACAAAAAGGTGCGTTGTAACCTTTCTTTGACCTCTGTAGGCGAGGACGTGGTGGCCGCGGAGAGAGCGGCGTCGCTGTGCAGTGCCTGTGAGCTGTCGTCCAAGTCCCTCTTCGTTCTCCCCCTGACAGACCACCTGCAGGGCTACGTCATCAGGTGAGACACCACGCATGCATGAGCTAGTACTCTCCCTAATTCTTGGTGGTTCGGAAGGCAGACGGGTATTCCTTTCCGTCATTTTTGTGGCACCTTGCTCACAACAGTTGAGATGACCTTGCTCGATGTTGGCAATCGCTTTCAGGGAAACCTCGTTGAATAAATGATGCTTAAATTGAGAAAGCTTTATTATCTGTTGGCAGCTTATAGATATTGGTTAGCAGGACACATATGCGTCTCCAGCGTCCCTGGATTTGCCAGTGGGTTGCCAGTGGAGAATTATGGGCTGCCATATATACATATGTTCTGTGCCGCCAGCTCACGGTCGTAAGTTATAAACACGTCTTTGTGCATCGCCAGCACACATATTTGGTTTGCCGGCTTCTTCTTTACTAAATAAGATCTTTGCATATCTCATGCCCGAGCAAAATGTGCGCGTCTTGTGGATAAATAGAAAGTGAGCAAAATCTTGTGACAATAAATGGATTTAACTTTTTTGCTCAATATGGAGAATATGGTAATTCTCTTTCCTTTTTGTGTTTATTTGTCGATGTATGTTTGCTTCAGACTGGAGAATGCCTACTATGAGCTGACTCAGAGCTATTACCACACTGAAGCCCGCAAAGTCAAGGCGCACAAAGAATTTCTGAACAAGACTACACATCAGGTGGGCGCCGGAAAAATTGTTCACTCATCGTTTGATTTTCTTTTAGGCCGACATTGTATTTTGTCCGAAAAACAACTGCCAATTTGGATGCATTCAGTGTGGATTCTAACACTTAGCGCTCTGTTTGAATCAGGACATCTGAAACACGAATTTCGACATTAGTTTGCTTTCTCTGTTTCAGTTGTTATTTGTGAGACACCAGTTTAAAATCGCATTCTTCAACGAGTTAAAACAGGACAGTCACACAGCGCTCAAGTAAGTCTATGACAGTGGATTTGCCCCCAAATTTCTCCATATGGTTTTAAAATCTGTAAAGTATTATTGCTTTAGCAACTTCGATCTGTCGACCCACTTTTATACATATATGTGATAACGTGTGTATATATGAACGAAAATCTTTGCCATTGCGTAGGGGTCTCCCAGATGTATTGGTAAACGCACTCGATAATCGTTCGACAAATGTTACCCTTAGTGCTTTAGAATTAGATTTGCGTGGCACATACTCTGGGGCATGTTTCGTACCTTCATCATTCCTCGTCACGGGAGGTTCCTTGGCCCGGCTTAGCCCTTTGGTGCACAAAAACAGTATAAAACATCATGTCCTTTTATTTCATTTGCCATTCTGGCGTCACTGGTGCCCAGTAATCAACATTCGATCAAAGTTGAGTCCTCCATTTGCAGACACTACAAACAGGCCTATGCGCATGCGCTCGACTTACGAATGCACGACTCTAATTTACTGGAAGTGAAAACCATCGCGGGTTTCATTAACTACAAGGTGAGTGCACTTTATGGCCTATTTATCGGGGGATTCATTCATATGAAGAAGATAGAGCAAATCGCCAAAAAAAGCGTTGATAGAGAAACTTCGGGTTGAAGGTTGGCGAACAAGGCGTATTTGTGAAGAAAATGTCCATTTCTTGCTTAAAAAACGTGGGGTACGGACGCAATGTGTTCTTAAACGGCTTTCGGTACATTAATAAGATTCCGAGCTGGTTATTATTATGCATATATAGAAGACTTTTTGGGTTTCAGATCTGTCGGTTGTCCTTCCAACATAACGCCCCACTGGATGCCATCAGCCAGTTCAGAAAGCACATCGATTTCTTCAAGACGAGAGTTGGCATCGTGGATTTGGCCTTTGAGCATAGCGGGTGGATGTCCAAACAGTAAGGAGGAGACGTGGTGATTTTGTTAAAAAAAACATCATTATGGATCATGTGAAATGATGTAATCACGTGACATAGACAAGCAGCCAATACCAATGACTCAAGGACTCTTTGCATAGACGAAAATATGACCATTAATTTAACTTTTGCATAGTTTTTAATATTTTGCTGCTTGATAGAAATGAATGTTTAGCATTGTTCCTTAACTGACATTATATGTTATATTTGCCACAAACTATTTGATGTCGATTCCTCGTGAATGTTGCTAGAGTGGCTGATATGTCTGGTACTTTCTTTCTTATTTCACATGTAAAAGTACAAAGGTAAACGTTACGCGATTAACTTGTTTTCAGTTGTGGGTTTTTCGGTTCCTTGATTAGGTCTTTAAGCCTGTTTCGTTACCGGACCTTCGACTGTTTTGAACACACTGAACATTTTTTTTGCTTGTTATTACTGTACAACTTATGTACATCTGCAGAAATACCTGGTTCTATAAAATGATAAACCAATTAAAGATCAACGTGCCCTTGTCATTTGTTTCCGTATGGTAATTATTAGTATATATATATATATTTTGCCTTAACGTTTGTTCTTAATTCACACAATGATAGACACCTTAGCGATTACATGTCGCTATTATAACCTCGTGCTATATATTATTGGTGTTGCTACAGGTTTCAGGTCTTCGGGGATCTGTTTGATGAGGCCATTAAACTGGGACTCAACGCCCTTCAGACTCAACATCCGGGCTTTTACTTCCAACACGCAGCCAATCACGCTGTATCCCGTAAGGAGCTCTGCAAGTCGCTCTGCTTGGTGAGTTCACTCACAACCCACATCTCTAGGTTTCAAGTGCTAGTTGCTATATTAATACCGTAAGTTTGAGCATCTGAATAAACATATTTATGGATAGGATAGTTTCCAATTCGCTCAGCACGTTTATATGCAGTATTGACGATGGATTAAGTTCAAGAATAATGGTCTAAAATGGCCCATGACACAAAGTGGTGGGCTTCGCTTGTTGCTGGCATTTTATATAAAATGTTCCATGTCGGGGGCTATGCGCGATTTTGGTACGACTATGATTGCGATAACTGAAAGTATAGTGCGCTAATACATTCAATATAAATCGCTGCTGCCTTTCCAACTACGGTTTCCTGCCTTTCTTTGTCGTGGCACGTCTGGTACGAATCGTCACCTCCTGTCTCCATTTAGTTTGGATCTGTGTATGTGTATATATATATATCTAGTAACAATGATGCCAACTGTGTGCTGAATACATTACATGTTAATGTGACCACAGCCGGACGCCGTCTGCCCGAGTCCCGACCCGCTGGAACAGTTGTCCAGTCTGGATTACTACGGCCAGCGGCCATGGAGACAAGGCAACCAGAGTAAGTAGCCAGACTGTTACCATGGACGGCTGCATGAGACAGATTACACACTGTATCCACAGCTGCAGTCCTTCGAATAATATAACAACAGTGATATATATAGCCAATACACCACATATGTATATATATGTTATTAATTCAATTTTAGTTTCCGTGGATCATTTTGCGCCGTACTGAGCTTTAGATTAACGTCCCACTCAGGATGGTATCTCTGTCGCAGGAAGTCTAACCAGTGCCCTAGACTTGTGATGAGAACTCTGCCTTTGGTGTCAAATGATTATACATGCTATTCAGCAACACCTAATATAATATACAGACAGAAAATAATATATTCAGAATGTTTAATCTGGTGAGCCATGTTTGTTTCAGGTATTGATCCGCCCGATGCAGGGAAGGAGAAGGACGGCGTCCTCGCCTTGCAGTGTCTGGAGATGAAGGTCGACCACTCGGTAAGTTCAGTACATTCCTGCTTGCGAGTTAACGTCTGATTGCTTCGTTAGTAAGTAGATTCAGGGGCGTATGTGTATGTCAGTCAGTCGGTTGTATTATATCTCATAACTATAAATTTTATCAATTTAGTACCGTCGCAACACATTTTGTGTTGTTGAAATGTTTCCAAACCGCCATTTTACGCTCGGGACATTATCTGGGCTGTGACAGTCCTTTCGCGATCCGCTGCAATAATGATTGTTATCAAGTAGTATGTCAGACTAAAAGGCTAAAACATAAGCTAATGGAAGCGCACACTATGTATGTGCATCTGGTATCATCTAATTTTCTATATTATCTATATTTGTGTCTCATAGATCTTGGCTTGTATTTTGCTCCATGTTAAGTTAGCGTTGAATCTTAATGTTTTGTTACCTTGACGGTGTCCCTGGTTTGGCCGCTGTCAGTGGATCACCATTCCCTTGCTGAGTGCTGCCGTGGCGCAGTTCAAGAAGTACAAGTCACCGCGGATGAAGCGATACCTCAGTGAGTGCAGTGTCATGTTCAGATAATAGATCTCCGTATGTCTTGTTACTATGTTTGTACCAATTTTAAATCATCGCAGATGAATAGTAACGCAACAAGCGTTGCGCCTGAAATATTGATCATTAGCTTTACATAATAACGTGAAATACTGAAGGAGATGATGCCCATGACAAAGATTTTAGAGGCGCTTAGATGTTTTTTATATTGACTGATTGTATATGTGGATACATCTATCTCTTCATACTTTCAGTGGTTCAGATGGGGAAGGAATATTACCATGCTCACGACTATGCTAAGGCTCTGACGTAAGTATAACTAACGGCCCTCCATACCACTTCATATAAATATAACTTACGTGCTTAATAACCGGTATATTCGGTTCTAGTTATGCCAAATCTTCGGCTCTTTATTGGCCCATTTGCTGCTTAGATAGGCTACTTATATTAAAGTACCTGTTACAACGCAAGTACACACACGAGAATGTCAGGTGGTCAGCTTCATAACTTCCAGTGGCTTTAGGATGAGTGTTATCTTTACAGATTGCTATCTCGAGTGATGTGGGATTACAGACAGGAGAGATGGTGGATGTTGCTGACTTCTATACTACGGAATGCCCTGCAGTAAGGATGAAATATACATGTTTCGGGCCTTTTGATGTCCTGTGATATCAACGTTTGTTGAATGATACCTTTCTTTTCCTCATATGTTGTGTTTAATCGCATTATATTATTTTACGGAAGTAGACGTTCTACAATATGATGAGCTAGTTCGGCTGTAATAATCTGGAATTGTTTGCGCCTGAAAACGTTTTGCAAAATCGGAGAGGAAGAGCGTTGCGTTTATCATGACTATCATGAATATCTCGGCGTAGGCGTACCAGGGCTGAAACGGGCTGAGCGTACCGGTTGGGGGTAGTGGCGGTGGTGGGTGGGCTTGGTTACGCTACCACAGAGGTCGCATGTGTTGTCTATGGCTCCCCTATCTATAGGGGTTAACGAGGGACTCACTGGAACCGCGGATGCGGAAACACTTAGGAAGTGAATGGTCCGGTGACGACACATGTATTACGACGCGCTTGTCAACCGAAAGGACCCCACGTGACCGTGTTTTTCATTTGTCTTCTTTGTTCTTATTATAGGTGTGCATACCTCACGGCCAACATCCAGGAATACGTGACACTGTGTCTGGAACTCATCGGCACATGTATCCTTAAATTATTTATGTTATGGATTAAACTTGCTTAGACTACACTAAAGTCTTTAGATCATGGACCTAAAATTAAAATTAACTTACCACATTCTCTCAAATAGTTGGGGGGTTTGTTATTCTCGAGCAGCGCTGAGGATGGGATAAATAATGTTTTTATTATGCATCTATATGATATTTAAACGCTCCGTGATTGTACAACCGCTATCTTATGTCTTTTTTGCAAAACAAATGATTTCAAGGATTATGCAAATTTATTTGGCATTGTGAAAATATGAACTGTTCTCGAAGGGTATTGGTATGTATCGTGTCACTCTTGTTCAACTGGTCTTAACATACACCCATAGACGCTGACTGTCCTATTGAAGACAAACACAGGATTCAAGCTAATCTTCTACGAGTCATGTCGGTTAGTTAGTTAATTGTTTTAATTTTAGTCTACATTTATGTTTACTGACATTTCTTTATCTTAATATCTCTGAATCCCTGAATGAAATAAAACATAATTTACGATTTTATATAACACAGTCTCTTCTAATTATAATCAATTTGGAGACTATTCGATGTTAATACCATGAAGGTACCAGTGGCGTGGTGGCCGTTACGAATTATTGGTAGTCCCCAAATGGTCACTTACGTATTTCTGGGTTTCAGAACGAGGCACCGGAACCGGAACCCGACTGTTCCCCGGGATGTGTGGAGAAAGCTGCAGGGATGTGGCACAACTCAACTTCTAGCCCTAACCCTTGCATCTTCACGGTCGAGATGCAGAATATCATTCCTTTCGGTACTTAAATTTTATTATATGATAACGTTTTCTTATTACCTTATTTTCTTTGGTTGTATTTAGCTCCGTATCTCGTTCACAATAATATGTTGTAGGTAAAACCTAGAAGGCGAGCGTAGACTTTGACTTTGTTGTGAAGCAATATTTGGACCCCCACTGATGATAACTGCCTGGGCTAAACTGTTTCTCATAACCTTAGTTATGACTTGTTCTTTTTAAAGGTGAAGTTTTACATATTATGCTATTTTGTATATTTAATATCAAAGTTTTGGTACTGAAAAAGTAAATCTAGTAGTCTAGTAGTACATTTGATTTGTAGTCAAGTGACCTGCCCCTGACCGAATCTGTCATGATTTAGGTTCCTATTACCCTAGGTTGCTTTATTTGTGATCTGTAAAGTTTTATTCGAGAGAAATTGCCATCTAAAAATAGGCTAAGGCAATGAAATCAATTTCCATCCCCTGGTACATTGACTGACCGAAAATGTTTGTTCTCAAAGTTTAAAAGTGCAGTGTTTTATGGGGAGGGATCATTGCATGGTGTAGGTGGAGTGCCATGGTCAGATAGATGTGGCCGGCAATAGTTATGTTCCTGCCTTCCTGCTCCCTGATTTGGACTTTGATTTCACGACTCAGCTCATGTAATGAGCGTGAGGAATTATGCTCAAGATCTCTAGAATTTGAAACTGGACGACTGGCTGACTGGGTTGTGTTACGGTTACCCAGTGTGAAGCAAAGTACTGTGAATATTTTTTTAAGTAAGGGTGGTCCGCCCTCATTCAACGCAGCAAAACCAGCAAGAAGTAGTCTACGATAGACAGAGATCCCAAATGACACGCAGCTGTGATAGAAGCTTTTAGTTTTGAAGTAGATGTGCTAAAGAAGGGGAGCACAACTTGTTTTGATTTGATAATTGGACTACTGTAAGAACTTACTACTTTTTAAATATAATGAAGAATGCTAATGAATAGATGTTCGAAGATCTTGATAACTTATTTCTAGATGTAGGCTACTCTTAACTGAAGGGTTTGTTATAAACCAAAAAAAAGCAATTTTTGCGCCAAATTGTTTAAAGCTTGGATCCAGCTTTGTATAGATCTATTACCTTCTAGCTAATCTATATTAGAAGTTAGTTATTTGACGGATCCTACACGGACGCCTAATGAACTTTCAAACAACCCGTTTGAATGAACACAGACGTTGCTTTGATTCGATAATTAGAGTAAGGTTACTTTTTAAAGTAAGCTTATATTAAAGAATGCCAATGGATAGATGTTTGAAGATCTTAATAGATCTAACTTATCTCTAGATGTAGACTAAGCTTAATTAAAAATTTTGTTAAAAATCCGCCAAACAACAGCAATTTTTGCCTCAATTTTTTTTAAAGCTTTGATCCAACTTAAAGTTGCATGTGGAATTGTTTCGCTGTTTTTGAATGCCAAATTTGCGTATAAGAACACAAACCTAAGGCCTTAAGGTTCATAACAGACAATAAACACCTACCATATCGCTCACCAATTATCTGCCAAGGAGCAAAACATTTCAAATTCATGAATTGTCTGCCACAGAAATGAAAACTTGTGCTGATTTGAAACGTCATAAACGTGTGTAAGCAAGTCGTTTACCGGTGCCACCGACAGGGGGCCCAAGCGTTAAATTATATGAGACAATAGAAGCGTCCGGAGCGACACTTTTTCTTTGGCGGTGGCCGTTGACACTGCTTGTGGTCAAAGGGGTCCAAATTTGGCGCAAAAATTTCTTGACGGATCCTGCACAGATGCCTGATGAACTGTCAAATAACCCAGTTAATTAAATGTGACACAAATAAGTGGTGAAAGTCATATGATAATAGCCTAAATGTCACGTTAGATCTAGCACCTTTTGGATCACCAACCTTGATCTATATTGACAAAAGCTGAACTAGATTGTAGACCTAACGGATCTAGATCTGGATCTAGGCCTAAGCTTAGATCTAGAACATGTAACGCGTTAACGAAGCAATTTTTGCCTCAAATTGTTTAAAGCTTAGATCTAACTTAAACTAGATCTTGGGAACTTACATTAACTTAACTTCCAGCTAGATCTATATTAGTCAATTAGGAGTCTATGTTACTGAAAGGCTCAGTAAACATTAGCTAAAAGAGTCAAATGGTCCCCTGGTCAGGGTCAAAACTGTTCTATGACTATGGATCCTACACTGGCGCCTGATGGACTGTCAAATAGATCTAACTCCTAGGCTAGATCTAAATATTACACAAATAAGTTACCTTAGCACTTTAATGTATCACCAACCTTGATATAAATTGACAAAAGCTAGACTAGACGTGAAAATGTTGTAACATCAACGAAGCCTGGTAAACTGCTGACAAATCTGAAACTGTCGTCTGCGCGTTCGACTTGTGCTGCCACCAAGCGAATGCATCGCGCGCGCGTGTTGAGCGCCCTCTGTCAGGAGAGAGGAGGAACCATGCATGTTGTCGCTATGATCAGCGTTTCATCAGTTGGAATTATGTTTTTGTATGTAAATTATCTACCAATTATGTACATTCGTTTGTTAATGTGGGGGTTTGAGCTGCATATAAGTTTTTGACAAAAAAAAACAACATGAAATTTCCCAGAATGCATTTAAACGCATGCGCATGTCACACCACTGGGGGTCGACTTCCCGTTGATTTTTTTTCGCGCTTTACAGCATGGGATTGAGATACAGATTTTGTCAGTTTTTTCCGTGTGTGTTATCTAAAGAGCTCACTACGCTCGCTATTATAATCGCCTGCTGAGGAAAGTACTGTATCGCTTGCAGTACATGTTATCTGCAACTGGCCATGTTTATGAATACCGCCCCTGGTGTTTCTAGTTATGTGTTATGTCGTGTGGCCTACTAACATCAGTTAGCTTACGAAGCTGTATTCATTTCCAGTGGAATGCAAAGGTTGCTTCATTCAACCGTCCATCAACGCAGACGAGAAGGTCATTCTGCGGGTCTTCCTGAGGTAAGAGTTAACGATATGTGCAGAAAACTTCTCACCCAACCATTCCTCACGATATGAGCAGAAAACGTCTCACCCAACCAATCGTCACGTACGTTTAATAAGTTTAGAAAACAATATACTTTATTTTGTTTAAGTGTGATATACCTTAGACGGCGTTTTGATTAAGAATTAATCCTTGTAAGCTTTATTCAATGATCTTGCAATTCCTGTTAAATGTGTACATTGCGGGTCGAAACTACGCTTGTTTATGATTTCTGATAATGTTAAATGCAGAACAAATGGAGACAGTCATGGTATGGATATTACTTCTGCATGTGGGATATTTTTGGTGATTCTCGCCTTGCTGTTTGCAGGACAAGTTGTCCGTATCCGCTTCGGTTTGCAAAGTTGTCCGTCCTGCTCAGCAACCAGGTATGTTAGTGCTGATCGCATACAATGCACGCTGCTTGACTGATTGTGGGAGGGTAACAACATACCATTTCCTGCATGTTTTATGATACAAAGTATCTGATTTACTGCTGCCTGAAAGGTTTTACTACATTTGCATGATGCTGCGCTTTCGGATTCGTCTAATCGTGTTGTTACAAAACCCTGATTTCGAACAACACTGTGCGTTTGGTTGAATACATTCATATGTTATTTATATATCTATATACATGGTCGTGGTGTCAAACATCCTGAAATGAATACCTTTACAAACAAATAATAACAGGTTTCTTGTGTGGTAATTTTTATGCTTTTTATGAATTATAAGTAAGTTAAGGATTTAACAGCATCAGTTCCGGTGTTTCTCGCATGTAAAACTATCGGTTTCAGGCGTATTATGGACCATTAATACGTTCTCAGCATGATACATAGCATGATCAATATGTTAGTTTTATGCCATGATCAGATTTGTTTTTCTTTCGAATTTGCTTTCTTAAGAGCTGGAATTGGAAAGTAAGTTCTAGGTATTGGTGTGATGAGGCAAGGGGGTTGATGTTTGATGTTACTCAAGGCTCTATTTCGTTCAGTGTTGTTTTGCGTTGTGGCAACTGCGTTGAAATGAAATGCGGTTTACATATCTGTCTCAGCGTGGACTTGGGAACGGACTTCATCAATCCGACGAATGCAAATTCAATAATTTAACATTGTGATGGTTGATAATTCCTAATCTAGACAGATTAAAATCGTTTACGAAGTCCTACCAAGAACTCTAAATATGAACAATTATTTAATACAATATTAAGCATCGGGTAACGGTCCATCGAACGATTAATATTAATTAGATGAGATAACAACTTGGAAGCGTGTATTTCTGTATAGTTTAGGTAAGTGGGTGACATCATCGTAAATTATAATCCACAATCTGTTATCCAATGGTTATGGATAACTGGTGACTCACTAACGCATGTCAATGAAAATCTTCCTTTTACATATTTAGTAATGATACCTGGTAGTAATAACTCACGGACCATGTGTTTATTAGGTCAAGGGTAGGCCACACATCAGTCTGGTGTTTGGTATGTTTTACTCAGGAAAGGGTCAAGGGTCATGATTCCTGTTTGCTCCTGTGTTCTGTGTGATATACATGTGCGAATATTAGAGGAAAGAACCTAGGTATGTCAAAGTGGGAATTTACTAGAATCAATAAAAAAAAAAACGATTACATCCAGCCGAAGGTATTGCATTTTAATGCTTAGTACACTATTGCACATACATTATCACTTTTGTTTTTGCTTTTTGTAGAATTATGTGTTCATTATCTTATTTTGCTTAAGTTAAAATTATTGTTTTTGGAATTTTTGTTATTAATAATAATAATGCATTATGCGGTTTGTCGTTAAGTAGCAGATTTATGTTTCACCGTCTAAATATGGCTATAGATAATGATCGTTCGATTACGGCAGTAAACGATATTGTGGGGGAGTAACTTACCGTAATCACGACAGTCAGGCGCCATAATGCGAATGCACGGGAGACCAGACTGGCGATGTAGTCTATTGCACTCTATACCGACCGGTGGTTGTACATATTTACCGCCCAATAATATTCCATACAGCGCCATATTATGATGTCACTCGTGTGTTTCCATAGCAACATTTCCGGTTTTGCTTCAGTTTTATGAGACCGTCTACAAAATTAATAGTTTCTATTTGCTGATCGATGCCTATCGATAACCCACTACATTCTTTAAAGATAATACCATCGGGGAAAACAACTCTGAGGCTGGGCAGTGGCTCATTTATGCGGAAAAACTGGTGCTATTGATACGTGTTGTGTAGAATGCTTTATAGAATTTGATGGAATCTCCTAGTTATTTCCATGCCACAAAACTGGAGTTGATGCAATCGACGGAATCGCGTATTCGTCCCTGACATTAATGATTGATTGACTGACTGACAGGTGTACAACCAGCACTGTGTTGTCACGGACCCGCAGGACATGGAGTCTACGGATGAGTCGAACCTCTACCTGGTGCCTGGAGAGACCAAGGTGCACACATTCTCCTTCTACGCCCAGCCGGAGGACGTTGGCAAACTCTTGGAGGTAGGTCAATTGAAGGCAAATGTTGATACTCTCGCCACTGGGATATTGCCTAAAGTGAAGTGTCGGGTAATGGGTAACGTGTATTTCGCAAACCAAGCAAGCTGGCTCCTAAACAACTCACTGGGGCATTCCAACGCGAATCATTTCGAATTAGCGAACGACACTGTCACTCAGATAGGTGGCCTATCTTTGTACACATGAGCTAAGCTGGCCTATGGGTATGAAGAAGGATAATGTGATGGCTTACGCTTGTTCGTGGAAGTCGTGAATCTATGTCAGGCCGATGGCCATTTAATAATGTTCGGCGTCATAATGTGCAAAGTTTGTGTGACACGATATTTGATATCCTGATTTTCAAGGCATCACGTTTATATGGGTAATATTCGTTCGCCTGCTTAGAAAATAAGTTTCTTAATGTCTATGCTCAGTGGGTTAGACCGCTCGCCTTGAGTGCTCTGGCCACCTTAGAGCCTAACGGCACGTAGATCAATGGTTCGCGCCCCTGCTGTGGCCATGTCTGTTTGGTCGCAGGATAAAGATCACATGTCCTTCTTCGCAGAGAGTAGGGGGTTACCCGGAAGACATGGCTCCACTCTCCGTTCCTTCTCCCATTGACGCGATATGCCCAAAAGTGGTTAAAGCGTCCTGAATATACAACCAACAAACCTATCTTAATGTCTATGATTATTGTTCAAATCCTATGATCTACTTTACCTTCCCGTGTAGATCACCTCCATAGCCCTGGAGCTCGGTTCCCAGTCCACCCGCAGTGCCATTCTCCACTGGTCCGGCGGCGGCGGGGATGCAGTGGCGCCCCCACTGTCTCAGCAAGGGAATCTCAACAGCAAGATGCGCCACGAGGCGGCGCTAGTGAAGCCTGAGACGCCATGGGATCTAGTCAAAGTACACGCCGTAGCCAGGTAAACGTGGATTGTCAGCTTGTTATAATGTTTGAATGAACAATAGAATGAATATCATGATCAAAGTCGCAGTATGAATGAATGGATTGGTGTTTTTTACCGCCTTTTGTACACTTTGACTAAATTTGTATAGAAACGTCGGACGCTGAAAAAATTAATGATTAACCAAACAACGAAACAGCCGCAGAGAATGTCGAAAACTGGCCAAAGCGCAATTTGAGCAGATATCGTGACGGTACATTACACACAGCAATTCAATAACATCAGATTTGTGACTTCCATTTTGTGTCCTGCCCGACCAAAAGCATAACCCTAGCACAGACAGTAAAACGTAACACGTTAAGGTCTTTATTCATTTAGAAAAGAATTCGGCGCGAGTACACATAACTATTACCAGGGGTTATTAAAAGAGATCATACCCCATAGTGGCCCACTTTTCGCCATCACGTGGTTTGCAACGTAATGTAAACAAATACCACGTTGCCATAGCTATGGTTGTTAATGTGTGTGTCTATGACGACACGCGCCGTGATGACGCGTCCATTATAACCAATGTAACGTCATTACGCCCCGCCGATTAGCGCCATGACAACCACGCGCCTCCCCATGTTATAACGTATAATGTGATCACACCTGTCGTGGCATAAGCCATAACGTGTATCGGTACATGTAAAGGGTTCGCGCAGGATTGTTGAATACATGAGCATGAGGTATCTATGTTTTACTGAATTGCATCCTATCATAGCATGAGACTCTATGAAGACTGGTCCAAAATGTTTAGCAGATCAGAGACCGCGGCCAATAAAATAGTGAATTACACTATAGCATTGGATCGCATGTTTTATAAGCACGAGATATTCGTTTATCGCGAGAAATGTTGATATGGTGGATAGATCTATGTCTGTGACATGACTGGAAGTACATCGCGCTTTATGAAAGTAGAAGTATAAGCTTACTCTCGAAAGGGATTTATCAAACATATCGACTTCTGCAAATAAAGATGATAGATCTATAACCATGTATGTGTACGCAAACGATGCTTCGTCCACCAGGTTGCAGCCCAGAAGTCCCAAGATGTCAGTTCTCATGCTCCATGAGCCGCCTGCGCTCGTCAATGAATATTACAAGGTCAAGGTCACGATCCGCAATGAAGAAGAGAGCGCCATTTCCAAAGTTCAGTAAGTAGATTTTGTTTTCATTTGTATAATTGTTCTCGGTCGAGGCGCCATTCCTTATTGCAGATAGATCTATTATGCATTTGTATTATTCCTTACACGAGCTCAACGGTGTTTGCCTTGGTCTTATTTATTTGATCTTGACTATACTGAATATGTACAAGCCTACATGGATAACTCGCTGGTGTTGACTCGCACCCAGTACTATCGGCATGATGTACCGCTGTCTGCGCCTTGTAAAAGAGAACTTTCATTTTTTCATGTCAATGTATGTGTCGCTCTGACCGTGTTTGGCGTAGAATACAGTGAGTATTTTATTTCAGATTGTCCATGGGACTCAAAGAAGGACAGGATGCGGCGACGGAACAGTCAAGTGAGAGATTACTTAATTGTCCAAGTGAAAGCGGGAGAGGCACCATTATTCCATTAGTATATAGTAAAAAGGGGGTTCTAACTTTGAGGCCATTTGGCTTGGTTGATCTCCTTAGATGTATAAAAGGGGAGAGAATGGAAGGCGGCATGTTTATTATTGCAACAAGGGGTTAAATGGGCCATGCCATCTGACTTGATATGATCTGGCTGCGCCTTACCATGACAGAGTTGTCTGCGAATCCTGACCTGATAGGTGAATAACTGACGTTATTTCACTGTTCCAGCCCATATCAGTCTGGATGTTCCGGAGTTCGAAGGCAAGGTGATCTGTCGCCGCGCAGCCATTGACCTGGGATCACTGGCCCAGGAACAGGAGGTAAACACGGCATTATCTAGTGGATTTAAGTCTGTTATTGAATGCCTGAAGACGAAGTTCCTCCATTTTTCATCAATTAATTTTGGCACCAGTTTCGGAGTTAATGCGTTGCGCTGATTGTCCTATTGGTTTATCTGCGCCACTTAGGATACGCTACATTGGTTCCTTGTATAAAATTAATAAGATTAATAAACGTAGAAAGATGTGTCTATATTGTTTTTTGAATCATGCAACTAACAGTAAAACAACTGCTGTGGAATGCGGGAAATGGAAGGATTGTAGTTTTAGGCCCGTTTTTTTTGTACACACGAGTGCTAGATTATGCCTAGGAACCTCCGGGCACAATAAATGATTTAGGTGAGAAGATTAGATCGCCAAGATCGGGTTTTGAACCAGGGACCTGCAGTCGAGAGTTCTACCACTCGGCCTCGTTGGCTCCTCTGGAATGCGGAAAAAGGTTTCATTCAGGGACTTTCTGAACGGTATAGATGTGGCTAGTACACTGCCCACACCCCTCTCTTATCCGCGGCTTCCCTTCCTCCCGTCAGGTGGAGAAGGTGATGTACATGAAGAGCTTGAGGACGGGCCCCCGCAACCTCTTCGCCAAGGTGACCTACACGGTGGAGGTGACTGCCCCAGAGGACGATGTCCCACTCACCTGCACGTGTCACTGCGAGCACGAGGTCACGTTGGATACGCTGCAGCCTTTTGACATCAGACAACGTCTCGTGTCTATACAGGTATATGTCGTAGCTTTGGTGACACATCTAGCAATGTTTTCAATAATTTAAGTCATATTTAATTGGGTCTGTATCTTTGTTGATCAGGAATGAATAACGAAATTAGTTCTGCCGAATTATCTCTAAAACGGCTGCAAAGGCATATGACGTTATTCATTTCATGGATTTTTAAGAAATATATATGAAAAGAATTATGGCATTATTGCCACCAAATTTTGATCTCGTGAATTTCTCTTTAGATTTTTTCTAAACTTTCATACATGGGGTGAAATATGTGTAATACATTACCAAGTTGATCTACACAGTTGATCTGCGTGTAATTAGCTTGTCTTCCTATTCCTCACAGTATGAGAAGGTTGAGAGCGTACACGCAGAAGAGCCGTTCCTGCTACTTTGTGACATACGATGTACGTCTCCATGGACAGTCGCCATGGAAACCAGTGAACTACTTCTGGTGAGTTTCGGTATTGACATTCAGTGTAATCTATGCCAATAAAATTAATTTGTCACGTTTTCACTGGTTTAAAATGACCAAATTAACTGCGATGACAGTTTTGAATAGCGACAACCAATTAAATGTGCCTCATAATGACTTGTATATATATATAATATCGACCGCTTCCAACCGTGGTTAAATTGAATGAAGTCGCTGAACTAGAAACAGTTTTGGCTTAGAATTACAACCAACGTTTGTCCTTGAATAAATGCCTTGCAATTTTACTTCTGCAGGAGAAAACTGTCCAACATGCTGCTAAAGAACCGTTGTCTCAACTACGATCAGGTTTGTCTGGTTGTCGTTGAATATGCCAAGATCAGCATCTCGCTGGTTGGAGAGAGAAAGGTTATCTCACTATTCCACGAGGTCATAGCTGCATTTTGACAACATATTATTTCCCTAAATCAGTTCATGTCAAATACCGATGCTCTGAGAATATATATATTATTTATTCCAGTCACTCTCAGCGAAGCAGATGGCGCTAGTGAGTGCTGGTGTCTCGTCACGCCACCTGGTGTCATCTCGCCACCCAGCACATCCATGGGGAAGTACGTCGTCCACTGGAAGAGGTGAGAATCGCTTGTGGCTTACGCTTAACCATTAACTCTTGTTATGGGAGGCATTCTTGTCTGTAAGAAAATGGCAATTTTATCAGGCAACAATAAGCAATATCATCGCGTTATGTTATTATGTTCATTTTACGAAAGTGTGAACATAATCCTTCAAATCTGTATATTTTCAATTAAGGCAATCGTCCGACGACAGCATTCCGTATGTGACGACCGTCCTTGACCTTCCGGTCGTCACCGTGGAGCACGTGCCTCTCTTTGTTGACGTCGACCTCCCTCCACATGGCAACGTGCGAAGCAACTTCCGGGCCACTTACAACATCTACAACCGGACCCCGTTCTCACAGGAGATCGAATTGAACATGGAACACAGTGACGCCTTCATGTTTGCCGGCCACAAGACGGTCAGTTCTAGGGTTCTAGAGATGTGTCATCATATAAATCTGTTCGTCTTCATACTGGTTTCTTTAATTTACATTATGGTACATATGGTAGTAATATGGTAGTAATATGGTTAGCAGCGTTAACACATATATTTGAAATGTACTGTAATACTGCTCTAATTTTGCTGCTAATTTATCTGCTAGTCTTTAATCAATGATTCTTGGCTCTTATGAGAGATCATCTTTTTGACGGTACTCTAACAACATTCTTTTCATAATAACATTTTTGCTTCTCTAAACTTGGTTTTAGGTCAATTTTAGGGTGTTGCCCAATCGGAAGCACCAAGTGACGTACAACCTCGTGCCGTTGTTGCCGGGTAACGTCTTGTTACCAGGAGTCCACATTAAAATGCTTCGCTACGGTGTTTCCATGGAAGAGAGACTGAGAAAGATGCTTCCAACTCATATATTTGTGAAAGTAAGTTCTCTCCCTTATCTAATCAGACGCTTCTGATACACGACTATGTTAAGTTGTGTTTTAAGGTTTGTCGCAGAAGTTTAGGTAACAGTATCATTTTTAAGTGTTTACCAAACCAGAAAATCGTTCTGGGTGCCCAAAAATCCACTTGATAACCTTTTAAACGTTCTCCATCGGTATCTCTGGACGAGTTAAAGTGTTTATATTTAGGGAAGCTGACCATATTTATTGCATGTACCGTCACATATAATAAGTATGTTTCACCATATTTTCTGCAGCCCAGTGGGAAGGAACCATCCGCTGGAGACATTTTCTTGCAGCAGCCAATAGAGACATAGTATCGTTACGACACAACATGGCGGCCTAGCTGACGACGTAGTGGCGTGACGTCACAGAATGGCGACTGGGCATTGCCCGTGGAGCAAGACGAGTGTTCAGACAATGTAATATCGCTCTTTCTCTGTGTAACTTTGTTTATTATAAAGCCATCATGGTCATGCTCGAAACTAGGGTCTTTCAGTTAAGTTAGTATGTACACGTGTTTTGTATCATAATGTGGCTGGGTCAAAAAAACATGTTACAACTTTATGTTTTCGGGTTGTTATTTTTTGTTAAGCGATGTATATATATGTATCTAGCATTATTAGCAAGTCAAAGTTGCATTACAGGATGCGATATTGTTAAATTGTTTTTGTTTACATCGTGCAAATGGTGGGGTATGCAATAATCGAAGCAGATTCAGAAGTGATTCGTCATTCGTCGTGGTGCCATTATTATCGTATATGGTGGGGTCAATCTATCTGTTTATCCAATCTGTAGAACCCATTAATGCAGCCCCTGTGTCACGCCTACCATTATCGTCAACACCCTGCTAGAAATGAGGGTTACTTTTGTTACTAGGTGTTACATGTTAGTCAGATCCATTGTTGTATTACTGAAAGAAATAGTTACTGAAATGCCCAACAATAGTGAATTTCTCGGTCTGGTAATAATGTAGATTACTACCCAGTTGTTTGGGAGTGCCTTTTCGTCAACTGCCACACTGAGATGATGTGTTTTGTAATTACTGTGAAGTGGTCATGACATCCTGTTATATGTATAGCCGTAGGAGCATAAGTGACATAATGACTTGATAGTGTACGTTTTTCGATGTTCTGTAGAGTAAATAACACTTATGTTTACCCTTTTAAATTTTGTCAGATTAAAGGAGTGAATATATATACTGTTTTTTGCAGCATTATAACTAGACAGTTATTATTATAGCTACAGGCGCTAGTTGATATGCTATCCATCCTGGCATGATATTCTGTAAGACACGGAAAAGGTTTCTTCCGTTGGCGTTAATAAAGGACGTCAGGCAAGATGCATTGTAAAGTACCTACATAATGAGCCTCACTGACAGACTAACAAATTATTCAACAAACGGACTCCCACAATGGAGGTGACCCATAGAGAGTTTGGATCTTAGCCAGGGATCTTGGAAAGCGTAACGTGACATCACGCAGTATAGATATATATCTTTATTTGCTTCGTCAGTAACTTATTTGATAGTGTATTATAAGGACAAGGTCATGGCGATTAATATATGGCTTCGACTTCCAATAAACAGTCCGCAGCTACGATACGTTTTATTGTATTTGATATCCACGTGCTTTCCATCTCGAGAATACACTCTTCCGTTGTGGTCGGGCGAGATCATTCCTCGAACTCGGCGTTCACGGCAATAGGGCTATACAGTTCTCGCGATCGGGCCGCGAGACTTCAGTTTTGGGGACAAACCAAACACACGTGCTCTATGTTGAAGTATAGGCAGCTATAAGTCAATTTCTTTCCAGGTTTATTCTAAAGACTATGAGTACCATTTCACTAAACATGGCTATGGGAGATATACGTTAAAATATTTGGAGGCGATGAAGCGCAGAACTTTGGGAATATACAAGGAAAAATCCGTCTTCAAAACGCTCGAAAGCTAAAAATAACGTTCTAAATTTAGCCCTGCACCCGGGCTTTCGCAAGTTCACCAAACAGCGAGTGACGTCACAAGAGTTTCGCGTTTTGGCGAGAGCAAGGGATCGACTTAACCATTCCGCTGTCAAAATGTGCAGTGCATGGAGTAACAACACACGGGTGCGTCATTAAACCACATGGTAAAGATAAAATAAGACCAGTTGGATGTTTTCCTATCACTTTTGGATCACGAAAAGACCAAGTTTCTTCATTTTTGTAAGTTTTCTGTTTGAAGCGTTGCGCCAACGTTGTCACCGGAGAGAATCCGTGTGACGTCATAATGCCTCGTTTTCGTAGGAAATGCAAAAACACGTTCGTTTCTCAGTCGTATTGTCCAGTCGTAACAAATATTCGTCATTGTGATGGCGCAAACGAATAAAAAATATGTCATCTATCCGTTTTGTGAAGCTATATTTCTTAAATATTTTTAATCATAGCGCTAGGCCTTCCGCAATGGACCCACCCCTCGGCGCCTGGCTTTTGCGCAGGTAGTCTGGTTCCCAGTCTCTCTCTTTGCGTAACATGCACGTCACCCCTACGTCACAGATAGTCAGGACACCAGTGTGCGCAGAGATTCTCAACTCGTTCCGAACACGTGCTTCGTTTGTTTGTCCCCAAAATGAGTAAACCGGAAGTCTAAGCGAACGAGACTTTATAGCCCTATAGGGCTGTACAGTCACTTCGGGATCTTATCGAGACCCCACGAGACAGGGATACCTATGCTCTACGTCAATGCCTAGCATCAACGGCCTGTACCGGCTGCCTACCTTCCGGTTGTTTGCCTTCACTCGCCTCACACACAAGATCGGCTAAAGCTGTCCTTGGAAGCACAAATAACCACTGAAGTTATGTGCATATCCGAATTATAACCATCCGAGTAGATTTATGTAATGTATGAGCGGTTAGGCAGTTGATAAACCAAAATGCGGTTGACACTGAGTGACTGTCAGTGTCAGGCGATCTAACGTGCTGCGCGGGGTTTTCCATGTCGCATGACGTAATAATCATCATGACGCGCGTGTCTGCGCGCGGTATCTATGGTTACGTAACAACGCTCCTTATATGGACTGAGCAGGTGAGGACAATGGTGTTCCGTTTGTCGTAGAACTGTAAACATCGATGATTTGGCTCAAAATACAACGTTTCCAACAGTCTCATCGAACGGACCACATGCATTATGGAGAGATAAATGTCTTATCTTTAATTAAATTATGATTTTATAGTTAGCCATGCCTGGACCAAAGCAAACAAAAAATAGGTTCACACCCACTCGATTCTTCACGCACAAACCGCGCAACCGACCGGTTCCCAACACTAAAACGTTGACTACAATGAGTGCGAGTCACGCAGTTGCAGCAAGGCACCAGCGTGATGCGCACTCGTTCTAAGAGCACGTGTTTTTTTGTTGGTCCCCAAAAGACCTAAACCGGAAATAGAACCCGCGAGAACTGTACAGCCCTATTCACGCGCGTGTACACCCGTAATGTGAACCCCATGCCTTTTGAGTGTGTCGGGGAGGGTATCCCCAGCCTCCTGGTTCTGTTCTGTCCGTGCACCCATTCACTGTCTTGTCCTAATGAACATCTATCATTGTGGTAGACTGGCTTAGAAAGGGTTTAGCAGACCATACAGTATTTGCCTATAACGTCTCGGACTAATCAATCGTTTTCCACTCAATGTCTTACGCGTACCGCAACGTTCACAAAAAAATCGCTGGAAGCTTATTTGGTTACGACATGGTTCACCAAAGGGTAGTAAAACCAATTCACATGTTTTAGTCTTGTTGAAAACTGATTCATTGCATTTACCAAACGAATAGAATCGCAACTAGACATTGCAGTTGCGGATCAAAAGTGAGATGAACGCAACCGTCATAATTAAAGAGCTTTCGAAGGCCAGTGACGAATACGTGTTTTTGTGTGTATTTTTTGTTAACGGGGAGGGAGGGTCCGATCCTTCGAATACGCTCCACAAGTTGCAATAGTAAACACATTACCCGGACACCTTCCTCGTCAGTCAAGTTATAAAAATATTGGATTCGCCACTGAAAAGTAGGGTGGCGTCGCGCCTCTTAAAAACTTGTTACACTGGTACTTTTGCGGGAAGCACAAGTGAACGATTTTTTATAATGACAATTCTTACACTGAGACACATAAGAAAGAAAGAAACAGATAGACATTAAGCGCATCAAATCTTCTCTTTCTTAGCTTTTCAAACCTGGAGTTGTGTGTGGGGGAGGGCAGTAAAGTGGTCCTGTTGTCAAAGAACACACAGAAGATCACTGATAGCCTGCACCCGCATGTCACCTCCATCCTCCCCCCTCCCCGAACCCACTTCCCCATTCCGCGATCCACTTC
Organism: Arenicola marina; assembly: GCA_964019135.1. Lineage (NCBI taxonomy): Eukaryota > Metazoa > Annelida > Polychaeta > Arenicolidae > Arenicola > Arenicola marina. The sequence goes on from OZ025258.1 coordinate 33,528,436, forward strand.
AACAAACTGTGCCGACACTGCCCTAGGTTACACACCAATAGGGCGTGCGTATAAGTATATGGTGTCAATACAGTGCCTAAAAGATGCTCTATAATTTCCTATGGCGAAAATAATCAAACAAGTGTACTGATTTTTCTAAAGCATGAGATTAAAAATTAGGGTGTTGTCATTTCGTATCCCGGGGATGGTTTTTATTGGTGTGTAACCTCTAGCGGGGCCAGCGCTCCACGTGCTCTTTGTTTATTTTGATATGTTAATAACGGAATTCCCTACTATGTCACGAGTCACGTGACGGAAACCCCATGTAAACAGCCTTCAGCAGCGAAGACTGAAGTGCGCTGTCGCTAAGGGTGGGACGCGGTTTGAAGCTGTCCGCCGGTGAATGTTTCCTCCGCTTTTTACCTGTTTACTGCAACGTTTATACGTTGACACTGTTTCAACCAACTCATTTCAGTCCTTTCGTTTATACTGTTAGATTAAATCTCGCAAATAGCTCCCGCTTTTAATTCTCGTTCACACTTTCTGTCGGCTTTGATTTTACGCCAGTCGCCTGGCCCTGGCCTGGGCGGACAATCTGTGCGACTCGTTTCATAAGTTGTTTGCAAGGGGTATTTTCGCCACTCACTTATGATTTGCCTATCGCGGATAGTGCACTGAAGCGTTTACATTTCCCAACCACTAATACGGATTGTGGAAACTTGCCAGGCGCATTTTTTTGTCGTCAACTTGTTAACTTGTAACGCACACTGAGGCCGTACGAGCGACGACAGCACACAGAGCACAGCTCAAGCAGCTCAGCGTGTATTGACATGTCGGGGAACCACTGAACTGAAGCAATGGCGCTTGTGTCACGCCGTGGGTGTTAGAATCCGGCTGCATGCTTGGACCGAAATCTAGGGATTAAACAGTGGCAAATAACAACGGCAGAAGCTTACTGTGGAATATCAAACAGCATGCTTGCATGTTATAGGTCTAGTAAGCATTCAGGCATATCACATGGTCTGGACAGTTTGGGTTTCATTGCTGTGAAGTGGCACTGAAGACTGGGTCTAGCCTCTAGGTGCAGACAAGTGCTCTAACTTACAAATGTGAAATACTGTTTGGATTACTGCCTGACTGCCTTGACTTACTTTTTCATGGATTGCATACAAGGAATAGGCCAATATCATCTATATAAGAATTGAAGTTCTGATTAAGAATTAAGCATGGATGCCATAACTGGGAGTCAGGTACTCCAGGGAATCATGTCGCCTAGAGTGACGCAGCAGATCCGGAACAATAAAGTGGCAAGTCTACAACGAACTACTGAAGAAATGAGGAAACACATTGGTAAGCTAAAGACAGAATTAGATATGGAACGCTCTAAGACAAAGCAACTTCACCGTGATAAAGTGGGGGAAATTAAGCAGGTCAGGGATAATTATGTCAAGGATGAGCAAGAAAGTTTGAAGATATTGAAAGTGAAACTTGCACAGGAAAAAGAAGCAGAGTTTCAGAAGTTGAAGGAAAGTCTTCAGCGAAGTCATGATCAAGAAATTCGGCAGCTCTTACGTGATCGTGAAGATGAGATAAAGGATATGAAAGCTGAGCTACAACAAGAAAAAGAAGTAGCAATTGCCAGTGCCTTGGAACTGCAGAAAAAAACTTTTATTGCCCAGAAGGAAACCAGTTTTATGATGCAGAGGCCTGGGAGTGCCAACTCAGCCCTGGTTATAAAATTGCAGAGAGAAATAAAAACTCTTAAGGAAGCAAATTCAAACCTGAAGGAACATTATAAGGAAAGATGTAGAGAAGATGCAGGAAAAATTGCAACCTTGGAGGCGATAGATAAAGATCATGAGGCAAAGATAGACTCTCTATTAGCTAACTTAGAGCAAGAAAAAGTGACCTTTAAAGATCAGCTGAAGAGAATGGAAGATAAATTAGTTGAGACAGATTGTGATAACAATAATCTTCCATTCAAAGTACTAAGCAGGCCTAGGAGTACACCCATTGGAAGAGGTCGTCATAGAAGACATCTCTATGAAATAGAGGAATTGGAATCATCTCTGTGCTGTGATAGCAATGCTAACATTGATCAACTGATGGCATCTTACAATAGTCTTCCATCTATTGAGTCTTGCCTTTGCAATGATCAGCACACTGAAATGATGAGAACTTTGGATGCTGATATCAAGAATGAGGATAGTACTTTAGATGTTAGTCAAGTTACTGAAGAAGAAAACTTGATGAACAATGAAGAACAGGTAAGTGATGCATTGATTGTTTCATGCTTTTAAAGCTGATTACCCATCAATTTTTTCTCACAAACCTTTGAAAGCTTTTGTTGTATTGTCCTTATAGCATAAATAAAGTTATGTGGTGTGAACTGTGGGGGATGAGTGGGTGAACTGTGGGGGGAGGATTGGGTGAACTGTGGGGGATAAGTGGGTGAACTATGGGGATGGGTGGGGGACCTGTGGGGGATGAGTGGAGAAACTGGAGAGGGGTGGGTGACCTGTGGATGGTGAGTGGATGAACTGTGGGGGGATGAGTGGGCGAACTGGGGGGAGGAGTGGGTGAACTATGGGGGAAGGAGTGGGTGAACTGTAGGTGCATGAGTGGGTGAACTATGGGGATGGGTGGGTGACCTGTGGATGGTGAGTGGGTGAACTGTGGGGGGAGGAGTGGGTGAATTGTGGGGGGGAGAGGAGGGTAAACGGTGGGGGATGAGTGGATGAACTGTGGGGGGATGAGTGGGTGAACTGTGGGGGGATGAGTGGATGAACTGTGGGGGGATGAGTGGATGAACTGTGGGGGGATGAGTGGGTGAACTATGTCTTGAGGATTGGGTGAACTGTGAAGGGATGAGAGGGTGAACTGTGGGGGGAGGATTGGGTGAACTGTGGGGGATAAGTGGGTGAACTATGGGGATGGGTGGGGGACCTGTGGGGGATGAGTGGAGAAACTGGAGAGGGGTGGGTGACCTGTGGATGGTGAGTGGGTGAACTGTGAAGGGATGAGTGGGCGAACTGGGGGGAGGAGTGGGTGAACTATGGGGGAAGGAGTGGGTGAACTGTAGGTGCATGAGTGGGTGAACTATGGGGATGGGTGGGTGACCTGTGGATGGTGAGTGGGTGAACTGTGGGGGGAGGAGTGGGTGAATTGTGGGGGGGAGAGGAGGGTAAACGGTGGGGGATGAGTGGATGAACTGTGGGGGGATGAGTGGGTGAACTGTGGGGGGATGAGTGGATGAACTGTGGGGGGATGAGTGGATGAACTGTGGGGGGATGAGTGGGTGAACTATGTCTTGAGGATTGGGTGAACTGTGAAGGGATGAGAGGGTGAACTGTGGGGGGAGGATTGGGTGAACTGTGGGGGATAAGTGGGTGAACTATGGGGATGGGTGGGGGACCTGTGGGGGATGAGTGGAGAAACTGGAGAGGGGTGGGTGACCTGTGGATGGTGAGTGGGTGAACTGTGAAGGGATGAGTGGGCGAACTGGGGGGAGGAGTGGGTGAACTATGGGGGAAGGAGTGGGTGAACTGTAGGTGCATGAGTGGGTGAACTATGGGGATGGGTGGGTGACCTGTGGATGGTGAGTGGGTGAACTGTGGGGGGAGGAGTGGGTGAATTGTGGGGGGGAGAGGAGGGTAAACGGTGGGGGATGAGTGGATGAACTGTGGGGGGATGAGTGGGTGAACTATGTCTTGAGGATTGGGTGAACTGTGAAGGGATGAGAGGGTGAACTGTGGGGGGAGGATTGGGTGAACTGTGGGGGATAAGTGGGTGAACTATGGGGATGGGTGGGGGACCTGTGGGGGATGAGTGGAGAAACTGGAGAGGGGTGGGTGACCTGTGGATGGTGAGTGGGTGAACTGTGAAGGGATGAGTGGGCGAACTGGGGGGAGGAGTGGGTGAACTATGGGGGAAGGAGTGGGTGAACTGTAGGTGCATGAGTGGGTGAACTATGGGGATGGATGGGTGACCTGTGGATGGTGAGTGGGTGAACTGTGGGGGGAGGATTGGGTGAACTGTGGGGGATAAGTGGGTGAACTTTGGGGATGGGTGGGGGACCTGTGGGGGATGAGTGGAGAAACTGGAGAGGGGTGGGTGACCTGTGGATGGTGAGTGGGTGAACTGTGAAGGGATGAGTGGGCGAACTGGGGGGAGGAGTGGGTGAACTATGGGGGAAGGAGTGGGTGAACTGTAGGTGCATGAGTGGGTGAACTATGGGGATGGGTGGGTGACCTGTGGATGGTGAGTGGGTGAACTGTGGGGGGATGAGTGGGTGAATTGTGGGGGGATGAGTGGGTGAACTATGTCTTGAGGATTGGGTGAACTGTGAAGGGATGAGAGGGTGAACTGTGGGGGGAGGATTGGGTGAACTGTGGGGGATAAGTGGGTGAACTACAGGGGGATGTGTGGGTGAACTGTGGGAGATGAGTGGGTACTGTGGGGGAGGAGTGGGTGAACTATGGGCGGATGTGTGCGTGAATTGTGGCGGGATGAGTGGGTGAACTGTGGGGGAGAATTAGGTGAACTGTGAGGGGATAAGTGGGTGAACTATGGGGATGGGTGGGGGACCTGTGGGGGATGAGTGGAGAAACTAGTGAGGGGTGGGTGAACTGTAGGTGCATGAGTGGGTTAACTATGGGGTGGGGTGGGTGACCGGTGGGTGAACTGTAGGTGCATGAGTGGGTTAACTATGGGGAGGGGTGGGTGACCGGTGGGTGAACTGTAGGTGCATGAGTGGGTTAACTATGGGGAGGGGTGGGTGACCGGTGGGTGAACTGTAGGTGGATGAGTGGGTGAACTATGGGGAGGGGTGGGTGAATTATGGGGGGGAGGGGGGGGGGTGAACGGTGGGGGTAGAGTGAGTAAACTGTGGGGGGATGAGTGAGTGAACTGTGGGGGGAGGATTGGGTGAACTGTAGGTGGATGAGTGGGTGAACTATGGGGAGGGGTGGGTGAACTGTGGGGGATGAGTGGGTGAACTTCGGCGGGATGAGTTGGTGAACTGTGGGTGGAGGATTGGGTGAACTGTGGAGGAGGATAGGGTGAATTATGAGGAGGGGGGAGGAGAGGGTGAACTCTAGGGGAGGAGTGGGCAAACTGTAGGGGAGGAGTGGGCAAACTGTAGGGAATAAGTGAGTGAACTGTGAAGGGAGGAGTGGGCGAACTGTTCAAATATGCGTGAATGAACTATAGGAAAAGGATTGAGTAAAATCAAATAGTCCATGATATGGCACATAATCAAAACTCGCTGCCGCCGTTTTTTTAATTTTGAAATGAAGACAGATCAATTTCTTTAAGAGGGTGGTTATAATAACTGGACAGTGTAGACTATCCAATAATTGTACTTAAAAGTGTTTTTTATTTGGGAAACTTTGCTGACCTCCTTGTGAAGTCGATCCTCCATCTGTGCCACGGTAACAGTTTGTTTGACGGATCGCATCGCTGACGATTGAAGCGCTGAGCTGCATGCAAGCCAATGCGTCCTTGATAAAATCTCTTTGGTTAGCGTGACTGACGCACGGTTGTGAAAACACAGCCTTTTAGCAGCCTTTTCCTCCGCGGGTTGGCTGTCAGTGTCAGTCAAGCGTCACGCTTCAGTGTTTTTTGTGGCAAAGGGACACACGAACCCAGTATCTTTGCGTGTATCGGGAAGTACAATATACATGTATCATGTGTATGGGCTGCAGGGTCACATGGTCACCTATATAACTGGTGTCTTGATTACAATCGTTAGAATTTTTAAGTCGTGTATCCACCGTTCGTTTTAACTGGCGTTACTGGTATGCGTTATACGGTTTCTTCCGGGCAAGGTTTACAAAATTCACGGCACTGCTATAATACGAAACGACCTGGCGTTGAGGATGATAAATTTCGTCTGCTCCGCATCTCGTGCGACGCGCGTGAAATCCGCAGATTCTACAAGTGTGTCTCGATGAAGAACGCTGAAGGATCACTTGAGGGCATTCATTGTAGTTTAATGGTCGCGACTTGTCGCTTTCTCCCTCGCTGATGAGGAGGATGTGGTTTGTAGTGTCTTCGCGTAAACCCATTCATCTTATTTTTATGCAGTTAGCGCCATTGGCGGGGCCATTGGACCTTGTGTGCACTTGAAGTCATGTGTAGTATATATACACTTAGTTGGGTACGTATGCTGATACAGCGTGCAGATATACCATATATATATATAGGCTACGTTTGAACTGATGTGGACCGATTGGCATTCCTTGGCTGTGAAGTTCAACTGTGTGGTGTGCCAGGCTGTGTACTGGAGTATCAAGCCCGCGAAAGGCTGCCGGCGCATAGGACATACATTATGACTAACACAGACACCTACCAATTTTGTCTTGGTGGAGTTCGCTATGAAGATAAGCCCCATTAGAAGAAAAGGCAACCCCCTTTGCGGTGTGGTACCTGTGGGGTACCGACTCACATTGGTCGAGCTAGCAGTGTGAGCGAACGTACATTGTAAATAAAGCATGAGGATATCGGTACCGTTTTGAGGATAATCATCATATGATGTGAAGACCTACATGGATTTACCATTGACTGCTTGATTGCATCACGTCACCAGAATGATGTGTGAACGCTATCACGAGGTTAGTGTTAATTAACATGACAGGTTAACAAGTGCACTAATGCAGTTTGTGGTCATATATGGAACTCAACCCGATATCCTATACTATCGTCAACGCTGATTATAGTGATACATATATACGACACGAATATGACATGATTGATGCATGGGCCGCATGTATATTTACTTAGCACACCTTATGACTGAGTAGGTAATGCCAACCATATGGATATGATTCGCTCGTGCAGAAGCTCTCTTAGCGATTTTTTTTTTCATACAACCATGCTGGACCTGGAAAGCCTGACAGCGGTACACCACTTGTATCACTATATGTAGGGGTGTGTATATATGAGTATATATATATATACACGTGTGCCTTTTGGATCACTGCCACATCCGTTTTTGCTGGTTGACACTGTGTGTTAAGAACCCCACATTTAAGACCGACTACATTGCTTTTTGGTATTGTCGCCCGTCAAAATTTGTCGGGGTTGTACTGGGTTATCTCGTGGTTCTTTCGATTTTCACTATACGCCTGTATGGACGTTATCAATGCAACATGATTAGATGATTAGATGATGATTAGCCCGTCCTCTTGACCCGTGTAAGTAGGTACGTTACTCGCTTATGTCAGCCGAGCGTCCAGAACAAATTGTCTATTGGAAAGATCCAGCAATGCAATGTTCTTTGTTATTCTTAAGGTCGTCTGGAATATCCGACGTATTCTACTAGCGTTCAGCTTCTCATCTTGTGGTAGCGTTCAGGTTCTCGTCTTCTGGTAGCGTTCAGGTTCTCGTCTTGTGGTGGCGTTCAGGTTCTCGTCTTGTGGTAGCGTTCAGGTTCTCGTCTTGTAGTAGCGTTCAGTCTCACATCTTATAGCAGCGCTCAGCCTCACATCTTGCGGTAGCCTTCAGTCTCACATCTTGTCGTAGCGTTCAGCCTCACATCTTGTAGCATTCAGCCTCACATTTTGTGGTAGCATTCAGCTTCTCGTCTTGTGATGGCGTTCAGCCTCACATCTTGTGGTAGCGTTCAGCCTCATATCTTGTGGTAGCGTTCAGCCTCACATCTTGTGGTAGCGTTCAGCCTCACATCTTGTGGTAGCATTCAGCCTCATATCTTGTGGTAGCGTTCATGTGCTCGTCTTGTGATGGCGTTCAGCCTCACATCTTGTGGTAGCGTTCAGCCTCATATCTTGTGGTAGCGTTCAGCCTCACATCTTGTGGTAGCGTTCAGCCTCACATCTTGTGGTAGCATTCAGCCTCATATCTTGTGGTAGCGTTCAGCCTCATATATTGTGGTAGCGTTCATGTGCTCGTCTTGTGATGGCGTTCAGTCTCACATCTTATGGCAGCGTTCAGCCTCATATCTTGTGGTAGCGCTCAGCCTCATATCTTGTGGTAGCGCTCAGCCTCACATCTTGTGGTAGCGTTCAGCCTCACATCTTGTCGTAGCGTTCAGCCTCACATCTTGTCGTAGCGTTCTGCCTCACATCTTGTCGTAGCATTCAGCCTCACATCTTGTAGCGTTCAGCCTCACATCGTGTCGTAGCGTTTAGCCTCACATCTTGTGGTAGCGCTCAGCCTCACATCTTGTGGTAGCGTTCAGCCTCACATCTTGTCGTAGCGTTCAGCCTCACATCTTGTCTTAGCGCTCAGCCTCACATCTTGTGGTAGCATTCAGCCTCACATCTTGTAGCGTTCAGCCTCACATCTTGTCGTAGCGTTCAGCCTCACATCTTGTGGTAGCGTTCAGCCTCACATCTTGTGGTAGCGTTCAGCCTCATATCTTGCGGTAGCGTTCAGCCTCATATCTTGTGGTAGCGTTCAGCTTCTCGTCTTGTGATGGCGTTCAGTCTCACATCTTATGGCAGCGTTCAGCCTCATATCTTGTGGCAGTGCTCAGCCTCACATCTTGTGGTAGCGTTCTGCTTCTCATCTTGCGGTAGCGTTCAGCCTCATATCTTGTGGTAGCGTTCAGCTTCTCGTCTTGTGATGGCGTTCAGTCTCACATCTTATGGCAGCGTTCAGCCTCATATCTTGTGGCAGTGCTCAGCCTCACATCTTGTGGTAGCGTTCTGCTTCTCATCTTGTGGTAGCGTTCAGCCTCACATCTTGTGCCAGCGTTTAAGCCTCAGTTTTGCGATAGCGTCGATCTTGGTAGCGTTCAAACCGAGGTATCGTTGTAGTGTCCTAAATCTCAAAACTCGGATGCCATTAAATTAGCAGGTGCTCGTCAAGGAAGGATAGGGTGGTTTGAACATTGGGGGCACGGGCCAGGCGCAGATCAAGGAATTCGTCAAAGGGGGAGGGGCGGGGGTAAAAGTAAAATTAGTCTAAAATTTAAACGGGTAGGGGTGATCACCCCACCGTGCCACGCCATGAAGCCGCGCTTCGACGTGACGATGGCAACCTTAGATTAAGACGTACTGCAGTTACACTTGACGATACGTGCATGGGCCGGGCGTTGTTAAACTCAGGCGTGATTGCACGCATAACACCATATTAACTACAACGGAATAACCTCATGGCGTGGGCTCAATTGAAAACATGTATATGTAAGTTCTTCATACTTTCGTTGGTAGGCCAACTGCTATGACGGAAAAAAAATCCCCAGCTTTCAGCGTGTAACGTCTTGATGAGCCCCACACACCTGCCGAGAGCGATGGTTGCCAAGGGCGTCATTGTTTACACGCGGTCGGGGGATGGGGTCCCCCTTTATCGTAGACAGGCTATACGGCTTACGCGTTAAGTGGGCCGAGCCCACGGATATTAAACGCGGTGTGTTTACCTTGTGACATGCGGCCGTGTTAGACATGTATTGGGTAAAATTAGGCTTTGTCATATTCCCGAACTCGATGGTTGGTATATGGCAAATAGTGTCTTCATTGTCTTATTCGACAGGTCTGCTTTGGACTGTCCATTGCAGAGGGTCGAGAACATAATACGAACCTTCAGGAATCGGAGATGGGAAGATGGGAAATGTAGCGATGCTTTCCTAAGGAGCGGGGCAAATTACATGAAGTCGGGGAGGGTGGGAGCATGTACCGCTCTGTGGTTAAAGCCCCCTTCGTTCCCTGGGCTGCGCTGCAGACCAACAGGTCAAGGGTTCGAACCCTAGCACCGGAATTTGGGGCATGGTTCATCCAACCCCATGTCGGGTGTTTGCTTGGCCGAGTTTAGCCTTTATAATGGAAAAAAAGGCATAAAACATAATTTTTTATGATAAAGGAGCCTTGTTACATTGTTTTTCTCTGTACTTTCTATACACATGTTAAATGATTGGATGTGTTGGTGTTTTAGACTGCCTCAGCGTGGAAGGCGGGGCTGCGATATCTGTGTCTTGTGTTGTTCTCGTATTACATGACATTGGGACCGATTTGCACTCACGTGTAAAACTGGAGACCCATTCCGTAGTCGCCCGGGCCGGCGCGACAGCTCAGTGGGCGGGGGCGCTCGCCTTGAGTGCTCTGGCCGCCTGAACGCCTAACGGCACGTGGATCGATGGTTCGAGCCCCGCCGTGACCATGTCTGTGTGGTCGCAGGATAAAGATCCCATGTCCTACTTCGCAAAAAGTAGGGGTTACCTACATGGCTTCACTCTCCCTTCCTTCTCCCATTGACGCGATATGCCAAAAGTGGTTAAAGTGTTCTGAATATACAACCACCCGTAGTCGCCCCCCCCCTTCCCTGGAGGGTCCCTCCATCCGGTTGACAAATTCTGGATCTGAGCCAGGGTCAACTATCTTATAGTGGCAGGTTTATACCCGTTGCGTACTACTGAGGCCCATCGATCGCACACTATGCCCGACAAGATAAACCTTCCAGTAAACAAAACAAAAAACGTGAAAAAAAAACGGTCGGTCTTTGGGTTATTTGCATTCTCACTTAAAGTGTCAGGCTGCACGCTGCTCTATCAGTCGTGGATCTAGGTCGACTTGGGTATTTGTGTTCCAAAGTACCCTTACATATATATAGAATTATACATATATTATTGGGTCTGACATGATTGTCAGTGACAGCAAGTAGGGCCAGACTGAGCACTGTAAGGACGAGCGGGATAGAGTGACTGGTGACAGCGGCCACAAGGGACCGAGTGATTCATGTTGTTATGCCCTGTCTGATTTTTAATAAACAGGAATTAGAGGCGCATAACGGGGATGTAGGACATCAGTGTGGTGATATTTTAATTATCATTATGATGTGGCTCTGACATAGTCGCTCACATGTGTGCAGTTTTCTAATCATGGATACCTGCTTGATACGGCCAGGATACCTCCATCATGAGTAAGGTGAGCGGCATAGACGCCGAACTCTTTTGCTATTATCCATCGGTACCCCTACTTCTATGGCTGTAGGCTGGTTTCTTGGTTATTCAGGACGCTTTAATCACTTTTGGTCATATCGCGTCAATGGGAGAAGGAAGGGAGAGTGGAGCTATGTCTCCGGGGGTAACCCCCTACTCTTTACGAAGAAAGACATGGGATCTTTATCCTGCGACCACACAGACATTGCCACAGCAGGGCTCGAACCACCGATCCACGTGCCGTTAGGCTCTCAGGTGGCCAGATCACTCAATGCGAGCGCTCTAGCCCACTGAGCTATCGCGCCGGCCCCCGAAACCTCAGGAGACAATTATGTGTCCGCAGCCCATACACTACAGTCATAAATAGGCCTATATGGGCTTATTTCGTGGTACAACCGTACATGCTCCCATCTTTATGGGTGGCACTTATGTTTATCCTTTCAGCCTTTTTTTGTGTCGCCTTACCATGTAACAAAAGCAGTAGATGTGCCTACTGTACATATGTTTGCCTGGCCCATATAGGCCCCAACAATGCATCTATCAGTACGTTGGGTGCTCACATGAGAAAAGGCTTGAAATTATCATTCTTAACGGACTGACATAGTTTATTTGGATTATGATTATAATATATGTCGCTTATACTTTATCTGGTATGGGTACATGACAGCGAGCTCCTCAACTTGTATGATTGTCGTATTCTGGGGAAAGGAAGGAATATACCGATGACGTTATGATGGAGCTGTGCGGCAGTACGGCACTCCACTCTGGGTGGCGACAGACACACACCACGGAGTTATCGGCGAGTTTTGTTGTGTAGCTGTCGCATGTGGTGTCACCTGCTGCGCCGCCTGTACCATATTGTCCTTCCATGACTTCTTTATATATCTGCATATGAACATCCCATATCGTCGAAACGGGTTCAGGACTTTGCCGAGAGAGGCGCGCAGCGAGGGGAGATGTCCGGTCGGTGTGAATTGTGAATTGGGGGGGGGGGGGGGGTGGAGGCTCCATTCAGAATACCTTTTATGCTTCATAATGCATGGGCCCAGTGCGACTGCCATTAAATAGATTAGCGCGAATGTTTTTACGTTGGTCAGCCGTCGACTGGTAATGTGTGTTTTTTTGTTTTTTTGTAAGATCATAGCACTGAGAGCAATTAAGCAAGTTATGAATTGTACCGACACCTGCATTTATAGCTGTATGTTTTTTGCGATTTTACCCTCTTACCTTCTCAACGATGTCATCTTCAGTTCCCTGGACCACCCCAGTTCAGCAGTGAACGGAATCTCAATAAAAATGTCAGTGAACCCCCTTAGTTTGGTGAAAAGTATTGATTTTTTTTCGCGAGTCCCAGGTGCGAGAATCATTTGCATATTAAGCCCCGCCCATGGCTCCACCCATCTATTAAGTCACTGCCGTGGGATCACAATGTTTGGCCTGGGACAATTTTCTTCGTTCCAAAGAAGTGAACGTTCGTGTTTCTGTATAATAAATAGACATCAATAGCCAAATTACTCGGGTTTTTCTTGCTTCCGTGAGTATCGCTTCAGTTCACAGTGGCGTAGTTTCGAGTGTACACTGTAATATATTGATTGCCTTCAGCCCCCTTCAAAGCGAGGGCAACAGGCGGGAACATCAGCTGGGCAGAAATATCGATCCGCGAACAGTTTTATCGATCAACTGTTGTATTTTGCGCGTTTAACCCGTTAATGCCCGGGCCTGACACGGTAAATGCAACCTGTTGCGTGCTTTGGGGCGTCACTGTGCTTTTCAGCTGGCTGGTCTTCTGTCGACTACCAACTGCCACCCGCGATACAATAGGCCATATTTAACATAGCATCTCGGTCAAGACAGCTACCACCGTCAAGACGGCGGACTGAAGGCTGACCACAAAATTCACCTGATAGTGTATTCATTTAGTTAATGTCAAGGTCACTGTACCTGCAATGTTTTTAACGGGATTTTCTTAACATTTTCATGGCATTATGAGAAACATGAATTTTTTTTCTTGTCATCATGACGAATTGTTTTGTCATAGGTCACGTTTTATTTAGTAGAAGACCCATCTACGTCCGTGTGGCAAATATGATGAATGATTCATTAACCAGAGAGATTGTCGCGCCGTAATCAGCATTGATGCATGCAAATCCGAACTTCTGAGAGTTGATATGAATTTTGTAACGTTAAGTCAGTTGGGGGATGACGCCGTGAAACTGTATGTGCTTCCGTTGACATGTTTGCGGGGGGGGGGGGGGGGGGGCTCACTGGTGTAGTAGTTAGGGCACTACACTGCAGATCAATAGGTATTGGGTTTGAATCTGGGCATCTAATCTGGGGCATCCATACATCCTTCATCCTCCCGGGAGGTTCCTTGGCCCAGGGTAGCCCTTATGGGCACAACGGCACAAGCTGTCCCTCTGTCCCTCTGTCAGTAAGCAAGGACGTATGTTACCATATCATGGATCTCCATACACGTCAATCTGCCTGGCGTTCCCCTTCCTTCCCATTATCTACTATATGTACGCCATGCTCAATACAATATACTATTGAACCAATCAACGATCCTGGGACAAACAACTCTGGCGGGAGGGCAACGGGCATGTTAATATTAAAGGGTTAAGGCTACCTGAGTTTCGATAGGCCAAACAGCAAGGGGCGTTGTAGAAATGGAGCTAGTGGTTGTGAACAGCTGGCAGTCAGTCCGCGATGACCTATTACCTTTCGCTTCCCAGCCCCAGATGGGTCGGCCCGAGTCAACGCGTGACGAACGCCAAACACAGTCACATGTGCTCATGTCCCTCGCTAGCTCTACTCACTACCGGATATGGCGTCACGCTGAAGCTCATCGCGATTCTTGCTCAGGATTATTTACCGGTTCGGGAGGATTAACTCCGTGGATACCTCGTGTCGGTTTCACCTGCCTTATTGGATACGTGCGGTGTCGTTGTGTTGTCTGTTTCAAAGCCAGTCGCTGGTTGATGTATGGCCATGACGTCATTGTCTGATGCATCCTTCGAATGATGCTTACAGGTGGTCAGGGGATTACCAGCAACTGGAGAACTGCGTCTGTGCATCGAGTGACATCCACTGCGTTCCACTCCTTGTCTGAGCAATACCGTTGACAAATCTACCGTAGCGTTGCCTCTTGCCATGTTTGAAATGCGATAAGATACCTAACCTTGCTTACGAAGATAAATTAGTAATATTCGTAACTGAATTGCTCAGGTATGAATCGCGATTAACGTGTTTATATGTCAATGTACGCAACGTTAAATAATATAACTGCTATTTAGGATGTATCTTTATTAATCAGGTGATATGCAGAACTGTGAGGAAATTAATTTTAGTATTTCATTTTATTTTTTGACAAAAGTCAAGTTTAAAAACCGAGCTAATATGGTCAAATTTTAATGACGGAGCTAATATGGTCAAGTTTAAATAATCGAGCTTTAATATGGTCAAGTTTTGATAATCGAACTTTATTGTGGTCAAGGTTTAATAATCGAGCTTTAATATGGCCAATCTTTACTATTCGATCTTTAATGTAGCCAAGTTTTAATAATGGAGCTTTAATGTCCAGTTTTAATAATCGAGCTTTAATGTTGTCCACTTTTAATAATCGAGCTTTAATGTTGTTCAGTTTTAATAATCGAGCTTTAATGTTGTCAAGTTTTTGTAATCGAGCTCCTGAAGTACCTGAACTGTAATAACCGCCACTGCTCAAAATAACCCTTCACGCCTTTAATACTGGTGACGTTAAATTGCGTTCACCATTGACCCCAACGCTAATATCATATGGTAATTGAACTGTAGGGATTTGATTACCGCTAAACAATAACTAAACCTTGTAAACCCGACCCTGTTGACGATACAATCTTCAGCGACGCCCTAACACGTATCTGATTTAATATTTGAACTATAGTAGAGCTAGGCCTGTGGGACACGGGGCAATAGTGTATAAAGCTCTCTCATTGATCGGAGCAAACATAGTATCGCGGAATGTGGATATGTATGTGATTCATCAAGTGAAGACCCACCTGGGATTGGCTGTTAATGATCCGCTTAGCGTGCACCATCTGGGGGGACAAAACTATGCATCGGAACGACACACGATCTGCAGCGTAACTCACTCCCTGAAACTGGGTGCGTTTGAGATGTGTGTGCGGTATGCATATAGCTGAAGTACTCCTCCGATAGAAATAAACAGAAGTCCACATGATGTTAACTTTAACTAACCAATTGTGTTGACGTCAGATAAACAACTAAATGAGGAAATCTGTCGGTTTGAACGTGTATATAGTGTAAATAGCATTGTTTACGTTTGTAGTAAGTGTAACATTTGCTTTAACAATTTTTGTTTGCTGTTTAAACCGTAATTGGGGCAGGAAAAAAATAAAAAGTAAATCAAACCAAAAGGTTCCGGGCAATCTCGTCTGACACGTAACGGTCACACTGAACAAAATTTGTAGTAAACATTCCGTTATATTGCATCAACACAAGTGATTCCCCTAAAATAATTAAGAAAAATAGTTCTGGTCAAATTAAGACGGGAGCAATGACTTTTGCGACTTTGACATCCACCAAATTATAAAATAAGTACAAAAAAATCTTGATTTCGTCGCAATGTGAAATGATAGACTTAATTGAAGCAAACTCAAGACTACTACTCTTTCTTAACATGTTTGAAAATGGACAAATATATGTTGCAAATGTTAAGGAGAAATGTACGTACGGCAGAGGGATTCGATGCAAAGGGACATAAGCGTAGGCGACGCCAAACAAGCGTCCGCTGTGCCCGGCCCTTGCGATAAAGCGACCTGGCCCAATACCTGGCGGGTGCAGGCGGTTATGAGCGCGTTATGATATTAATCTTCAGCTGCTGTTTAAGCTGATATGCCATCAAAGTCATCATATCTAGGTAGAAACTTGCCCGATGGACTCTTTTAAAACAAACACTGAGTACATGAGTACAACTTTTCAAACAGTTGCAGCATCGGTTGACACCGTTCACTGACAATGTATATGGTAACTGATTGCTGGCCAAGGCTCCATGGTCAGTCGAGCCCCGACGCTTCTGGTTCGTATCAGCAACTACCACATATCGGCCACTGATTTGACCGAGGGGTAATGAACCAGGATTATACCTCCATTTATTTACTGTGCTACGGCTAATGTCGACCCATTGCCTGACACTGTACCTGCTGGTCGGAGTCGGTGTTGCCCAGGATATATCCATTGGGCCAGTATAATATCGACCTTCTGGTAATAGAGCCGCCTGGTATATATGTACGATATTCAGCGGTTATTGGGTCAGTGCTGTAGGTTCTAAGGTCCCACAGCCCTTACTTATTGTGGCTTCTCTCCAGAGCGAAGGACAGCTGGTCGTGACAGGTGCACTCATCACTCACGAGGGATGACAGTAATTCCCACATCGCCACCGTCTTCCACTTAAGCGTTTACTGTTGATCGATCAACACTTGCTTAGGATGTGCATGTGAAATTCATGTCACCATAAAGAAATAACGCTCCTACGCAAAAGTATCACTGATACTATTCAAAAGGCAAATTATCCAGGTTATCGTTACGTGAGAAAAATGTACTGTTAGGAAGAAGAGACTTCTGCTGCCGGATAGGCTTAACCCTAACCCTAGAGTCGATTAGTTTAAAATGTCGCAACAGGGAATCCGCCTGTCACAATAAAATTAGTGACTTGCGGTCTATATTCAATCAAAATAAATAAATAAATACTTCGCAATTCAAGTTTTCTTGAAATTTCATTCAGTTTTACGAGAGATAGAGATTGTCCTCTGTCTTGTCCAAACACAAATTAGTTAAAATTAACGTATAGCTAAAAATAACTTTAATCTAAAATCCACGCTGTCTCATTTGTTCGTCTTACTTCTGTGTAATATAAAAATAAGATCACTAACATTATTATTAAAAAATGACCCATATAATGTCCAAGGCTCGTTAGATTTCAGCAATAATTACCAATGAGAAAATGGCAACATAACATTTTGCTCAGTCCTGCATATGCCGTGGCATCAACGTGTGTGTGCTACATCCTGCCACTCACACATTGCTATCACGTACACTGTGCTGGGATTAATTGAGACTTGAATTACATTGATTTCAAATAGGTTATCTTGTCGTTGTGACTGACTGACAGGTGTTGGATATATTTGTTCACATCGGCGGTGGCAGCACTTGAAGATATCGACAGGTGCGCTATGTTAATATGAACCAGGAATCCTACATGTGTTATCGCATGGATTCATGACGCACAGCAACTCGTAAAGACGCCGTGGAATATCGCTTATTCGCTTGTCACACTGGACACTGACATGGAACCAAACGGATATGACTCGCATGCGCTCCTGCGGCGTTGGTTGAGCTGCACCTTGATCTGACTTGACCCGGCCTCCCAAGATGAGCCAAAGTCGTCCTTACGATGAATGGCCTACGACGTAATCTTTACGAAGACTACATTCTTCATTATCCGAGTATCGCCGAACAGGTGATTGCCGGGAGAGATGCTCACTCCGTCCGTTTCGCGCAGGACATCCTGGTGAGTGTCTCCCAAATGTCACTGCTTGGCTCGCTAAATGTCCAGAGACTGTGTAGAAGTCTCCCAACCTGAGTTGGTTCAAGGCTCTTATACCTGGTCAGTAAGTCTCTTAACAGGGACATAAGTTTCTTCCAGACTTTTATACGTAACAACATAAAAGTGGGGAAAATAAATTAACATTATATCATCATAATATTGGTACACGTGTATGGCCCAAATGTGACGCAAATCCGGTTTCAGATATAGTTATGTTGCCGAAACTGTTTGACCTCTGAACTATGGATGAATCTATCACAAACATCTGGCGAGGTTTACTTCAACACTGCGGGGTTTTTGTTGCGTTTTTTTTTTCTGTTTTAACACCACACCTTACAACTTCAGATCTTTTCTGATTTTGGGCTAGATTGTGACACGCAGATCTATATGCTTGTCTTTTAGATTTGGTTATCGCCAAGATGTCTCCTTAGTTTTGTGGTGTCGTTGAATTTCGCATTGAAGACAGGGACTGTCCTTGCCTCAACCTTGTCGTTCATCTCCTTACCCGCGCCCCCCCCCCCAACTCCGAGAGGTTTTGGACCACAGCTTTACGCCAACTTTTGACCAATCACGAAATTTTGTCATAGCTCATGACGCACTGTTTATCAGACTCAACATTCGAGTCTGCCCTGAAGCATTTCGCACCATCCATGTCATTTAATTAGGTTCAAAGCTTGCACCAGTGCCCAGGTCTTTCCCGTTTGTGCACTGAAAGATGGCATAAAACACAAATCAATATCCTTTCTTTACTTGGCCCCGTTCACCCTTACGTAAGACCGCGCTTTGATCAGTCAGAGTCTTCTCGTTAATCCGTCAATATGTTGGGCGCTTGACGATTTATCACAGTGTCTCGTCAAACAAGGAAACAACTCAACACTCCAACTGCGGCGAAATCTTTGATCCCCCTGATGTCTTAACCATTATCTCTCAGGTTACAATATGTATCTTAACCTTTTCACTCTCACGTTACATATGTATCTTAACCTTTTACTCTCACGTTACATATGTATCTTAACCTTTCACTCTCACGTTACATATGTATCTTAACCTTTCACTCTCACGTTACATATGTATCTTAACCTTTCACTCTCACGTTACAATATGTATCTTAAACTTTCACTCTCACGTTACATATATATCTTAACCTTTCACTCTCACGTTACATATGTATCTTAACCTTTCACTCTCACGTTACATATGTATCTTAACCTTTCACTCTCACGTTACATATGTATCTTAACCTTTCACTCTCACGTTACAATATGTATCTTAAACTTTCACTCTCACGTTACATATATATCTTAACCTTTCACTCTCACGTTACATATGTATCTTAACCTTTCACTCTCACGTTACATATGTATCTTAACCTTTCACTCTCACGTTACAATATGTATCTGAACCATCCACTGTGATGTTACTTATGTTATTTAACCCGCCACTGTCATGTAGTACCCTTAAGATGGCTCATTGATTCCATGTCGCATTTCAAATTATATTATCTGTGTAGACAAATTAAAGATTGCACCTAAGTAATGTTTGCGGAGTCACCTATGTGATATGTATAACGGTCGCAATGTCTGCATGCTTCTTCTTCCCCCCCCCCTCAACCGCATAATCACAATAATTTAATAACAAAATCTCTGTTCTATGATTCGAGGAACTCTTTACTATGTAGACCAAGAATTCTCACATACATAGATCAACGGCAAAAATTATTGCAGGAAACTTTATTTTTGTGACACGGTGTTAGCATCTTAGCACACACTTGCTTCCAAATATTGATATCCTCTAAATGTTTTGTCACCTCACCACCTACTGAGAGAGCTGCAGACAACATGTTTAAACCTTCTTACTGTCAACCTCCGGGGAGGTTTATGAGACACAAATATATGACTTTACACAGGGGTGGTCAATATTGGTACAAGTGCGGCTTCTCACGCGTAGTGGATAGAATTCCAGCACCTGTGTGCACAGCCGCTGCTACTGGGCTGTAACAGGGAGGATAGGGCTAGTGCTCGAGAGATGGAGAGGAAGTGTTGGGGTTTTAGGCCGCAGATTCAGCTTCCAGGGTTCGAACCCACGACCTGTTGATCTGCAGCTCGGCCTGTTTACCAACTGGTCTCGGTAGGCTCCCGAGAAGGTGCTGGATTATGTACCCATGATCTGTCAATCTGCAGCTCGGCCTGCTTGCCAAGGGAGGCTAGGGGTTGAGTCAAGCGTTGGATGAAGAAATACATGTATAAACTAATTAACGATATAAGATGAACGTGTTCATGTTGGTTGCTTGCTTGGCTGCCGGGCGCTTACGCTGTAAGGTCTTATTGCGATAATGGAAAGGGGAGGTAGAAAGAGGCCACCTATACCGGCCACCAAACCGGCCACCTATACCGGCCACCTCTACCGGCCACCTATACCGGCCACCTATACCGGCCACCTATACCAGCCACCTGGACCAGCCACCTATACCGGCCACCTATACCGGCCACCTATACCGGCCACCTCTATCGGCCACCTATACCGGCCACCTCTACCGGCCACCTATACCGGCCACCTATACCAGCCACCTGGACGAGCCACCTATACCGGCCACCTATACCGGCCACCTATACCGGCCACCTCTATCGGCCACCTATACCGGCCACCTCTACCGGCCACCTATACCGGCCACCTATACCAGCCACCTATACCGGCCACCTATACCGGCCACCTATACCGGCCACCTATACCAGCCACCTATACCGGCCACCTCTATCGGCCACCTATACCGGCCACCTCTACCGGCCACCTATACCGGCCACCTATACCGGCCACCTATACCAGCCACCTATACCGGCCACCTATACCGGCCACCTCTACCGGCCACCTCTACCGGCCAGCTATACCGGCCACCTATACCGGCCACCTATACCGGCCACCTATACCAGCCACCTATACCGGCCACCTATACCGGCCACCTATACCGGCCACCTCTATCGGCCACCTATACCGGCCACCTCTACCGGCCACCTATACCGGCCTACTTTAATGACTTGTGAATATTTTACCTGCAGAGATATGACGTGCACTCGTTGGGCTTGAACCCACGCACTGGGTTGGCCACAGTTAATTACCTCCGACTAGGCCCATGGGGCTGGGGGAAAGGTGGGGGGGGGGGGGCACACAAGAACACCATATCTGCCTGGGGATTGCCGTGTTTTGCAAATATTTAAATATTTCTTCGGAAATATTTGTTCTGTTTATTTATACCACATCAACGCCTTGTTAATGTCCCTCGTTACAGTCGGTTATAATAAACCACAGGGAATTGCGAAAATAAACAAAAAACACTCGCTCCAAACACTTGTCAACAAATGTCAACAAAAAATATAGTCATGTTCTCATGATCTTGGACACCAGACCTTGAATGGACCGCACTGTGTGACCAGGTGATATTTATAGGGTAGTTTTTACATTGATGGTTTGTTTTATTACGACTCGCTGTCCCGTAAGTAGTGCCGATGTGCACTGTACAGTGAGGTCGGGTCTTTAATACAGTAGATGAGGCACGGAGCTTGGTGCGAAAGGGCGGTAGGTGGATTCGCTATTTCGGCATTAGAACCAAGGTCGGCAAGGTCATTTCGGCATTCCTGGTTCAAGTCGCGTTTTCAAGTCATCCCTGCTCACAGAGCTACATGAGATCTCTATCATACGACACACCCTATAGGTGCATTGTCGCTACCCAGGGTGCCCTGTGATTGATGTGCACACACACCATCCATGGAAGGAATGCGCCGAGGACTTGTATAAAACTTGTTATCTGGGACCCTTGCTGGGATTTACGACATTGGCCTATCAGTATCAGTTGAACAAAGGAATGAGCGGTTTTGTCTGTTTATCACTTCCAATAGAGCTTACATATTAAATTCTGTGTGACAAACTCAAAGGTTATTTTATTTCATTTAATTTAGCTTAATAAGCACTTTGAGGGAGAATTGAAATAATCACGTTATTTGAACCAAGAACGCCGTGTGCTTGGTTTCCAGCGCGATGAACACGTCGGTTGCTTTGATGCGCGGCGTTGCGATGTGGACGTAATCTATTCCCGGTGGTGAATCGCTGTGTTTGTTGTATGGGCATGCATCCCCATCCCCTCCACCCCCTACACTGCCCCACCCCTTGACCGTCTAAGATAAGTTGCGGAGACGTCTTCACATACCTTTATGTGGTGTTCACATCTTTGGGGTGAGGGTGGACGTGTGGTGTGGTGTGGGGTCACGTAATGATTGCGTGTGCCATATATGGGTAACATTCGCTGGGCACAGTCATATAACCACCCAGCCCGTTACGCAGTATTAATATCAGTGCAATATGACTTAGAAACCGGCTAAATAAACTTAAATTTCAATTTTAAACGTTCCATTATACTTAATATTAAACCTATTTGCTGTAGATGCTTACGAGGCTAACACAAATTAAACCGCGAATATATGCTTTGGATAAATTATATAAAATTACATAATGCAGATTTAGTGGACTAATGTTCTGACTTATTTATTCATGAATGATATTCATGTATAAATATATATAATATAAATGACCGCCTCCCCCCCCCCCCCAAAAAAAAAGAAAAAAAAAACTGGAAAAAAAAAAAAACATCCCCGCCTTTCTCCACCTCTGTGTGGAGCTCTGTGAAGATTGGGACTTAACTAGATCTACAAAACTATATCTATGATTACAGACTTAAGTGGTCGTATGAACGATAAATGGATAACAGAAGTGGTTTCGGGTGTTCCATGACCGTCGGAGTGACCCCCTGCGGGGTCGATGTCACCTCTGCATATAAATTAAGGGAACCCCCCTCCCCTCGTCGTCAGAGTGGGAGTGACTACTCGTGGGTTCCGCCACGCAGTCGTGAGCACCTATGTTCTAATTACACCCCGGCATCTAACTTTAGCTGCGGGGGGGGGGGGTGGACTACAGCAATGCCCCCACCCCACCACCTCCCCCGCCCCCGTCACGCTTCTTCACGGTGACTTCGTACCTGTCTAACGACAGGTCCCACCCCCGTCACATCCTATCTCCGTGAACTTCAATGGTATGCACATATCCCCCCTACCTCCCCCCCCCCCCTCGCAACACACACACATAACAAACTACCCCCCCCCCCCCCACCCACCCACACACACATACATATCCCTCACTCACACACGCACACCATCCCCCTCATCCCCCTCCCCACACGCACCACCGCCCACATTCCCCACCACACCACCCACACATCACCCACATCTCCCCCTCCCCCACCTGACAGACCCCCCCCCGCCCTCTACTCTCCTCTTGATGGGGTTACGGTAGCGATGACTGACTGAGCGACTGGTTGTAACAACACTGTGACAGCCGCCCTGACACACACATGGGGGGGCTAGGTATACACGCCTCTACACACACCCACAGACGGACAGACAGACATACGCCCGGGACATACCCACATACACACATACATACATAGACTTACATACACCTGTACGGCGACACCGACATATTTAATACCCGCCCTGTGATGTCCTCGGAAACTCACTTTCACCGCCGGTTTGACGGCATGCGGTAGACAGTTAGTTGACTGGCGGCTGTTGACAGGCCCATGTCAGTGACCCAGCCCCTAGGATGTGCGCGGGTGTGATTACCTGTATCACGGGGCCTTGATTAGCTGCGGATCCGATCCCACACTCTCATCTCAGGATATAAATAAGCCCGTCATCTTACCGCTGGATAACAACGAGCAGATGTCATCGGCCATGTGTGGTATGGTTACATCCTGCGCGCGGAATACACACCCCGGGTGCTAGGTACACCCAGGTGGGTCACAGTCGTATCGTCGTCGTGTCCAAGTGGTTGGAGTGTATGGTTCGCTGGAGTCACGCCTATACGGGGCTGGATATAACCCTATTGTTGATCAATAGTGGATTGCTGATCAGGGATACATCAACTCTGCCTGACAACCGATAGGTAACAGTGATCGACGGATGGCATGCATGGCCCATGGGCGTGACAACCACAGATGGTTTCTCATTTCCGGCTGACCCAACCCACTCGCTATCGAGATATTCTTCAAACTGAATGAACAGTCATGGGATTATATTGATAGGACGCCTGGTGTAAGGATAAACGACCAAGTTTTTGACGTTGGTGCTTGGCGTAGGGGTACCAGTTGTTGTGGCCCTCATATTGTAGAGCCCAGTTGTTGTGGCCCTCATATTGTAGAGCCCAGTTGCTGTGGCCCTCATCTTGTAGAGCCCAGTTGCTGTGGCCCTCATATTGTAGAGCCCAGTTGCTGTGGCCCTCATATTGTAGAGCCCAGTTGCTGTGGCCCTCATATTGTAGATCCCAGTTGCTGTGGCCCTCATATTGTAGAGCCCAGTTGTTGTGGCCCTCATATTGTAGAGCCCAGTTGTTGTGGCCTTCATATTGTAGAGCCCAGTTGCTGTGGCCCTCATATTGTAGAGCCCAGTTGTTGTGGCCCTCATATTGTAGAGCCCAGTTGCTGTGGCCCTCACCTTGTAGAGCCCAGTTGTTGTGGCCCTCATATTGTAGAGCCCAGTTGTTGTCCAGTGTATGTATGTTCTTAATATCCATACACGTGGCGTGAATATTTGCCGTTGAAGTCGCCACCGAGGATGGAGATGGAGATGGAGCGGGAGTGGCTGGCCCGGCCGATGGAGGCCTCCCCGACCTCCCGCCGCCTGTGGGAGCGGGAGAGGGCCCCGGTCCTCTCATATCGGACGTACTCCACGGAGTCCAGCGCCTCGACCACGTCCTGTCAACGGGAGTCGCTAGATGGCGTGGGTCGAGCGATCAGTGAAAAGGAGAATACCCACTTTCCAGACAGAGAAGGTGAACGGCCCGAGAGAGCCATTCATGCAGATGACAAGGTGGCTGTCATGTCTGGAATGAGACCTCCGGGAGATGAGGGTGTACTGAATCTGTCCGTGGGCAGAGACAACGTGTCTATTTCACCTGAGAGGACATCGTACGCTGGCGAGCGCTCGTCATCATTGTCTGGGAGAACACAGTATGGGAGAGATGGCGCCTCTGTTGTGTCTGAAAGAAGGAGGTCAGCGGAAGATAGAACTAGGTCTGTGGACGACAGGGCGCCTGTTTTGTCTGGTAGAACCAGGTCTGTGGACGACAGAGTGCCTGTTTTGTCTGGTAGAACCATGTCCGTGGATGACAGAATGCCAGTATTATCTGGCAGCAGAGTATCTGTGGAAGACAAGCAGACTTTCTGGGTACCATTCGAAGGTGCACAGCACCATCGCACGGCATCCGCAACCAAGACGCGAGCCGCCAAAATGTCAACGCCTGAAACGGTACGAAACTCAGGATCCAGAACTAAAACCAGGAAGATAAAACGATGTTATTTAATATCTTGGATTGGTATGAACGCGATGTGTATTATTATTATTTACTACCTCTCTCACAAAACAACTTCTAATGGTGCTAGGATACTGCAGGGTGCAGGGTTTTTTTTCACAGAAAACAAATTAGACATATACCCATGGCAAATTACACAAGTTATCCTGCGTAACAGAATAATTATACCTATAAGGTATTAAACATTTAATCCAACGTTGTGAATCCTGATGTACGTTAAATTCAATGTTTAAATTCCAGCACTAATTCTGAAAACCCAAATTAAACCGACTTCAAATTTAAGTGGTATAACCACATTTAATTATAATATTGCAATTGGTCATACAGCTGAGATGGCAGCCATTAAGGAACCGTTGCTTAATACAATCTCATTAAATGAATGTGTGGCCCCCTACAGCTGTTCACAACAGGCCTGCCCGATGTAACTACAGTACATTATAGAACAGATGTGAACCGGGTCGATGTTAACCGGGTAACGTTGATGGGTGCGTCATATGTTTTGTGATATATGGGGATAGGAAGAAGATGTGTTCTGACAAGTAGGTCGTGATGTGATATGTGGGCATGTAATGGGTGTCAATATGAAAACTGTATTGCGTGGGCGATTCCCTTTGCAACATGTGAGTAACTCTATTTACTTGTAATTATGTAATCTAGCAAACCATTAGAGTCTAATCGATTCAACTCTTCCAGGCAGAGAAGAGCTCATCCAAGAATAGAGAATATGAGCAATGAATCGATCGCGTCTGACGAGTTGGAAGAGTAGTTTCAATATGGCGAACGGAAACACACAAATTGCTCACAACTTATCGCCCACTTCCATATATTATCGCCCAACATTAACAGTCAGATACATGGTTAACTACATATGTAAGCCCTCATGTACCCCGCACATGTGTTTCAAATAACAAGAGAAGGTTTTACATAGGTTTCACATAAATTTTATTCGTTGTTTCATTCATGTATTTCCCCCTTAAACCTATTTGATGACACTGAGCGAATATTGCGAAGTTAGCTTCCCCCATCCTGGAATAGCCTCTACCTCTTCTCTCTTCCACCTACCTGGGCGGAAGAGGTCTTCTCGGAACAGAAGAGGCAAAACGATCGTACTGCATGCACTCTTCCGGAAGAGGTAGACTTTGGAAGAGGCGAATCGATCACGCCCTTAAATTAAACCTTCTTCCTATTCGTTTTCATTACCCCTGACATAGCTGTTATGTTGTAAATGCTTCAATTCATTAAATTCATTGCATTGATCAGACGCCTCCTTAGCCATGATATCGATTATCAACTTTGTTGTTGTGAGTACTACATGAGCTATGTTAAAACTCATTCGCGCAACCATTGGGGGAAATAGCTATTCTCTAACCTATATAACACCCACCTTGTCTATCAAAGAAAGCTTTCTCCTCACAAACCACATATCTTGTTTGAGGCTTACAACTGAAGCATGAAAATGTCTGATAGATTTCCGGTCCGCATGTACCGAACAGATACCCATAGCGACCATCCCGCCCCGAGTGTCTGTCCTGCTGTCAGCGGGCCTTCAGACGGTGTAACAACCACCCTGGCGCCTTTGAAGAACAGAAAAGAAGCCGAAGCCCCCAGACATTCATTCAATCGGTTTTGCGCTTGCGGGTGGGCCAGGTGACCTTGCCACTGAAGGAATAGTTTGAGACAAGGGGTCCCATTCTTCCTTTCGTCGTGACCCGGATTCTTGGCATTCCTATTGGAGCTAATGATACTTTCACCTGACTGTCGTAACCAGGAGACAAAATAAAAGGCAAACTGTGACCGGCGTCGATTTACCCACTCGACACTTTACCCCGCCCCACTCATCTGTAATCGCTTAAGGTCGTGTTGAGGTTTGGTGTATTTCAGTTGGGGAATATATGACAGCCATTATTCCTTGTTAGGGTCGGCTGCGCATTTTAATGCCGTCGCATGATAATTACTCGTAGTTGAGATGTTTATTGTAGGTAGGCCTTTTGTGTAAATTGAGGTACAAGTTAAAAAGCACCCTCAGAATGGGATCTTCTTTCACAATTTTCCTGTTATTGTGAGTATAATGAAACATGGTTAAAGGTTGTCCCTGAAGGTCATCTATGGCCCAGTAGGTAGCACCTAGTAAAATGAAAGTTTTCGTCATTAAGAATGAACACATATGAAATAATTATTTTCGCTATTTGACTCGTTTCTCCGGCGTAAACTACAGCTTGTTCCAACAGTGCAATGTACTGGCGAGCAAAGCACTCAAACTGACTCACGAATCAACCGCTATCGGTATATTCGTATCTATTGATATGAAGGTGATGACGTCATAGCCGTAGATTAAGGTAGGAATACACGTTCCCTTGTCAGGGTTTCCACGGTCATGGAAAATCCTAGAACGTTATCGAAAAATAGCTATCCTGGAAAGTCTGTACATGTACAATGTATAGTATAGGTTGCTCTCAAACTATTATGAAGACGAGAATGCTTCTGTTTCAACGCCGGTTCTCTACTTGGTGAATACATTAGGCCTACATTATGTTTCCTCTACATGTACAATGTATAATATAGGTTGCTCTCAAACAATTAGGAAGACGAGAATACTTCTGTTTCAACACCGGTTCTCTACTTGGTGAATACATTAGGCCTACATTATGTTTCCTCTACATGTACAATGTATAGTATAGGTTGCTCTCAAACAATTAGGAAGACGAGAATACTTCTGTTTCAACACCGGTTCTGTACTTGGTGAATACATTAGGCCTACAGGATGTTTTCTCGAAATATGACAGTCGCGTGTATATGTAGGACAGAAGCGCCCATATACCCGCCAGCACCGCATATCAGTCTTCTATTTGCCCGTGTACATACTATCTATTACCAAACTGCCTTTATGCCACAGTTCACGACGCCATGAAAACTAAAGATATTTTGCTTTACCGGGGGCATACTTTGTGGACCTGAAAAGTGCTTGGAGACACTAATTTAAAGACGTCAGCACGACCTGTGGTGTATATAGCCCTGCTCTTGCAACCTTTCGTTGGGACTAATGGCCGTTGTTGTAGCTGCTTCGTTTTGTGAGCTATGGTTGTGTGCCTCGCGGTTACCGGCACCGGGTTGTATTTCGATCCCCCGGCAAGCGGCCAAACAAAGTAACAGCTTGTTTCATAGCCTGAATAGGACTGACAATGTAACGTCCCCTGATCCGTATTGCTTTTTGGGGCGACCAAATCGATAATCGTTATAATCCTGACTGGACCTATGGAGTATATTAGGGATGCCGAAGCAGTATGAAACGTCTCCAAACTTCTCCAATGTTTCATGTGGATGAAATCGGAGAAAATGGGTTTAAATAGTTTGTTTCTCAAAAGCGCAGAGACGTCTAGCAAAATCCTGTCATTTTAAAATTACAAGGTCAACTGCGTTAATTGTCTGATCTATTTTAAACAAGGGATTGCACCATGTACCGGGTTGTTAACTCGGACCAAACAGTATTCATGTCACTAACACTTGCTCTTTCTGTCTCCTTCAGCACCAGAAAAAGTTTGAAGATGAGAAGGAGGAGAAGAAAAAGGAGAGACAGCTGCAGAGGCGAGTCAGTGACCTGGGAGGCCAGGTCAGACACTTCGAGAAGCGTATGCAGCTCGTCAAACAGGAGAACGAAACACTGGTGAGGACCGCTTCATACGTGATTACCACCGGTTGAATATAGGGAGCCGCCGTGGCCGAGAGGCAGGACACTCGACTGCAGATCAGTAGGTCCCTGGTTCGAAACCCGGCCTGGGCGATGCGATGTGGGGCATTTTCACTCAAATCATTCATGGTCTCCGGAGGTTTGCTGGCCTCAGTTAGCCCTCGTGTCCACAAAACGGACCTAAAATAACAATCATGTACTTGCACCAAAATTTTCTATCGATTAGGGAAGCTAATATTTTAATAGAGGTTGGTTGTGAGGAACTTATATTGTTAAATACCCTATTTGTTTTGTTTGTTAAATACGCTATAAGCTTTTGTCATATTAGTATTTATCAGTCGTGAGTAACGACGTGAGATATTGTTTAATATGATTATAAGGGTAGGAGTTCTATAAAACTGGAAAAACCTGTATTATTGTCGCTATTATCTCCTCCAACCCCATTGCATAGCCCTGGGACCAGTTTAGCAGTTGGCCCAAAACACCGCCATTACATGCATCTATTGACTTTTGGGTTAATTGTTTCTTTGCTTTTGATTTCATTTCAAGATGAAATAGCTCTGGGTAAATAGTCAAATTGATAGCACCGTGAAGTTATGAAGCGCACGATTCTTTTGATCACATGTGTGTGGTTTGGACATTTGCAACGGCTTTACCCTTGAAGCTTCACGCATGCTGTCGCACAGGACTCTGGATGTTAATGTCACATGATATACATCTGCGGGGCTACCTCCGTGATAGACGAGCGTCACTTGCGACCCTTTGATGTACTGTCGCTCTGCAGTCGCCTTGACCACCAGGTCTATATTTGGACGCTGGCTACGTTAGGTCCGCCGCGATGTGGTTAGTTTCACGCTTGTGAGGGTAGAGCACCAGGGCCTGAATCCTGGGATCAAAGGTCGTGACACCTGAGCCAACCCCACAGCTGTGGGCACTGCGGCGGTTGTACCTTTAATTAAATGACCCACTGGAAGCGTGATCCATGTATGGTACTAGAGTACTAGATAAGTGAAATTTGACATGTTCATACACTGATAGTACGTAGATCTAGGCTGAATAGGGCTGCGTATCGTGTTTGGAGACGCTGATACATATACAGCAATTTTGCTTTTGATACAAACTTTCTATCTTTTCAAAATGGAAGTCTTGATATTTTACGCCACTGTTGTGCACATCAAGGGTAGAGTGGACCATCTTTTTGGATAGAAATGATGTGTTTAGGTTGATTACATAAATATAAATAATATGCCTACAAATAATAGATTTCATTGCAAACAATTATAGCCATCTTGTCATTCATATTGTGATCCATAGGTTTAGTGTGGGTTATTGGCTGCAGAGACTTGGTATGCTATTAATATCGCCTTCCTGCATTTGAGAATCTGGTAAAAGACTTGAATTTATCCATCGCCGAGGTACTAATTACCATGTACCGCAGTCCTTTCCCTGTTTAGTAACTGGAGTATCCAGTACAATGTTTATCCAGGCTGTTTGTTTAGTGCATCACGTCGGAGAAAAGGCCAAAACAGCGATTTGACTTACGTCATAACCAAGCCATGTGCCCTGTCGCGTTGCGGAAGAAAGCATTGCGCAGGCCTCCCCAGGGTGCGCCCAGGCTTGAAAAGTGTTTGAACTTTGACTGATGCCTGGAAAAGGTCATAAAAACAGAAACAGGCCTTGAGGTCGATCTACTGTACTTGAATTTGCTTGAAAATAGGGCAGTTACAATGAAAAGTGTTTGATTTCAAACCCGGACTGGGCACTGGCACAGACCCAAGAAAAAATCGAACAAAAGCTGGCTGAATTGAAGAAGTAGCAATTAATAAAAGTAAAGTGATTAACTCCAATAAATGCTGTTGGCTGGTTATAAATAAACGTGCGCACTTATTTCCGCATATCAAAATTGTATGCATAAAATTTAGTCCCAAGTTTTGCAATTTTTATGCCTAAAATAGACCAGAGAAGGTAAAACTTGTCCTTGAAAAGTCTTTGAATTTTTCTAGTACTTGCCTTGAAAAGGCTTGAATTTGATGGAACCTTGCCTGTATGAACCCTGCCTTCCATCGTGTCTATATCTTGTATTGCCCTACATCTTTTAAACCATTCCTATATGTCTTGTTATAATATGATTTTTGCTATATTGCATCTATGCAAGATGTGCGAATTTTTCATGCCAATAATATTCCACTATTTCTTTATTACACTGGAGTCGTCAATGGTGACGTATTGGTGGCAGAAGAGGCGACTATTCATCGCAGATTTCCTAAAACTCCGCACAAATGTTTCTCTTATTTTCTGTTTTCGACGAGCAAAAAATCTATTTATTTTTATTGTAGACCGCTTGGAAGCCCGATCTTGGCCAATCAGTAAACTGCTGTTGCTTTACGTCGACCCGGTTATAACTGTCCTGTTTTAGACGAGGACCCATTAGCCAATCGTAAAGCAGCGATGACCCACTCTATCACTGTTGTCCCTGTGTCTGTTGCAGAAGAAGAAGGTCGAGGAACACAAGGTGTCGGAGGAGCTATTGCTTTAACCCTGACCCACTCTATCACTGTTGTCCCTGTGTCTGTTGCAGAAGAAGAAGGCCGAGGAACACAAGGTGTCGGAGGAGCTATTGCTTTACCCCTGACTCACTCTATCACTGTTGTCCCTGTGTCTGTTACAGAAGAAGAAGGCCGAGGAACACAAGGTGTCGGAGGAGCTATTGCTTTAACCCTGACCCACTCTATCACTGTTGTCCCTGTGTCTGTTGCAGAAGAAGAAGGCCGAGGAACACAAGGTGTCGGAGGAGCTATTGCTTTACCCCTGACCCACTCTATCACTGTTGTCACTGTGCCTGTTGCAGAAGAAGAAGGCCGAGAAACACAAGGTGTCGGAGGAGCTATTACTTTACCCCTGACCCACTCTATAACTGTTGTCCCTGTGTCTGTTGCAGAAGAAGAAGGCCGAGGAACACAAGGTGTCGGAGGAGCTATTGCTTTACCCCTGACCCACTCTATCACTGTTGTCTCTGTGTCTGTTGCAGAAGAAGGCCGAGGAACACAAGGTGTCGGAGGAGCTATTGCTTTACTCCTGACCCACTCTATCACTGTTGTCCCTGTGTCTGTTACAGAAGAAGAAGGCCGAGGAACACAAGGTGTCGGAGGAGCTATTGCTTTACTCCTGACCCACTCTATCACTGTTGTCCCTGTGTCTGTTACAGAAGAAGAAGGCCGAGGAACACAAGGTGTCGGAGGAGCTATTGCTTTACCCCTGACCCACTCTATCACTGTTGTCACTGTGTCTGTTGCAGAAGAAGAAGGCCGAGGAACACAAGGTGTCGGAGGAGCTATTGCTTTACCCCTGACCCACTCTATCACTGTTGTCACTGTGCCTGTTGCAGAAGAAGAAGGCCGAGGAACACAAGGTGTCGGAGGAGCTATTGCTTTACCCCTGACCCACTCTATCACTGTTGTCACTGTGTCTGTTGCAGAAGAAGAAGGCCGAGGAACACAAGGTGTCGGAGGAGCTATTGCTTTACCCCTGACCCACTCTATCACTGTTGTCACTGTGCCTGTTGCAGAAGAAGAAGGCCGAGGAACACAAGGTGTCGGAGGAGCTATTGCTTTACCCCTGACCCACTCTATCACTGTTGTCACTGTGTCTGTTGCAGAAGAAGAAGGCCGAGGAACACAAGGTGTCGGAGGAGCTATTGCTTTACCCCTGACCCACTCTATCACTGTTGTCACTGTGCCTGTTGCAGAAGAAGAAGGCCGAGGAACACAAGGTGTCGGAGGAGCTATTGCTTTACCCCTGACCCACTCTATCACTGTTGTCACTGTGCCTGTTGCAGAAGAAGAAGGCCGAGGAACACAAGGTGTCGGAGGAGCTATTGCTTTACCCCTGACCCACTCTATCACTGTTGTCACTGTGCCTGTTACAGAAGAAGAAGGCCGAGGAACACAAGGTGTCTGAGGAGCTATTACTTTACCCCTGACCCACTCTATCACTGTTGTCCCTGTGTCTGTTACAGAAGAAGAAGGCCGAGGAACACAAGGTGTCGGAGGAGCTATTACTTTACCCCTGACCCACTCTATCACTGTTGTCACTGTGCCTGTTGCAGAAGAAGAAGGCCGAGGAACACAAGGTGTCGGAGGAGCTATTGCTTTACCCCTGACCCACTCTATCACTGTTGTCCCTGTGTCTGTTACAGAAGAAGAAGGCCGAGGAACACAAGGTGTCTGAGGAGCTATTACTTTACCCCTGACCCACTCTATCACTGTTGTCCCTGTGTCTGTTACAGAAGAAGAAGGCCGAGGAACACAAGGTGTCGGAGGAGCTATTGCTTTACTCCTGACCCACTCTATCACTGTTGTCCCTGTGTCTGTTACAGAAGAAGAAGGCCGAGGAACACAAGGTGTCGGAGGAGCTATTGCTTTACTCCTGACCCACTCTATCACTGTTGTCACTGTCTGTTACAGAAGAAGAAGGCCGAGGAACACAAGGTGTCGGAGGAGCTATTGCTTTACCCCTGACCCACTCTATCACTGTTGTCACTGTGTCTGTTGCAGAAGAAGAAGGCCGAGGAACACAAGGTGTCGGAGGAGCTATTGCTTTACCCCTGACCCACTCTATCACTGTTGTCCCTGTGTCTGTTGCAGAAGAAGACCGCTTGACCAATCATAAAGCAGCTATTGCTTTACCCTGACCCACTTTATCACTGTTGTCCCTGTGTCTGTTACAGAAGAAGAAGGCCGAGGAACACAAGGTGTCGGAGGAGCTATTGCTTTACCCCTGACCCACTCTATCACTGTTGTCTCTGTGTCTGTTGCAGAAGAAGAAGGCCGAGGAACACAAGGTGTCGGAGGAGCTATTGCTTTACCCCTGACCCACTCTATCACTGTTGTCTCTGTGTCTGTTGCAGAAGAAGAAGGCCGAGGAACACAAGGTGTCGGAGGAGCTATTGCTTTACCCCTGACCCACTCTATCACTGTTGTCACTGTGTCTGTTGCAGAAGAAGAAGGCCGAGGAACACAAGGTGTCGGAGGAGCTATTGCTTTACTCCTGACCCACTCTATCACTGTTGTCACTGTGTCTGTTGCAGAAGAAGACCGCTTGACCAATCATAAAGCAGCTATTGCTTTACCCCTGACCCACTTTATCACTGTTGTCCCTGTGTCTGTTACAGAAGAAGAAGGCCGAGGAACACAAGGTGTCGGAGGAGCTATTGCTTTACCCCTGACCCACTCTATCACTGTTGTCCCTGTGTCTGTTGCAGAAGAAGAAGGCCGAGGAACACAAGGTGTCGGAGGAGCTATGGCTTTACCCCTGACCCACTTTATCACTGTTGTCCCTGTGTCTGTTACAGAAGAAGAAGGCCGAGGAACACAAGGTGTCGGAGGAGCTATTGCTTTACCCCTGACCCACTCTATCACTGTTGTCCCTGTGTCTGTTACAGAAGAAGAAGGCCGAGGAACACAAGGTGTCGGAGGAGCTATTGCTTTAACCCTGACCCACTCTATCACTGTTGTCCCTGTGTCTGTTACAGAAGAAGAAGGCCGAGGAACACAAGGTGTCGGAGGAGCTATTGCTTTACTCCTGACCCACTCTATCACTGTTGTCCCTGTGTCTGTTACAGAAGAAGAAGGCCGAGGAACACAAGGTGTCGGAGGAGCTATTGCTTTACCCCTGACCCACTCTATCACTGTTGTCCCTGTGTCTGTTACAGAAGAAGAAGGCCGAGGAAACACAAGGTGTCGGAGGAGCTATTGCTTTAACCCTGGCCCACTCTATCACTGTTGTCCCTGTGTCTGTTACAGAAGAAGAAGGCCGAGGAACACAAGGTGTCGGAGGAGCTATTGCTTTACCCCTGACCCACTTTATCACTGTTGTCCCTGTGTCTGTTGCAGAAGAAGAAGGCCGAGGAACACAAGGTGTCGGAGGAGCTATTGCTTTACCCCTGACCCACTCTATCACTGTTGTCCCTGTGTCTGTTGCAGAAGAAGAAGGCCGAGGAACACAAGGTGTCGGAGGAACTATTGCTTTACCCCTGACCCACTCTATCACTGTTGTCTCTGTGTCTGTTGCAGAAGAAGAAGGTCGAGGAACACAAGGTGTCGGAGGAGCTATTGCTTTACCCCTGACCCACTCTATCACTGTTGTCCCTGTGTCTGTTGCAGAAGAAGAAGGCCGAGGAACACAAGGTGTCGGAGGAGCTATTGCTTTACCCCTGACCACTCTATCACTGTTGTCCCTGTGTCTGTTGCAGAAGAAGAAGGCCGAGGAACACAAGGTGTCGGAGGAGCTATTGCTTTACTCCTGACCCACTCTATCACTGTTGTCACTGTCTGTTACAGAAGAAGAAGGCCGAGGAACACAAGGTGTCGGAGGAGCTATTGCTTTACTCCTGACCCACTCTATCACTGTTGTCGCTGTCTGTTACAGAAGAAGAAGGCCGAGGAACACAAGGTGTCGGAGGAGCTATTGCTTTACCCCTGACCCACTCTATCACTGTTGTCCCTGTGTCTTTTGCAGAAGAAGAAGGCCGAGGAACACAAGGTGTCGGAGGAGCTATTGCTTTACCCCTGACCCACTCTATCACTGTTGTCCCTGTGTCTTTTGCAGAAGAAGAAGGCCGAGGAACACAAGGTGTCGGAGGAGCTATTGCTTTACTCCTGACCCACTCTATCACTGTTGTCACTGTCTGTTACAGATGAAGAAGGCCGAGGAACACAAGCTGTCGGAGGAGCTATTGCTTTACTCCTGACCCACTCTATCACTGTTGTCACTGTCTGTTACAGAAGAAGAAGGCCGAGGAACACAAGGTGTCGGAGGAGCTATTGCTTTACCCCTGACCCACTCTATCACTGTTGTCACTGTGTCTGTTGCAGAAGAAGAAGGCCGAGGAACACAAGGTGTCGGAGGAGCGCATCAAGAAGCTCAAGAAACGCAATGCCGAGCTGGCCACCATCGCGCGCCGCCTCGAGTGGAAGGTCAAGAAACTCCAGGAAGATGGAGGCAAGGTCAGTCTGCCTCTACACTCTCCGGTGTGCCTTCAGCAGCCAGGGGGCGCTAGCGGCAAATGTCCAAGTGTCGGCATTGGAAGTTATACCGTTGTTTTCGTGCGTTACGTCGGCTTGCGTGTACAAGCTCAGTAATATTCACAGCGGCATGGGCCGCCAGCGACAGTGGTCGATATGCGAATGCACTTTTTTTTTGTTTTTCTGTGTATAATATGTTAGAGGGACGGTGAAGGCAATATACCGCTGTGTTGGATAACAAATCACAGTGAGCGGTAGTATAGCAATAGCGCGAGTCAACGAGTCGTTAGACGATTTGATTGGCTCTGCGTCAATCTGTGGCAGCCCGCCAAGTTCAATTCATTATCCGATAATGAAATGAATCGACCTCTATTAGCGCGAGGTTCGGGTCCTGTTACACGATGTGAGCCGCCTTTTAATCGAGCGCTAATGTCCATAGTTAGCACGACCATCACCTCGTCCCAATATAGTTTGTTCTTGCAAACATTTTAGTTTGTGTGTTCCGTAACAGCAGCAACTACTGACAGTCTCTAGCTCGGGTGGTAAAGCTGTGGCTACTTTGACAGTACGGCTCTTTTGCTGCTTGTTTCTCATGCCGTTTTAGGCAGCAATTCCTTGGCGTCGTGATGTGCAATGAGGCATGGTTTTCCGAGATTCTTTTTGGGATTTCTGGTGGAATCGTGGGACCTATTTTGTTCGAGATTACTACTCGGCCCTTGACTGTGAAGCCGTCCTATAAAACAGTAACACAGGAGGCTCACTTGAGAAGAGTTGCAAACAGATTACCATAGGCAACAAGTTTGTGACTCGATCGGAACTTCCGCATCATCACCCCATGAAGACAATAGAATACATCTTGAAACTATACTCGGACCCTTCAAGCCGTTTCAGTGTGTGAATTTTTGTTTGGGGGGGAAGAGGGGTGGGGGGGGGGGAAGACCGATTTACGCATGATATCAAAGGATATAATTGGCAATGTGTAATGTATGTTCATTACTAACGCTGCAATCACTCTAGTTCATAATGAGTCTTTCACGGGGCTAGCGTTCTGTATATGTCCCCTTATTAGGGCCAGTGGTTGTAT
This sequence comes from Arenicola marina, assembly GCA_964019135.1. Taxonomy (NCBI): domain Eukaryota; kingdom Metazoa; phylum Annelida; class Polychaeta; family Arenicolidae; genus Arenicola; species Arenicola marina. Next base: position 33,565,120 of record OZ025258.1, read on the forward strand.
GGGAATCAGCATTGCATGTACCGTATGGTAAGGACAATGCCCGTGTAACATTGCATTTCTGAAAAAAGAACCTTGAAAATGAACTGTTTCACGGGTATTCTCTGACTTGAAGTACGGTGAGCCTCACCTGTTCCCCGTAGCGTGAATAATAGTACTTTTAGGATGTACATTACATCTCTCCTTCCGAAACCGATAAAATGACTGAATAAAGTCGGTCCATCTTAGAACTTACGAAATGTATTATTGTAGCAATAGTAGGCTTGAGTCATCCGTGAACTAAGCTGACACAGTGTTTCGCCCGGACTTGGAAGAACATCGGACCCTGCAGCCGCAAGTCCATTTAGTTCGTCTACAGATTGCAAGAATGAAAGTCGTGTTTGCATCAAGGCGCGAGGGCTACTTCACATGGATTATGTGTCATTATACAGACGATAATTGTCATTTGAATGTGCAATATGATACAATCGTTCAAATTATTGGATATTGAAAGGATATGATACGCAGCGATGTAGCGATGGCGTTTGAAACAAGAAACACCCAGGGCGTTGTTGATGGATACGCTTGCTAAATGATTTTCGTGGGATTCACGAGAAAGAAAAATTATTTCTAGTGTGATTATAGGATATACAGAAATGTCGGTATGCAGTTTGCTTGCAAAAGACACATGTACCTCAAATTCAGTTTTTTAAAATGGATTTTGTGATCTACGCTTGTTTTGAGGAGAAATGTGTATCTGTTTTTGCTTATTGCTCATGATTGGCATTGACTGCGATTGTCGATTGTCAATCGCAATTTATCAGCTCGCTAAATCAGTACATTCTTGAAAAATAATGTACAGTTCAGACAATAGGATGACGTCATAACAGTACTTTAAGCCAATTGAATGTGCACACCGGTCATGTCCGGTGCACTTAGGGCTCTTTAGTCCGGTTAGTCCTTTACTTTTCAATCAGCCACCATCTTCGTCCGAATGTCCCGTGTTGTTTGGAACGGGATTCAATCGGCTTGCTCGCACACCCATCTGGGTGAAAGATAGGTCCATCTTGCATGTAAAAACCCACGAAATGTGTTATTGTAGTAAACGTTAGGCGTGAGTAATACGTGAGCTATGCTGAAACAATGGTTCGCCCTTACATGGAAGAACGACCGAAGAAGTGTCGGGAGGTATACCGATGCATATTGTGCGTATTCGGTATACCTCAGTGAAGACCCGGGCTACCGAAGAATCAATGACGTGAAATAGACATGTCAGTGGTGGAGATTTGTGTCTGTGCTTCGTGTGAAACTGGCCGAAATCAAGAGTCGTTCTCCCATTGTTTCAGCATAGCTCATGTATGACTCGCCATTTGCCAGTTACTACACTACTCCATTTCGTGGGTTTTTAACACGGAAAACAAGTCAGCTCAATGAACGGATGTCCGGTCATAAAGGGTCCATCTGCCATGTTAGAGCCCACATAAAACCGAGTAATACGTGAGCTATGCTAAAAGTCTGGTTCGCCCGAAGGTTCGCCCGAAGGTTCGCCCGAACATGGGAGAAAAACACATGTTCCCCACCGCGAAGCCGGTGGGCAGTGAATATCAAGCAGGGTTCGGCAATATGGCGGGCGCATGACGGCTGACGGGGATGCAGCGCTGGAAGCCGCATGGGACCCGACACCTGTGAGACATGGTGTGTGAGGTCCCGTGTTGAGGGACCGGTCTGGGGGTTGATAGTATGGATGCGCACACGTTACTCCTGAAGACATACCACCCGAGGCACTTCCTGCGAGACTACTCCATGGTGGTCCACGAGGAAAGAGACAGAACCCGGGGCAGGTGCACGTGCGGGGTATGTATGTAACCCAGGGGGTAAACAGGGAGTGTGCGGGGTATGTATGTAAGCCAGAGAGGCCCCCAGGACCTATTGAACCGCGGCATAGTTTGCTAGACACTAGCCCAGGGAGGCCCCCACGACCTATTGAACTACGGCCTAGTGCGCTTACCACTGCACCAGGGAGACCCCCACGACCTAGTGAACTGCGGCCTAGTTTGCTAGCCACTAGCCCAGGGAGGCCCCCACGACCTATTGAACTACGGCCTAGTGCGCTTACCACTGCACCAGGGAGGCCCACACGACCTAGTGAACTGCGGCCTAGTTTGCTAGCCACTAGCCCAGGGAGGCCCCCACGACCTATTGAACTACGGCCTAGTGCGCTTACCACTACACCAAGGAGGCCTCCGTTGTTTGGCAGGTATTACGGCACGCAGCCAAACGTGTACCAAGTGATCCCTGGAACTGTCATTACGTCACCGTGCAAGGTCTGACACACCTGTGTGTTTGGATTTGTTTTTTAGGCCGAATTTGTGCACGCATGGACTACACTTGACCAAGAAACTCATGGGTGAAGGAAGCAGCGCACAGGTGGGGTGCGAACCGGCCACCGTTTGCTACCCCTCGACCACGGAGGCCCCTCTACGGCGGCTCTGATCATTGCACCCGCTTCTGCCAAAAACTGCATCGGTTGCCATGGGAGTCAGTGGCAAGAGGTCACTTCCATCGACCATTATGGGGAAGGGGAGGGGGGGGGGGAGTCACTTGTCGGATAATTACCATTGGGTCTTTAATCCTGGCGGCACAAAGTACACGAAACCATTTCACTGCCATTTCGTTGAAGAGAATGGTGACATAGGAAATGTATGCGTGTAACTAGTTGGAAAGCTTTAGGGACAGATTGCGGTCTGAATGGCCGACCAATGTCAAGACGCATTCAAAAGGTAAAATGGAATTAATGCCCAAAACCCCTTTCTCGGTACCCCCCTCCCCCCCCCCGTTCCCTTCTTCCACGCACCCCCCCCCCCCCTCTTCCACTGTCCCCCTTCCACACCCCCATAACACATTTCATCCCCCCACTTCCAGACCACTACCAACCCGTTTCACACCGCCCGTATTGCCCAAACGGTGGGCCGCATACAATCAACGCCCCCATTGTAGAACGCATTGTAGAACGCATTGTAGATCGCAATATACTCCCCCCCCCCCATCACCCACCCCCCACTCACTCACCCCTCTTGTCTTACGCCACATATTAGCCTTTTTCGTTGAAGGGACCTTATGTATGGTCATAGCTTGACGTCGACAGGGCCAGTGGTGTGGCTCTCGTTGTCGGGAAAAGTCCCTCTCCGTTGACAGCAGACCCTCCTAGAGACCCTATGTGGCCCGGACAATGCCTTCAGGGCGCTAGTTATATCCAGTCCGGATTACTCCTGGAAGTACTCTGCAGATGGAATGTTCTGTAATAATTCATTGATCGAACGTATCGTTGGCATTGTTGGTGCCATTGATGATGTTTTGGTCCTGTTGCATTACTGATAACAGTTTGTTGGCAACAATTGTGATGAGGCGATTCGATTAATTTTCAATTACTTAATCTCGGATTAAACATACATACGATTACGGACAGTCAAATAGGAAATATAACAAACAAACAGAAAACTACTATATATAACTGACATAAAACCACCGTTTCCTCTCCTTTCATCTCGGGTCTATTTAGCCGTCATGTGCACAAAAAATGGCTTAAATAACGCCAACATTATATTTCAGACTGTGGTTACCTTGCAGCGAGGCTCCCGCCTGCACCATAGTGTCATCAGGTATTACCTGAATGCAACAGGTGCCAAAGCCCAGCGCCCATTATACGAATTTCTATGGTATCTATTGTTAAACATGGTTTACCAATGTAGCCCACAGCTAAACAGTTGGTGGTGGGTGGTCGCTGCTGTCGAGCCGCCCCTGCCCCCCAAACCCCTCCTCCCTCACTCCAGTCCACCCCGGTCCTCCCCACACCACATCATCCCTTCCCACCCCCACCCCACTCCACCTCACCCCACACCGCTCCACCCTACCCCGACCGCCACCGCAGCCCACCCCGCCGCCACCGACCCCATCCAACACCACCCCACCCCACCCCACTCCGCATATCCCCACCCCACCGTCCCACCGGACCCCGACCGCCACCGGACCCCACCCCACTCCACCCCACATGGACACAATGTGAGAAGCAATGTGACGCGAGTCCCGCAGTTTGCTGACTGGTCGATAGGTGTTGTGATTGGGCGATGACTCTGACCTTTCGTGGCGCCCCATTCGGCCCAGACCTGTCCCAACCGATTAGAATTTCAACTGCACGATGCTGTATCGTCTGTGGTCAGGTTTTGCCCTCTCTCTCTCTATATATATACATATAGGTAGATCAACATGCGCTTCCCCAGGTTTGCCTATAGTTATGTGCAAATATTATGACGATCGCCATTGATTCGGGATGCAATGCTATGTAAAGTGACGTGGACACATATGCTGGTCTCGCCGCACACATGCGGCAAAAACCTCGTATCGGTATTTAGACGCCAATGATCAGCTACGCAGCGATCTGCAAAGGCTGGGTCCCTGCTTCATATAAGTTTAGGAGGCTGGGTCCCTGATGCTCGCGTGAAGCGACGACCCAGTGCTGACTGATACATGCTCAACCCGCATGCAATAATCTAATGGACGTGTTTGCGTTAAATTACGATAGACCCCCAGTTCAGACCGGGTCGTTTGATGGCAGTGGTTCTGCACTGATACAGTAACCCTTGCTCTGACCACGTGTGGCTCCCGTTATACCACGCAAAAAGTTTAATCATAAATATCTCCATGAAGTTTTATTTCGGTAAAATACTTTAAAGGTTCTGTTTGGAATATCCCAAGGATGAATCCACAGATACTGTGAAAACCCGGACAGGAAGTTTGTATTTGTATGTCTAATGTAAAATCACTATCCACTGTTTGAATTGGAGAGTGCGGTTTTAATACCGTCTAGTGACGTCTGGTGAGTCTTGACTGGACTACGCGATCAGACTCTGGACCCCAACGATCATAACATGGATATAGTTTAGGTCAGTTTCCATGGATACAGCGCGAGGACTATGGCGAGCGGCGTTCACCCCCCACCCTCCCCGCGCCACCACCCGCGCCCATCCCGCCTCAGTCAGTGCGCGTGCACTGAGGATGAGAAAAGAACATGACTGCTCCCGGTGTCTGGATCAGATCCGCGTATCCCGAGTCTGCCGATCCCGATCGACACAAGGCGATATGATGTGTGTCCGCGGCTAACCCATGTAGCTAACCGTTCATATAGACATAACCTACCCAGATCCAACCTCTGGGAACATCTATTGGATACTCGGATTTAAGTGTGCGCTGCGGTGATCCAGAAGGAATGAGGAAGTCCCGAATCCCCGTGAGAATCAAGGGGGATGTGGATTCGATCCCGACCGTTCGACGTCCTAGAAAGGTGGGCCAGGATCTCTGGAGCGGCTTGTGCTGATGTGGTGATGGTGGTGGGTCTGTTGCCCAGAAGTTCACAGCGAAAGGTGTACCTCCCTCCCCCACCCACCCCATGGGCGAGTGGGACCAGAGCGTACATTATTTTTACACAATGAAGTATATCGTGCTGAATGCAGGCGACATGTAGCCGTATCTGGAGGGCAGTAGTTGTGTGCACAACTCGCCACTGCGTACGTCACTGTGTGTGGTGTGCAGACCGGTAGCCGAGACCCTGTCAGCTCCACACATGTTCGCCCGGCAGCATGTGTCTTTGTTTACTATACCCGTATCCCGCATCAACATCAAAAGTCTTATCGACGTATCCTCTCAGCCCCTCCCCCTTGGTAGTTGGTACCAGGGTCATAGGGGGTGGGATGCGGTAGTATACCCCCTTCCTCCTCCCCCCGTATGAGCGGGGGGGGGGGGGGGAGGGGGGGCGGGGAGTGGCCGGGGTGGTGTCGACAGCTTGATAGTTCTCCGGTAAAACAAATCATTTTGGCTAACGATCCGACATATATGTATACAATAAGATAAATGTTCATATCGTATATATGTACAATTAACTTAAACTGGCAAGGCTGTGTTTGGTACCTAGGGGTTAATAGGGGTACGATATGGCGAGATGAGTGACTGAGTGGACCGTTAAACCCTGATCTGTACAGATCAAACTTCGGCCTTGTTATTAATGGTGGAACCTACCTGAGACTCACCGTGGGTGCGGCGGGGGCGTGGGAAGGGGGGAGGGGAGGTGGGGAAGAGTGGGTGGGGTGGTGTTGGGGGGAGGTAGAGGAGAGTGGGTGGGGTGGTGTTGGGGGGAGGTGGGGTGCTGCTCCACTTACGTCATGACTGGATATATCTGTGCACCAGACATATCTAAGCCGTTGTGATGCACCGCCGTCCCCTCCGCTCCAGACAAACGCCTCCGTCCATGGAATAGGGGAGAGGGGAGAGGGGAGAGAGGTGGGGGTTAGGGGCGAAGTCATACTGTCTGACCTGATGGGCGAGTGTGCCTCACTGGCTCGATCAGCCCAGCCCAGCGGCCCAGGTATGAGTTTGAGGTTCGAATCCCACTGATTAACCCACGTTATGGCTACTCAAATCAATGTCCTGCTCGGCTGTGTGTGCACGTGGGTAGACGGGGTGACATGTTTTTTTCTTCTACCTGCACCCTTCCCGGTGTCCCGAAATAACCCTAGTGGTTTATAAGATCTTTTTGCGAAAATTTTGTTTAGTTCTTTGTAAATAAAGTACTAAATTTATAACCGTTACGCTCTGCATAGATCTGTAACTACATCGCCTTTATCATTGTATAATACTGTACCGCTATTATTGAGTCTGGGTGTGTTTTGCCTTCAGACCAAGGACTCGACCCATGATGACCGCCAGTTGCTGGAGACCCTGGTCAAGAAGGCCGCCAAGGAGCGACTCCAGCTCGAGCGGAACCTCGTCCAGCAAAAGGTAAGCGCACATCAACAGACATAAGGCGTCCGGAAGGTCTGTACCACGCGTCCGTCCCAAGATTTGGGGGGCCTTCCTGGTGAAGGGGTTGATCAATAGGTCAAGGGTTCGAATCCTCCCTGGTGGAGTGGTTAGCGCACCAGACCGCAGATCAATAGGTCGTGGGTTCGAATCCGGGTCCGGGCGCCTAATGTGGGGCATGTTCATTCATTCATTCTTCATCGTCCCTCCATAGCTCAGTTGGTGAGCTCAGTTCCACCTGACCCCGTTCCGTTGTTCCGGGAAGGTTCTTGGCCCAGTTTAGCCTTCGTGTGCACAAATGCGGCCTCAAACATCAATATGTTATGTTAGATGACAATTGTTGGTTGGGCTTCCATTGATTGTTTCATTAATAATAGCTGACTTGTTTCTCACGCCAGTCAATTAATTACTCCAACGATTGATTCCATAGCGGCTAACACGGAACATGGACCCAGTTGTGTGGTGTGTGCAGTTATTTTATTTCTTCTGGCATGCAGTACAGAATGCAATATGCAACTGGAGTGGAAGACGTTCAGAATGGTCGCACTATGTTGAACCCACGGGTATAGGTGAGCCTATGGTGTAGGTGAGTCTATGGTCTACGTAAGCCTATGGTATGGGTGAGCCTATGGTATAGGTGAGCCTATGGTGTAGGTGAGTCTATGGTCTACGTGAGCCTATGGTATGGGTGAGCCTATGGTATAGGTGAGGCTATGGTATAGGTGAGCCTATGGTATAGGTGAGCATATGGTATAGGTAACCCAATGGTATAGGTGAGCGTATGGTATAGGTGAGCCTATGGTATAGGTGAGCCTATGGTATAGGTAGCCCTATGGTATAGGTGAGCCTATGGTATAGGTAGCCCTATGGTATAGGTAGCCCTATGGTATAGTTGAGCCTATGGTATAGGTGAGCCTATGGTATAGGTGAGCCTATGGTATAGGTAGCCCTATGGTATAGGTAGCCCTATGGTATAGTTGAGCCTATGGTATAGGTGAGCCTATGGTATGGTGGGCCTATTGTTAACGAGATAGATGTGAACATGGTGGAGTGTGTCCTTCTCTTGTTGATTGCTCTGACCACCCGCATCGTGTCTGTCCCCGCTGTATCAATCCACGGCGGGAGGGTGGGGGTGGGGGGAGGGAGGGGCGGCGAAGGGGGGGGGGTACTGTCGTCGATCTTCACATGGCGTGACACACAGACATAAAGCCACGTGATCTGACACAAGGTCACGTCCGACACAAGGTCACAGCTGACGCAAGGCGGGCTATGACACAACACAGGTGACTTTATTGTCGACAGATGACAGAGACGTCTCCGCAGGCGACAGAGCCATTCGCGGGTCTGCCTGCCTGTGACTGGCTCCCTGGCTCTCAGGCGACAGAGCCATTCGCTGGTCTGTCTGCCTGTGACTGGCTCCCTGGCTCTCAGGCGACAGAGCCATTCGCTGGTCTGTCTGCATGTGACTGGCTCCCTGGCTCCCAGGCGACAGAGCCATTCACTGGTCTGTCTGCCTGGGACTCTGGCTCCCTGGCTCTCAGGCGACAGAGCCATTCGCTGGTCTGTCTGCCTGTGACTGGCTCCCTGGCTCTCAGGCGACAGAGCCATTCGCTGGTCTGTCTGCATGTGACTGGCTCCCTGGCTCCCAGGCGACAGAGCCATTCACTGGTCTGTCTGCCTGGGACTCTGGCTCCCTGGCTCTCAGGCGACAGAGCCATTCGCTGGTCTGTCTGCCTGTGACTGGCTCCCTGGCTCTCAGGCGACAGAGCCATTCGCTGGTCTGTCTGCCTGTGACTGGCTCCGTGGCTCTCAGGCGACAGAGCCATTCGCTGGTCTGTCTGCCTGTGACTGGCTCCCTGGCTCTCAGGCGACAGAGCCATTCGCTGGTCTGTCTGCATGTGACTGGCTCCCTGGCTCCCAGGCGACAGAGCCATTCACTGGTCTGTCTGCCTGGGACTCTGGCTCCCTGGCTCTCAGGCGACAGAGCCATTCGCTGGTCTGTCTGCCTGGGACTCTGGCTCCCTGGCTCTCAAGCTCCCTGGCTCTCTGGCTCTGTCTCTCAAGGCCCATGGCTCTCAAGCTCTAGCTCTCAGGCTCCCTGGCTCTCTGGCCATCTGGTCTGGCTCTCAGGCGACATAGCCATTCGCTGGTCTGTCTGCCTGTGACTCTGGCTCCCTGGCTCTCAGGCGACAGAGCCATTCGCTGGTCTGTCTGCCTGTGACTCTGGCTCTCAGGCGACAGAGCCATTCGCTGGTCTGTCTGCCTGTGACTGGCTCCCTGGCTCTCAGGCGACAGAGCCATTCGTTGGTCTGTCTGCCTGTGACTGCTCCCTGGCTCTCAGGCGACAGAGCCATTCACTGGTCTGTCTGCCTGTGACTGGCTCCCTGGCTCTCAGGCGACAGAGCCATTCGCTGGTTTGTCTGCCTGTGAGTCTGGCTCTCAGGCGACAGAGCCATTCGCTGGTCTGTCTGCCTGGGACTCTGGCTCCCTGGCTCTCAAGCTCCCTGGCTCTCAAGCCCCATGGCTCTCAAGCTCTGGCTCTCTGGCTCCCTGGCTCTCAAGCTCCTTGGCTCTCTGGCTCTGTCTCTCAAGGCCCATGGCTCTCAAGCTCTAGCTCTCAGGCTCCTGGCTCTCTGCCCTCTGGTCTGGCGCTCTGGTCTGGCTCTGGCTCTCAGGCGACAGAGCCATTGTTGGTCTGTCTGCCTGTGACTCTGGCTCCCTGGCACTCAGGCTCCCTGGATCTTAGGCTCCAGGCTCTCTGGCTCCCAGGCTCTCTGGTTCTCTGGTCTGACTCTCAAGGCCCATGCTCTCAAGCTCTGGCTCTCAGGCTCCCAGGCTCTGTGGCTCTCAGGCTCTATGGCCCTCAGAGTCCATGACTCTCTGGCTCTCAAGGTCCATGGCCTCTGCTTTCAGAGTCCATGGCTCTCAAGGTTACTGGCTCTCTGGCTCTCAGGCTCTCTTGCTGTCAGGCTCTCTTGCTCTGAGGCTCTCTTGCTGTCAGGCGCTCTTGCTCTCAGGCTCTCTTGCCCTCAGGGCTCTTGCCCTCAGGCTCTCTTGCTCTCAGGCTCTCTTGCTCTGAGGCTCTCTTGCTGTCAGGCGCTCTTGCTCTCAGGCTCTCTTGCCCTCAGGCTCTTGCCCTCAGGCTCTCTTGCTCTCAGGCTCTCAGGCTCTCTTGCCCTCAGGCTCTCTTGCCCTCAGGCTCTCTTGCTCTCAGGCGCTCTTGCCCTCAGGCTCTCTTGCTCTCAGGCTCTCTTGCCCTCAGGCTCTCTTGCTCTCAGGCTCTCAGGTTCTCTTGCTCTCAGGCTCTCTTGCTCTCAGGCTCTCTTGCTCTCAGGCTCTCTTGCTCTCAGGCTCTCTTGCTCTCAGGCTCTCTGCCCTCAGGCTCTCTTGCCCTCAGGCTCTCTTGCTCTCAGGCTCTTGCTCTCAGGCTCTCTTGCTCTCAGGCTCTCTTGCTCTCAGGCTCTCTTGCCCTCAGGCGCTCTTGCCCTCAGGCTCTCAGCTCTCTTGCTCTCAGGCGCTCTTGCCCTCAGGCTCTCTTGCTCTCAGGCTCTCTTGCCCTCAGGCTCTCTTGCTCTCAGGCGCTCTTGCCCTCAGGCTCTCTGCCCTCAGGCTCTCTTGCTCTCAGGCTCTCTTGCCCTCCAGGCTCTCTTGCCCTCAGGCTCTCTTGCTCTCAGGCTCTCTTGCTCTCAGGCTCTCTTGCCTCAGGCTCTCTTGCCCTCAGGCTCTCTTGCTCTCAGGCTCTCTTGCCCTCAGGCTCTCTTGCTCTCAGGCTCTCTTGCTCTCAGGCTCTCTTGCTCTCAGGCTCTCTTGCTCTCAGGCTCTCTTGCTCTCAGGCTCTCTTGCTCTCAGGCTCTCTTGCTCTCAGGCTCTCTTGCCCTCAGGCTATCTTGCCCTCAGGCTGTTTGCTCTCAGGCTCTCTTGCTGTCAGGCTCTCTTGCTCTCAGGCGCTCCTGCTCTCAGGCTCTCTTCCTCTCAGGCTCTCTTGCTCTCTTGCTCTCAGGCTCTCTTGCTCTCAGGCTCTCTTGCTCTCAGGCTCTCTTGCCCTCAGGCTCTCTTGCTCTCAGGCTCTCTTGCTCTCAGGCTCTCTTGCTCTCAGGCTCTCTTGCTCTCAGGCTCTCTTGCTCTCAGGCTCTCTTGCTCTCAGGCTCTCTTGCTCTCAGGCGCTCTTGCCCTCAGGCTCTCTTGCCCTCAGGCTCTCTTGCTCTCAGGCTCTCTTGCCCTCAGGCTCTCTTGCCCTCAGGCTCTCTTGCTCTCAGGCTCTCTTGCTCTCAGGCTCTCTTGCTCTCAGGCGCTCTTGCCCTCAGGCTCTCTTGCCCTCAGGCTCTCTTGCTCTCAGGCTCTCTTGCCCTCAGGCTCTCTTGCTCTCAGGCTCTCTTGCTCTCAGGCTCTCTTGCTCTCAGGCGCTCTTGCTCTCAGGCTCTCTTGCCCTCAGGCTCTCTTGCTCTCAGGCTCTCTTGCTCTCAGGCTCTCTTGCTCTCAGGCTCTCTTGCTCTCAGGCTCTCTTGCTCTCAGGCCCTCTTGCCCTCAGGCTCTCTTGCTCTCAGGCTCTCTTGCTCTCAGGCTCTCTTGCCCTCAGGCTCTCTTGCCCTCAGGCTCTCTTGCTCTCAGGCTATCTTGCCCTCAGGCTGTTTGCTCTCAGGCTCTCTTGCTCTCAGGCTCTCTTGCACTCAGGCTCTCTTGCTCTCAGGCTCTCTTGCTCTCAGGCTCTCTTGCTCTCAGGCTATCTTGCCCTCAGGCTGTTTGCTCTCAGGCTCTCTTGCTGTCAGGCTCTCTTGCTCTCAGGCGCTCCTGCTCTCAGGCTCTCTTGCTGTCAGGCTCTCTTGCTCTCAGGCGCTCCTGCTCTCAGGCTCTCTTGCTCTCAGGCTCTCTTGCTCTCAGGCTCTCTTGCTCTCAGGCTCTCGCTCCCAGGCTATCTTGCTCTCAGGCTCTCTTGCTCTCAGGCTGTCTTGCTCTCAGGCTCTTTTGCTCTCAGGCTATCTTGCCCTCAGGCTCTCTTGCTCTCAGGCTCTCTTGCTCTCAGGCTATCTTGCTCTCAAGCTCTCTTGCTCTCAGGCTCTCTTGCCCTCAGGCTTTCTTGCCCTCAGGCTCTCTTGCTCTCAGGCTCTCTTGCTGTCAGGTTCTCTTGCCCTCAGGCTCTCTTGCTCTCAGGTTCTTTTGCTCTCAGGCTCTCTTGCTCTCAGGCCCTCTTGTTCTCAGGCTCTCTTGCTCTCAGGCTCTCTTGCTCTCAGGCTCTCTTGCTCTCAGGCTCTCTTGCTCTCAGGCTCTCTTGCTCTCAGGCTCTCTTGCTCTCAGGCTCTCTTGCTCTCAGGCTCTCTTGCCCTCAGGCTCTCTTGCTCTCAGGCTCTTGCTCTCAGGCCCTCAGGCTCTCTTGCTCTCAGGCTCTCTTGCCCTCAGGCTCTCTTGCTCTCAGGCTCTCTTGCTCTCAGGTTCTCTTGCCCTCAGGCTCTCTTGCCCTCAGGCTCTCAGGCTCTCTTGCTCTCAGGCTCTCTTGCTCTCAGGCTCTCAGGCTCTCAGGCTCTCTTGCTCTCAGGTTCTCTTGCCCTCAGGCCCTCTTGCTCTCAGGCTCTCTTGCTCTCAGGCTCTCTTGCTCTCAGGCTCTCTTGCTCTCAGGCTCTCTTGCTCTCAGGCTCTCTTGCTCTCAGGCTCTCTTGCTCTCAGGCTCTCTTGCTCTCAGGCTCTCTTGCTCTCAGGCTCTCTTGCTCTCAGGCTCTCTTGCTCTCAGGCTCTCTTGCCCTCAGGCTCTCTTGCTCTCAGGCCCTCTTGCTCTCAGGCTCTCTTGCTCTCAGGCTCTCTTGCTCTCAGGTTCTCTTGCCCTCAGGCTCTCTTGCTCTCAGGCTCTGGCTCTTGCCATGTGGGCCTCTGATCCCATGGTTCTCTTGCCCTCTGGACCTCTGGCCCTCTGGCTCTCAGGCCCTCAGGCTTCCATGCTCTCAGGCTCTCTGGCCCTCTGCCTCACTCGTCCCCTGGCCATCAGACACTGCCTATCTCGCCCACTGCCTCTGTCCCTATCACCCACCGCCTCCTTTGCCTCTGCCTGCGGTTAGCCGGTGGATTGATGGTTGTTTGATCTCACCAGGAGCCGTGACCCTATGGCTGTGCATTTGTTACTTTACCCGTAAATGATCATGGTTACGAGACCCTGGCATGATGAATGGGACGGCAGAGGGGCGCCCTCCTATTGGTGGCACTTAGATACGGTATCTGCTGGCAGCGCTCGAGTTTGTCTGCTTAACAAACCCGGAGACCCAGTTGGTTGGCAGCGCTCAAAATGTGTCGGCCTGAAGAGCCTGGTGGCCGAGTGGGTGGCGTGCCACGAGACGTGACAAACTGGAACCAGTCGACCGCCGGTTGTCATTGTGCATACTCGCCAGCCAGCCTCAGCTCCCTCTCTTCCTTCCTCTCTCCATGTGACACGTATCAGAATGGATGTCCGATAAAGTGGCGGACTCATTCCTCGGGCCCCCCCGCCCCCCCATTGTGTGGCTAGACCTACCTCGGTGCCTCCTCGTACAGCCCCCAATATCGCCCCTGCCATCAGATCTGCCACCTTTCATTTCGGAGCCAATTACGGAAACGGCTACGGAACCACTCCAGGGCTATACAGCCACTGACCGGCACAATGGCACGTCTCGTGACTGAGGGGGAGAGAGCCTCGAGGCTCATCTGTAGCTGACACTCGGCGCCTTCAGCGTCCCAGATACCCTTCTGTTTGTCCAAGAAAAATACGGGATTTATCAGTCATGTGTTAATACTGACCCCTGGATCGATATTGTATTTTCCTTGCCACCGGCCCCAGCGGTTTGTTCCCGGGGTGGGGAAGGGGGGCACCATTTATACAAATCTGCGGGTGCCTTGATGCCTGAGAGAGCGGATTATGTGTGATGAAAATCATACCCCTATAGAACGGACATGTATGATGAAAATGAAAAAGCGGATATTTTAAAACTTGCGACCTGGGGGGGTGAGGGGGGGGGGGCGGCGGTGAAAAAGGGGAGCTGTATCGCGGAACCTCCCCAAACCCAGCATTGTATTATTCAGTACCCCCCAGCGGCCCTGCTGTGGCCATGTCCGTGTGGTCGCAGGATAAAGATCCCATGTCTCAGGATAAAGATCCCATGTCTTTCTTCGCAAAGAAGAGTAGGAAGTTACCCCCGGAGACATGGCTCCACTCTCCCTTTTTTCTCCCATTGACGCGATATGACCAACAGTGGATAAAGCGTCCTGAATATACAATCAACCAAACATTGTCCCAAATAGTGACCTAGAGTAAATAAATATTGCGTTGAAAAAAGATGAAAAAGATGGTTATTTGGGGCTTAGCACCAGTGTTTACCAAGTTGTTACTTTAAATAACGCTGATGCAGCCGACCACCGGTGACTCACTTTGATCTCGATGGCGACATATTAACGTGGGAATAGTTCCACACCTGTCGTTCACCTCAGGTCCCTCGTCCCAGATTGTACAGTGCACACCAACCATTATGTGACCTAGCTAAAGCACTATTAAACCCTCTACAAGAACACGAAACGTCCTAAAACACCATAAAACACGAATCTGTATGTGATACCCGACTGAAACCCTCCCCTCCCCCAGCCCCGCTACAATCATCGAATCATCGTCCCCGCCCTGCCCCCCCCCCTACCCCCTCCCTCGCCGCCTACGCTAAGGCCAATTGATCTCCCGGAATCCACGGTTTCTGCCCCTGTCTCTGGGGGCCCTCTCCCCAATGCGATCTCTACCTCAGCGTAATCCCTTCGTTATGGCCAGGGAGCGAAACACCCTCTCCTCAATTAAACGCTCCCGTGTCATCCCATTTCCGTATCTACTCCCCGGCACTCCTCCCCCACCTTCTCTCGCCCCCCCCCCCCTCTCGCCATACCACTCGCCTCCAACGGTGATGTTTCTGGTCACCGTTTGGCTATATCCTCAATCCTTCATCCTCCCTCCTCTTCCGTCCCTCCGTCCCTCCCTCCCTCTCTGCCCGGGTCGTTGCGGCCTGGGAGGAATGTATGAAGGACGCCTAAAGGAGAAGAAGGGGTGTGGTGGAGTGGGAGGCAGACCAGAGGGTGTGGGGGGGGGGGGAGATACGGCGGCCACAAATCGCGGCTTGTTTCGGTGGACGGTGTGAAACCGCTTAACTCCGCCAGGACGCCAGAGGATGAGGGGTGGAGAAGGAAGGAGAGGGGGTGTGGTCGGGGTGGGAGGGTAGTGGTGATCGAAAGGTTGAGGGGTGTGGTGGGGGTGGACGGTAGTGAGGATCGAAGGTTGAAGGGCGTGGTGGGGGTGGGAGGGTAGTGAGGATCGAAGGTTGAGGGGTGAGGTGGGGGTGGGACGGTAGTGAGGATCGAAAGGTTGAAGGGCGTGGTGGGGGTGGGACGGTAGTGAGGATCGGAAGGTTGAGGGTGTGGTGGGGGTGGGACGGTAGTGAGGATCGGAAGGTTGAGGGGTGAGGTGGGGGTGGAGGGTAGTGAGGATCGAAAGGTTGAAGGCGTGGTGGGGGTGGGAGGGTAGTGAGGATCGGAAGGTTGAGGGGTGAGGTGGGGTGGACGGTAGTGAGGATCGAAGGTTGAGCGGTGAGGTAGGGGTGGGAGGGTAGTGAGGATCGGAAGGTTGAAGGGCGTGGTGGGGGTGGAGGGTAGTGAGGATCGAAAGGTTGAGGGGTGAGGTGGGGGTGGGAGGGTAGTGAGGATCGAAAGGTTGAGGGGTGAGGTGGGGGTGGAGGGTAGTGAGGATCGGAAGGTTGAGGGGTGAGGTGGGGGTGGGACGGTAGTGGTGATCGGAAGGTTGAGGGGTGAGGTGGGGGTGGGACGGTAGTGAGGATCGGAAGGTTGAGGGGTGAGGTGGGGGTGGGACGGTAGTGAGGATCGGAAGGTTGAGCGGTGAGGTAGGGGTGGGAGGGTAGTGGTGATCGGAAGGTTGAAGGGCGTGGTGGGGGTGGGAGGGTAGTGAGGATCGAAAGGTTGAGGGGTGAGGTGGGGGTGGGAGGGTAGTGAGGATCGAAAGGTTGAGGGGTGAGGTGGGGTGGGAGGGTAGTGAGGATCGGAAGGTTGAGGGGTGAGGTGGGGGTGGGAGGGTAGTGAGGATCGAAAGGTTGAGGGGTGAGGTGGGGGTGGGAGGGTAGTGAGGATCGAAGGTTGAGGGGTGAGGTGGGGGTGGGAGGGTAGTGAGGATCGAAAGGTTGAGGGGTGAGGTGGGGGTGGGAGGGTAGTGAGGATCGGAAGGTTGAGGGGTGAGGTGGGGGTGGGAGGGTAGTGAGGATCGGAAGGTTGAGGGGTGAGGTGGGGGTGGGAGGGTAGTGAGGATCGAAAGGTTGAGGGTGAGGTGGGGGTGGGAGGGTAGTGAGGATCGGAAGGTTGAGGGGTGAGGTGGGGGTGGGAGGGTAGTGAGGATCGGAAGGTTGAGGGGTGTGGTTGGGGTGGGAGGGTAGTGGTGATCGAAGGTTGAGGGGTGAGGTGGGGGTGGGACGGTAGTGAGGATCGGAAGGTTGAGGGGTGAGGTGGGGGTGGGACGGTAGTGAGGATCGAAGGTTGAGCGGTGAGGTAGGGGTGGGAGGGTAGTGAGGATCGAAAGGTTGAAGGGCGTGGTGGGGGTGGGAGGGTAGTGAGGATCGAAGGTTGAGGGGTGAGGTGGGGTGGGAGGGTAGTGAGGATCGAAGGTTGAGGGGTGAGGTGGGGGTGGGAGGGTAGTGAGGATCGGAAGGTTGAGGGGTGAGGTGGGGGTGGGAGGGTAGTGAGGATCGAAAGGTTGAGGGGTGAGGTGGGGGTGGGAGGGTAGTGAGGATCGGAAGGTTGAGGGGTGAGGTGGGGGTGGGAGGGTAGTGAGGATCGAAAGGTTGAGGGGTGAGGTGGGGTGGGAGGGTAGTGAGGATCGGAAGGCTGAGGGGTGAGGTGGGGGTGGGAGGGTAGTGAGGATCGAAAGGTTGAGGGGTGAGGTGGGGGTGGGAGGGTAGTGAGGATCGAAAGGTTGAGGGGTGAGGTGGGGGTGGGACGGTAGTGAGGATCGAAAGGTTGAAGGGCGTGGTGGGGGTGGGAGGGTAGTGAGGATCGAAAGGTTGAGGGGTGAGGTGGGGGTGGGAGGGTAGTGAGGATCGAAAGGTTGAGGGGTGAGGTAGGGGTGGGAGGGTAGTGAGGATCGAAAGGTTGAAGGGCGTGGTGGGGGTGGGAGGGTAGTGAGGATCGAAAGGTTGAGGGGTGAGGTGGGGTGGGAGGTAGGGAGGATCGAAAGGTTGAGGGGTGAGGTAGGGGTGGGAGGGTAGTGAGGATCGAAAGGTTGAAGGGCGTGGTGGGGGTGGAGGGTAGTGAGGATAAAGGTTGAAGGGCGTGGTGGGGGTGGGAGGGTAGTGAGGATCGAAAGGTTGAGGGGTGAGGTGGGGGTGGGAGGGTAGTGAGGATCGAAAGGTTGAGGGGTGAGATGGGGGTGGGAGGGTAGTGAGGATCGAAAGGTTGAGGGGTGAGGTGGGGGTGGCAGGGTCTTAAGGTCAGCGTTCCGGGGAAGACACGATCCTCCTTTCCTATAATATATATCCGGGCTCTTAAGAAATCGGTCGTACGTAATATTGCCTTGGCCGTGTGGGTGGTCGTGGGGGACCGGTGGGGGGTGGGGGGTCGAGGGGGGGGGGGGTGCTTGACATGGCGGGCTGGGGGGTGAGGAGGTCCTCCCAAATTGCCGAGGGCTCAGTGTTGATTGGAAGAGGCCGAGGCCTGCCTGTTGAGGTCGTGACGCCGGTGACTCGTTCGCTATGCGGATCTGTGCCCAGCCCACTCACCGCCAGTGACGTTCAATGTCCGGTGGGCGGAGACAAGAGGGGGCGGGGGGGGGCACCGTTATCTCATCCGTCACAGGAGAGGGGGTGGTGGTGGGGGGCTGGGGTAATGACGGGATATCCCCACCTCACCGGTATCCCTTCATCATGGGCAGCTGAAGAAGGAAGGGTGCGACGTATGACGCCATATGGTCCAGTAGAAACAACGTAATCCCTGTCCTCAGTCTTCGCCAGGCGAGGGGGGGGGGGGGGGTTCGAGCCCCACTGGTACAGGCTACATGTCTATATGTGTGTGTCGGGTGAACCTTCTGATAGAAGGAGGACGAGGTGGTTCCTGGAGCCAGGATTACCTTCACCTAGTCCAGTGTCCGGATATGACCTTGCTGGTGTATACTATATAGTGTTAACGGTCGTAATGATGCGAGTTAAATGAGGCAAAAGTAAGGTCATAACGTTACCGCTACTAATCACATGCCATCGGTGAGCGGACGCACAAGGAGATGAATAGCGGTCAATGCCAGTGATGTGAAATATTGGTGACACAATGAAAACCTCATATCCATAGGGTAATATAGGGGCGAAGCAAGCAAAAGTATGTCAGAGTTGTCGAATGTAGGGCGGGGGTAGAATACTAGAATGCG